>CM029374.1:6237539-6700039 GCA_017165825.1 Hepsetus odoe | reverse complement strand
GGTTGGCTCTGGCGACAGGGCCATGTGCGAATAGAACCAACTGTGATGCTTATGAATAAAATAATTAAGCTTATTTTTGTTTTTAGTTCTTAGTACTCTTCAAAAAATACAGAGCTACACTTATATTAATGCAGTATGTTATTAGTGTGTATATTTCTATTTTCCATACAACTTTTACAACTGCTTCTTTTTTTCTATCAAACTATATACAAGAGGACCTCTTATTTCCCATCATTTTTCATATTTGAATTTAAATTAAAAAATGTAAAAAAATGCTCCCCAAAACATTCTGTCTTGTATTGGGGCAGTCTTCCTCTTTCTCTCTCCTTTATCTGTTTCTCTCTTTCTCTCTGCTCCTTTTGGAGGAATCCCTCTGGTAAAAAGAGCACTCACTACAGTAAGCTCTCTGTAGTTCTGAGGCTGAAGCTGTTCTGTCAAAGAAACTTGCATCAGCATAATCTTCCTCCATTCTTTTCCCATTGCATCTTTTGCACCTCAAATAGGATCCTGTGTGTATCATGATGTATGCTTTCATGCATTTCTTTGTTTTATTATTCTGTCTCTCCCAAAGTAGCCATATGTCATGATGCGGCTCTTTTGTGTGTGTGTGTGTGTGTGTGTGTGTGTGTGTGTGATTGTGTGTGTGTGTTTGGCCTGTGTTTTTTATAGCTATTCTGTTGTTCCCTGTATATACTTACACATGCAGCTATGTTGCATATACACATATATCCACTTTTCTTTTCAAATGGCTTAATCCAATTCATGTGTATCACCCAAAAACACTTTGTTACACTTGCAAACAAATACACACATTCCTGTGGCCCCACCACCCATGCAGCCCAGCGTTAGCATCCGTGCTGTCGGATTTATAGTTTATCTTTATCTGTCGTTTCATCTGTGGGTAGCTATTACAGCAAGCCTGGCCGGCTTATTGTTTGGGCCCTGATGGATCTCCACGTAGTCCATCACGCGTGATCGTACGCCTGGAAAGCCATCGGGCTCGCCTGATGATGAAATACGAGCTATCAGCCTTGGTAATGGCTGTAAAATTTCATAATTACACGGCCTTTATTGCATTGCATAATGACCCTGAAGCAGTATGAAACAATTAATTAAGATTTTCAGCCGTGCCTTTTGCAGAAATTAAAAGGTGCTCATTGCAGCGGAATGGGGGGTAGTGTCTCGTCTTGGAAGCATTAAGAGCATGTTTTAAACGCAGACTCTGTGACGACGCAGTTGTAAAAGGCTTGATGCTGAGTGTTTGGTATTGGTGTGTACATAGATGCAGACATTTCTGTGCTGCTGTCCACCTTTTCACAAGGTTTAAATACAACTGTTCCCTAAATATGAAGATTTTAAAGATTTTTTTTGGTTTGTTTTACATGCAATAACATGCAGAGATATATAGGTAGAGATGTATTGTAGCAGGTGTTTTCAGTTGTTTAAGCTCTGCTGCTTCTATTTGAGATAATTTAAGCAACTTGATCATCATGTATTTTTCAACTAATGAATGCTCCCTGTGACTTCCCTATGTGGCATTAGAGGGCTCTCTATCCCAAGCAAGAGTTTGTGGCTGTTAGAGGCTGAACCGGATCTAGTTTTGCCTTTTCACAAGGAATTCCAACTTGTCATAAGCTCTGTGCAAACATTTTTGTTTGACTATTCATTCTGTCCTTGTACATTAAGTAATGACTCAACACATTTAATCTATGGCATGCTGTCTTGGCTCCTTGGCCTAAAAGAGATGGAGTGTCTTAATGTGGGGTGAAACGCATTTAGGACAGGTGCAGGTGCAGTGATCCAGAGCACTATATTCATGATAATAGCATATCCTTATAGGACTTCCTTGTTGTCCATGTTGATTTTTTAAAAAACAAGCCCAGAAAAAAGCAGGGGTAGGAAAAGGGATTTTCATAAAGAAGTGGCTCTTAAATTTATTTTAAGTTCCGCTGTAGGGCATAACACTATAAACTTTAAATATGAAAAGTCTTGTCGGAAAATGCTTGTCGGAATTGGCCATTATACATGTTAATGTAGGTTTATGTCAGTTGTCATGAGAGTCTTATACAAGTTTCATGTAGACTTGGGAATGCCTTTTTTAACGTAATTTTGTAAAATAAATAAAACTGGGAAAAAGCTATGTAAAAACGTCTTACACTGTATTGGCAGGTCCTTAGTTATAGTCTGCTTGATGAGAATTTAACACATCCCTATTCATTTCTATCAAGGTTTTTAGTGTAATGCCACATGATAGTTAAAGCGTTTATCAAATGTGTAAAATGCTGATTATTTTAAATTGTAGTGCCATTGGTATTGAGAAGGTCTCACATTTTTAGCCTAAACCTTAAGATACCTTGCTGCAAAGCCCATTCTAAATACATTTAGTTAGCTGGTTTTTTGTCTTACACTACCTCAAACCTTTCCTCTACTTTTCTGTTTCCTCTGAGCCTCCTCTCCAAGTGGCATGACAAAATTGATGACAAAGGCCACTAGAGAGAGCGAGTGAGTGAGATGGAGAGAGTAGGGTAATTAAAATGTAAATATTGATATTTCATTGTTTGAAATGGCTTCCCAGCACAGTTGTTAATGTCACTCCATCTGTGAGAGTGTCTCTCATGCGGTCACTTTATTACAGTCCGGGGAGCCTTGCCTCTCACTGCCCTGCCGCTGTGTAGCACCGGCTCGTGGCGCCTTCGTTTTCATATCTAATTAAGTGGAAAAGTACAGTCCGTACAGTAATCCGTGGCATCTTAACCAGCTGCCTGGGTATATTTAGAATTAATCTCCACCACCAATCGGCCCTAATGTATGCAATTAAGAGGCTGCCGATTGCTAATTAGGTGCATTAGAATCAAGCAGACTCGCACAGACTTTGTGATTAGCCGACTATGCTGCATTCCCTTTTCCCCAGGGCAGGGCCAAATCCTGCAAGGCAACAAGATATCCAACACACTATAAAACAAAGTCAACGCTTATTCAGTCGCATTTATGAAGACACAGCAGTTTGAATAAAATAACTGTTTTATATTTCTTGGACTCTTTGCAAGGAAAGAGCTTTGTCAACTTTGACCTCATCAATTATTAAATGACAGTGTGAATAAGAACTTGCATAACATAACTAAAATAAACCAAATGTGACATAAGAAACAAACTGTAATGTTTAATGAAAAAAAGGTAAACAGCAGTAATTAGAGAGAGAGAGAGAGAGAGAGAGAGAGAGAGAGAGAGAGAGAGAGAGAGACGAATAGTAGAAAGTACATCAGCAAAACTTCACACTGGCAGGTGAATATTTGCCTTGCTGCTAAATGAATGTGGAATGTGGATGCCAAAGGCAGTGTTAAGGTATTCTCTCTCTCTCTCTCTCTCTCTCTCAAGATGAAAGGCCGCTGTGATGAAGGGGGAGAGGTTTTGTTTTGCTTTACGTGTGTGTGTGCATTTGTGTGGCTCTTCCCCTAAGCCCCCTGTCCTCCATTCAAACTAAAGACCTGAGAGACTGTTTACACACACACACACACTCTCACACATTTGTTTGCTTTCATGTTGGTTTTGTTTTGCGGGTTCGCTTGGTAGTCCAATATTTGCTATGTGACTGACTGAACTGAGGATGTATCACATGTGGGTATGCTAACTGCAAGCCAGTTTAACACACACACACACACACACACACACACACACGTATATGATGTGACTGATGAGTATGCCTTTATTCTTGATTAATCCGCTTAACATGCATAAAAAAGGCAACTCTTTTCTTGTTTGCTTATCAGAATCCCAAGTGGTCTGAACCGAGCAATTTTTGCCCAAGTTCACAAACCATGTTTAGACTCATAACTCGGTACTTTCTTAAGTCATTTTGATGACATCTTTAGCATAACATCATATGCTTTGCTCTTTATTGGCCAGCCAGCCATATTTAGGAGCTGTCTGAAACCTTTGGCTGATAATGTGATATACCTGGAATATACCATGCTCAATCTCATCAGTACTGGTGATCACTGGCATCATTATGTTATGAATAATGCAGTTATTTCAGTGTCTTGCATTGATCTCTGTTTCCCATGGCTTCTCAGAAGCTCTATTGCTAACCCACTATGGCAGGTTGGCTCAGCAGTACTTCTGTATCGCATCGGCAGTATTTTTTGCAAGTGAATTAGTCACGGTGCCATCATTTTGACAATGTGTGAAAGCAAGCAAGGTTCTCGAGAGCGCTGGATGAGAGAAGGTAACATCAAATAAACAGCCGGCATGGCCCATATGATAGAGCCTATCAGTGCCTGCTCATTCATCCGCTAACCAGGAGAATACAGGCCGGGGTGTTGCAGGGATGAGATAGAGAGTGTGCATGTGTGTTTGCTGTGCGTTTGTGTAGGGATGGACAGCATGACTGAGGTGAAGGCTGCCCTCAGGAACAAGTGTGTGTGTGTGTGTGTGTGTGTGTGTGTGTGTGTGTGTGTGTGTGCGTGCGCGAGTACACCGGTAGGCTTTCTCAGCAGTGTGAACGTGCAGTCAGAAGAGATTTGGCAGACAGGCGGGTGGTGGGTACTGTGAGGCCTGGTGCCGAGCGCTCCTGCCCGGTAGGGGTTAACTTCGCTTGGCTGCACCGCAGCCTCTTTCTGTCATCCCGTAACACACCATGCATGCACACACTGTTTCGACACTTATTCCTTTTGAAAAGCCACCACCCATTTCACAAAAGCTCAGCCATCAGATACCCTCTACCAGTCTGCCCTTCACATATTCTGAATGCTTAGCCTTTTTGCCCTCCACTACTTCAGAGTGAATCTCTGGAAGGGCAAGATGCCAGTGGCGACAGTCTCCCCTTTGCAGCCTGTGAGGAAGTGGGGAGGGTGCAGGCTGAGAGTTAAATTGAGAGGCTATTGCTGGTGATCAGATAATACAGCATCCTTCTGCTTTGTGTCTATCAAATAAAAATAAAACCTAAGTTAAAAATGAAGGCCCATTTCCAAATTTTATATATTTCAAATTTAAATAAATGTATGAAAATATGATAATTGAGGTAAAAGATAAAAAAAATCTTTTTGTTGTTGATATGGTGTGATTTTCATAGTGAATCAATTGAATCAAGTGAATCACTTTAAATCAACAGTCTATAAATATTCACTTCATGACTTCCAGTCATTTGTAATGAAGTTTCATAAAGCACTGTTTCTTTGAGGACAAGTGTACACACGTACTGCCACAGATTTAATGATGGCGGTGTTTAAATCAGCTCTTTGTGATCTTCCCTATGCAGCCCACATTACAAGAGGTGAGGCAGCATCACTGTTATTGCTCACCCCTTTTGTGAAGTGAAATAACAGATGAAAGAAAGAAATAAAAAAGGGTCAGGGAACCATCTTAAAAGTTTGCCCCCAACGTTAAAGTCAATAGAAAAACCTTTTCCATCATCGGCAGTAAATTCACATTGATGCCTCTTTTCTTCGCACTATCGATCTGGCCATGAGAACGCAGATTTGTATCTGTTAATTAATGCGTCCCGAAACTGCATTTGTATTAATCAGGGAGATAAGAAAAATTGGATGCCTGCGCTGGCATGACAACCGTAAAAGCGGGGGCCGGCCCCCCGATAAAATCGTTGATGGACCTCAATAAAGGTGGGGTCGGAGGAGGGGGGAGGGGGAAGTTCCCCCTTCCACTCAATAAACTAATCATCCGGCTTTTAATTATTCTGTGGGGAGATGTGTTGGAGATTGGGGAATGTGTAAATCTAATTATTTACTAACAGCAGTGACTGGGAGGGAGGGCTAGGGGGATGGCACACAGGGAGCTCCAGGCTATGGGCTCTGTCCATCTGCCACTGCTGTCCTCTCTGCAAACTCCCCCTTCCTGTCTGCCTCTCTGGCTTTGTGTCCCTAACCAACATCACCACTACTACCAGTACCACCCTCTGGCACTGTCTCAGTTGCAGAATATTCCCCTTTAGTTGTGTTATTGTGATCAGAAGTTGGCACATTTTGTTGATACCATGGTGACCTCTTAATAGCTTGGTTAACTCTATGACAGGTGAAGAGTTCAATAAGTAAGATATGTAGAGGGGAGTGTGTGATGGGGGGGCTACATATTTTAGCCCATGCCAGCTCTCATTGGGGCTCGTGCTACTTTGCAAGAATGCAGGAGTGTCAGGCATTAAAGACCCCCATAAGAAATTTTTCGCTAATCCCTTTTGATGATTTTATTAAGTAGTGGTGGAGAGACCTGCCAACTGGCACTGGTTGTGCACCCACCAGCAGGCCAGGAAGTGCACCAACTGCTCAGCCTGCTCCTAATGAGATCAGAGATGTTAACAGTTTTGGGTAATAAATTACTGGTTGTTCTGAACAATAGCTTAAACCTATATAATGAACTTGCAATTCACAATCCACTTAAAATCAGAAAGTGAAGAGGGAATAAAAGCATCAGTTGACTTTCTCAGACAAGGCCAACTCTTAACAGATGTTGCGAGGCCTCTCTCTCCATACTTTCCTCTAAACACTAAGATTAGGGCTGGAATGGAAGAGTTGTCAGATTGGCCTAAGTTACTAGCTATCAGTTCACTGACTGGTCACTGCTGTCCATTCTGTGCTGAGGCTTTTGCTCTCTGTAGTCTGAAATCCATGTGGACACTGGAGGGTGATGAAGCTCCTGCTGTTCAAGGAAATGTTTGTTTGGGGCTTTATGAAGACCAAAGTAATTCTCTAGAGTATGATAGTATACATATTATCCTGCGTTCCCTTGGTTTGTAAGCATAACTGAAAAGGAAAAGAGAGAAAGAGGATATAAAAAAGGAAAGAGAGTAATAGAGAAAAAGAGAGAGAGATATGGATGAGGTGAAGAGGAAGGAGAAGGGAGTTTCAGGCAAGCAATTAGTCTTTCAGCTGGTGTGATGGGAAGAATTGATCCATGCTGCATGTTTGGGGAGATAAGGAGTTCCCTCCCGCAGGATGCCCCCTGGCCTGCCACACGACAGGAGATGAGAGCCGATCCTCGTGCTGGGCAACTCCCCTCTCCTCCCCTCCCTTTGCACTTCTTCTCCCTATTACAGCTTCAGAATGTCAATGGTCTTTACTACTCCTTTCAACAAGCCAGTGTAAAACCTCCTAAACATCTCATTATGATTGTTTACGTGCTTAAAGGCCTCCATGGTTGTTTTGAAGACCAGATAGGAGGTGGAGTCCAAGTTTGAGAATTTTTTCTGTTTGTTGCAGGCTTCTCAACTCTGTCGCTGGCCGACCAGATGAGTCTTCTGCAGAGTGCCTGGATGGAAATCTTGATCCTGCGTGTGGTCTACAGGTCATTGTCGTTTGAGGACAAGTTGGTATACGCTGAAGACTACATAATGGATGAGGATCAGTCCAAGCTGGCTGGCCTGCTGGATCTGAACAATGCTATTCTGCAGCTGGTGAAGAAGTACAAGACCATGAAATTAGAGAAAGAGGAGTTTGTCACTCTTAAAGCTATAGCACTTGCAAATTCAGGTAAGCTTATGCATCTTGGCCACAGTTCTAGGAATCTGTTGTAATATCATGATGCATGTTTGTATGGTAGTTTATTTTAAATGCAATGTTCTCATTGTAATTTTTAACTTTTACATAAGAGGTTGCAAAAATCAAACATCAATTGTATTTTCCTATGCATTTGAACTGTAGTTGAAAAATGGGTCAATCGCTAACGTAATAAAAAAAGAAAAAAAAAACACGCACGCATCTCTGCCTCTCTATCTCTCCCTCTCTCTCTCTCCCTCACTGCCTCTCTCTCTCCCTCTTCTCTCTATTCAAGCACTGCCTCACCTGCTCACACATGTTATGGCATTGCTGCGGTATTAGCATGAGTCCATCTTCACATACCACTTAAACAAGGGCCTATCACAATGCACATGCATGTCAATAACACACAGTGATGTGGGTGCCATGGGGCTCCCTTTTTTTGACCCCATCTTTGAACTTTATCTTGGTCTGGAGCCAGCGACCCTCCCTCCACCCTCATCCCCCTCTAATTACAAGAAGGAAGCTGTCAATAAAATCTGTTAAATGGGACGCAGTGAGCAGCTTGAATGGGAGGGCAGCTATTTGTTCAAATTCTCCAGCGCTCAAGGTATTGACAGTTTGTTTTCTGAGGCCATATGTGACGATCAATCTCTGGCTGGGCCTGGCCATGCTGAAAAATGAAAAAGCAGATTGCTCCTGCCTGCTTGCGGATGTCGGCCTGGGTTGCTGGACACTAAAGGCCCCTCCTGCTCCAGAGTGAGCTCCTGAAAGAGAGAGGGTGCAGGACTCTTGAGAAATTCTTTTTTAATTGATTTTGTAATTAACAGTTCATCTCTCTTGTCAATGCCCACGCGCCTGGAGACCGATGGGTTGATGGTTGTTTGGAGCGTGCAAGAGTAGTTGTAGAGATGTACAAATTCAGAGGGACTCGCATCCTTTCAGTGGTGGATCAGCTCTCATTTCATAGTGTGATAATTTTTACATTTTTATTTAAACCAAGACACACATGCATATTTGAGATTGCTCCATCCTGATGGATGCTGTTTTTCTTTGTCTCTCTCGTTTTCTTGTGTACACTTTTGTATTTATTGAGTTCTTGTTTCTGTACTGCATCTAAGACCGCTCCTGTTCTTTTGCTGTTACAGCACCTTAGGGTAAATCTTTCTGATGGGGATCAATCACTCAAGAAATGGATTACCCCAAGCTAGATACTGCTAAATGCCATTTGATTTCAGTTTTCCTCTATTTTATTGTTTCAATAAAGAATATTGTCATTATCACTCTATTTAACTTGAGCATTGCTGTCATAACCAATGTGCCCTGGGTTTGTCCTCCAACAACTTATTCTGCAAGACTCTCTTCCTTTACTAAGATTCATTAATAGGAAAAGATTATGTTTTAAAATGAGAAGACCTCACTTCTCAAATCTAGACAATGTTATATACATTTCCAAGAACAGTGCAAGTTGTCTGATGCCACTGCTGATGTTTAGATTGATGGTGTTGCTGGCATGGTATGATTTGTGGAAAGGTGCAGTTAAGCATTTTCATGGCAAGTATTTTGGTCGTGTAGTGGGTCATTTTTCAGATGGCCAGATCCCATGTGAATGATGGGCAAGACCTTCCTGTCTGCATTCTAGATGGACCTAAAGTGGGCCACTAGACACTGAATGCTGGGAATAATGAGCTATTTTCTGAAGGAGACATGCTGTATGCCCTTAGAGACCCTAAAGAGAGACTGCATGGGGACTCCCAGGGGACTCCCACACATGATCTTTGTGTTATCAATTATTGACCATATAGTGATTACTTAACATATATCTTTTGATTCTAAGTAAAGTACGAGTTGTAATCAATTGGGTGACATGTAACCCTTAAAGAATGGACATGGGCTGAAAATCAGGGTAAATAATGAAGCTTAGGGATTTGTTTGGTTTATCTCTATCCATGTATCTATCCATACATGCACTGGTATGTATTAGCCATGTAGGTTGACTGTGGTAGTATTATTAAACAAGTTTAAAAAAAAACAGAAGGCTGCATCACTTTGGAATAGGAAGCAAGGATTTTCAAAGGAGACCAAACCTGATGAACACTATTAGTGAAGGGCTTTAGTTTTTTAAGGCTAATTGCATTCGGAGAGGCATGCAAAGCTCCAGTATGCGTGTATGCCATGCGAACGAGCAAATATGCAAATTTACCATGTTTGACATTTCTCACAGACAATGCCAGTCAGGCAGAGGGATTGACGCCTGAAAAGCGGCTTGTTGTTCCCCTTGCTTAGAAGCGAGGTGTGTATCAGCTTGCCTCCAAACATTGTTCCTGTTGAACACACCATTCATCAGGCCCATGGAGAGCCATGTAAACACACATAGAGGACAATTTCAGTGTTTTAAACTCAAGTGTGTGCTTAATCACAAGAGAATGAGCTCTGCTCCTGCCGAATGAATGAATCCATCTCTTTTGTACTATTTAGCAGCTCTTTCTCTGTGGATCTTTTTCTCTGTGGAAACATGACTTAAACTACCTAGCTTGTATCTGTTACAACTCAGGCAGTTTTTAATGTGATGTAAGGTCTGCAGCATATAGTGTTTAAGAAACAAAACAATGAAGTTCTTTAATACTTAGCACCATCTTTAAATTAGTTGCTTTCAATTAAAGTGTTTATGTGTTTGTTTTGGCAGACTCTATGCACATAGAGGATGTGGATGCAGTGCAGAAGCTTCAGGATGTTCTGCATGAAGCCCTGCAAGACTACGAGAGTAACCAGCACGCAGAGGATCCACGCCGGGCTGGCAAGCTGCTTATGACCCTGCCTCTGCTCCGGCAGACCTCCACCAAGGCTGTGCAGCACTTCTATAGTATTAAACAGGACGGCAAGGTGCCCATGCACAAACTCTTCCTGGAGCTGCTTGAGGCCAAGGTCTAGTTCTGGTCTTCACATATACCCTACACCTCATTTGGAAAAATGTGAGGGTCTTACTGATGACTCCACTTGGTTCACTGGGTAGGCAACAACTATTTCTCTGCTACCGATGGTGAAACTTTTGACTATAAAAGAATCAAATAATGACAAGAAACATAACCTTTACAATACTTGTAACTGTTGATGAAAATACATACATAAATAATGATTAAGGTGTTACTGAAAAAAATGATGGGGAAAAAAGACTGCTTTCACTGTTTAGCTGTGGGACCTTGAACCAGCTTCTCCAAAATCTGATGCAGTTTTTAGAGCTACCGAAAAACATTTTGTTGATTTTCACAAAACCTGGAGCCGAGAAAGATCAGCCCTGCCAAAGGAAGGAGTTCCACTGAGTGGGAAGCCAGCAAACTGTACTGTCCTAACCCATGTCCAGCTATCATCTTATTCGAGGAATCCAGGAAGAATCCCTGTTTATCAGACAGTCATAACGCAACAACGTGCAGTAGTATTAACACCAGACCTCACCGGAGCAGTTTGACAATGCGTTAGCCAAGCAGAGATTTGAGTTTCGTTTTTTGTTTTGTTTTTTTTTTCTTAATTGAAGAAGCTGCTCCTATCATAAATTTCACTACAAGCAGTCATTGGGGTTTGATTCCCTTTTTGTTTTCTTTCGAGTCTTCCAAACAAGTCTTCTAGCCACTTTTAATGATTTTTATCTATACCTTTTCAGGGAATAGCCTGAGCTTTAGTCTGTCATGCAATACAAACAAAGAGGTACTGCGGTGGACAAGGAAAATGCTAATTTATTTATTAATATTGTTTTACTGTGTTTAATTTTAATATATTTTTACTGCAGCAAAGGGTGTAAATAGGCTATGTGGTATGGACATCATACACAAGTTTTGTTTGTAAATGTTACAGTTTTTCTACCAACTTGACCACGTTCAGCAACTCTTACAAGACAAAATTCTTGCTATCTTCTCCAAGCAATAGACATTTTAAAAGCAAAGGTGTGTTAATGTAATGCAAATTCTGTTAGTGCCCATCTGTTTTTGGGAAACTGAATTTCCTGCAGCTTTAGCTTTCGTTTCTGTGCCAGATATAAGATGATAGTTGACAGAAATGATGTCCAGAAAACCATAAACATTGAACAAATGATATATGCATTTATACTAACCCCAGTCTCTTTACTTTTATTGACATTATTTCACATCAAGCAGTTACATGAACTTTGTGAAGCAAATTAGCACTTAGGCAAGACATCGCCACTACTTGGAGAAACATTGTAGCTTTAGCTTCATGTTGGTCCTATTTTATAAACTGAGGTATCAGAGTCATAATATAGTCATTACAAATAAGATCTTTAGCAGAAAGGCAACGTAACTAAGCAAGCTATTCACAGCACTCATCTGAAATATGTCAGTATTAGTATGGGGTATTTTCTGAATATTCTTAAACATTGTATATTGTAAATTAACAGATTATAAAACTAACCTAAGATTTTATTAGATTAAAATAGAAAAAAAAAAATGTAGTTCAGCTTCTCGATGTTTCATGTCTGCTGTGCATTTTCCTGAGTCATTTTATTTCTCTTTTCCCTTTGTTCCTAACAATGATCTTGTGTACTTCTTGTGAAGGTTCCAGTTTTTGTGCTGTACATTTAACTTTTCTTTTTTTCTTTTCTTTTTCTTTTTTCCTTTTTTTTTGAGACAGGGTAGAAAATAGAGACACTACTGGATGTATGAATCCTCAGGAGACAAGGATGATTGGTTCTCAAATACCTACTGAAAAAAGACTCTTTGTAGTTACTGCTAGATCATCAGATCTACAATCAATGTAATCTGTACTGAAGTATACGCGATTAAGTTATTTAAAGGACGGTGCAACATATATTAAAAAGGGGATCATTTTGTCTAACTTTTTCCCGTAGACTAACAATATATCTTAGGTTAAAATGAAAAATAAGCTTGTCAGTATCTCAAAACAGTAGTGGCTTTTTTTGTTTTGTTTAGTTTTTTCTTATTTTTGTAACATGATGCTGTACATAAGGCCTTTCATGCTGAACGACGTTGTAATATTACCTTTACTCTTTGAGGCTGCAAAGGGGGAAAAAAGTTTTTATGTTTTGGTGTAGGATCAGTTTCCAAAACTATCGCTTTAACTTTGTGTGCTAAATAAAATGAAAAAGGACTAAAGAACAGATCTTTTTTATATATAAAATGGGGGGTAGGATTTTAATTTATTGTTTTATTTCCTCCCTACTGTCTTGTTCTATAAATACTGTGTAATATCTATCATTAGCTATACAAAACTATAATTAGATTGTGCTTTGGAGAGGTTAGTGTAATGTAACTGGAAACATTATTCATGGCAACTCATCAGATGTCAAAAACAGGAGGGTTCTTGCTATTGATAGGACGTTGGCACTTTTATATATATACATATATATAAAACACCGCTCATGGCAGAAAGGTGCTGTTTCTTTGTTTGTGATTTTCTTTCTTTCCTGTTGTCCTCTATGTTGTCTTTACCATGTGAACAGTACTGAACACCAAGCAGGTGGAAATTCGGGAACTTTTAAGTTGTCAGCTAGTTTTAAGCTGAGTTCTTCAACCACTTCCAGTTTTGTAACGTCACACAGATGTTACAGCAAGCAATCCTGGGCCTGTATGCAATAAGTGTGCTGACCTAAGATCAGCTCTCTATCTCTATAAGCTGATCCTAGATCAGTGCTGTTGCTTCTAGAAGTCTGGCGCATAACCCCTGACCTCTGTTGGATTTTGAGGTGCATTAAAATACTGTGTTCTTTTTTCACTGCAAAGTTTTCTTATGGAAAAATTCTGACGAAAAGGTATTTTTGTTTATTGACCAATACCACATCCGTTTGGACAGTATACTCAATGAGCAGCTTAAACCATCCTGCAAATCATCCGGCGGCTTTTGCGCTGGTCTTTTGACGTGCTACTCATGGCTTGAATGCAGAGTGATGAAAGTGTAATTTAGCCATACCAACAATGACTTTTTTCCAATGTATTTTCTTATTTAAAGCAATATGACTGCGACAACCAGGTGTCGCACTTTGCAATTGAATTAGATCAAAATGCTGTATTTATTGGACTATTTTGCAATTTAAGGAATATTAGGAACAACAATATGAAGATGTACAAACAACTGCTATTTTTTATTATATGTGACATTATGGGCGTTGATTATATTTATTCATATGTCGGTGTCTGCCAAATGCGTCAAAGGGGTTCCGCGGCAGCCAAACATGCAAAATATACAAAACACTGATGGAAACGAATTGCTTGAGGAAAAAGGGAAAAAAATATATATAAAAACCTATAAAATCAAATAAGATAATATAAATTTCAATCCAGGAGTTGCTGAAACAGCCTGTAGTGAGAACCATGTCTGTAGTTATAGATGTGCTCCACATCAGTAAAACAATTAACTGTATATTTTTGTGATGTGTATCATACAGTGTGCTCCAACAATTCTGTCCATTTGTGTAAATGTATTTATTTTACATTGTAAATATTGTTCAATGCAAAAAGAGAGACCTATGATTCTGTAACTACGATCAGTTCAGATGTGTAACTCCAATTATGCCTTTCAGGATAATGGTAGAGCAATATTAAAACATGCTTCCAGTTTTGACTTTGGGCTGCTTTTCTTTTGTGATGTGCATTTATTGTTTTTTGTTTGTTTGTTTGTTTGTTTGTTTTAAAGTTCACATCTAAAAGTGAAAGTGACTATTTGTCATTGTGAAACGCAGCACTACACAAAGTGAACCACAATGAGACAACCTCTGCATTTAACCCACACACATGTGCGCAACAGTGAGCAGAGATATCCAGGGAGCAGTGATGGAGACGGTACTTTGCTGGAGCGTACCTCAGGGCAACATTACTGGTCCAGAATTCAAACCCATGATCTTCCGATCCTGAGACCTAGTTCTTAACCGCCTGCCTGGTTTAGAAATGGGCACTTTTCGTGTGTGAGGCCGATGTGATAACCACTAAACTGAAAACTCTTTCCGATTGCACTGGTGAAATTGTGCAATGTTGTGGAGTTTGCATGATGTCCCCATCGCTGCATTGGTTTCCTTTCCAAACGTGTGTGAGGTAAACTGGAGTTTCTAAATTGCTCCCTAAGAATGTGTCTGTGCCCTTTCTTATTTGATTATAAATATGCTGAAACCGTTTTAGGTCTCTGACTGTAGTACAAGTCAACTAATCAACTTCAATTTGTGACCCCTATTAATGACCTGTGTTTAGATATTACAATGATATACTTTCCCCTAACATAAATTTCTTTAAAGATATTCATGTTAGATGTTTTTGGATTCAAGGTTCACAATACTATTCTATTTTTCCACTAATAGTAGTCCACTAATGACAAAAAAAAGTCATAAAATTCACGGTGTTTGGAACTAAACAAGCTATTTTTTCACTGCACCTTCAAGAAGGATTTGTGTAATTGGCTTTTAGGATTGTATTGACTGTATTTCCCCTCACTTAAAAACAGTCCAGACTGTGATAAGACTCCTTATAACGTGTAGCTGAGACAGAGACATCAGACTGAAGTGGTTTTCATGGCATCCCATAAACAAGGGGTTGTTATAATTTCATTGTTTCCATGAATTCATCAGGCTTGTTCATTTGCAGTGGAAAAAAAAAATGAAGATAACCTTTCAGTGATGCAGGTCCTGTTTCTGTGGGGGCAGTGGTGGCTAGGTGGTTAGGTACCTGCCACCATGATCAAAAGGATGCGGGTAAAAGTCCCAGATCAGTGGGTTGCCCTGAGGTACCCTTGAGCAAGGTACCGTCACCAGCACTGCCCTCGGGCGCTGGATATCGCTGCCCACTGCTTCACATTGTGTGTGTGTGATGGGTTAAAAGCAGAGAATTTCATTCAGGTGCACTGAATCGTGTGCTGTGTATTCACAAGGACAATTATTTTTTACTTTATTGTTTTGATTGAATCTTCAGCAGTTTTTTAATCAAAGCCATCTTCTATTTAGTGGTCTGCCGTTCTTTGTTTAAAGAAGTATCTTGTTTTTTTTAAAAAAAGCTACTTTAACTGAGGGGACCATTTTTCAAAGAAATAAACGGTGCTAATCTGTCACTTTGATAGTCTTTTTGCCAGTGAATCTGAACACCTCAGTGCACTGGTGTTACAATTGTAATCTTCCTTTGCTGGCCAGTTCCGAATTCGGAAACGCACAGATTTCCGAGAAGGCGATTAAAGCAGGAAACAAGGGGCTCCATTAGGTTCCTTTGCTACAAACACTACTACAGATAATATAAGCAGCTGCTTAGGTAACATTTTCTGTTTTATTTTCCTCCAGTACACCACATTCAGCACGTTATCAGTACTTGTGCATTAAAATGGCCAGAGTGCAGTTTGTAGAAACCTAGAAAATGAACAAAATGTCATTGGACCAGTTGAGCCCGGACTGTCTACGGGGCTTTAAAGGAACACAGAAAAGACAGCTTCCAAAAAATCAATGACAAACGCCACTTACAAAAATAATGTAATAATAAATTTTCATTTTTATGGATAATTTTGGCATAATTGTTCATTTCCCTTTGGATTTATTGTTAAATTAACCCTTTTTTTCCCACATCCAAAATAATAAAGGAGTAGTCCCAAGCAGAACGTCCCTTTGGGCCCCCAATGAGGCAGAGTGTGCTGTTTTGAGGGAAAAGATGAACAACTTTTTGCTTGATCACAAATACTGCTGCCCCTGTTGCCGTCTTTTCCTCACAGGGGGTGGGAAATGACCATCTCGACATATTTTGCTCTTTTTGCCCTCTCTTGGCAGCCTGCCTCACGCAGCCACACTTCATTCTGTCATGGCTACAAATATTATTGCCTCGAAATAGCGGTGAGAGAAATGGTGGCGGGGAAGAGAGTTCCTGACAAGTTGATGCAGCGTTTGAGGCATGTCCAGTCAGAAAGTAATCAGCCGCTAAGCCCTCGGGCTGCCGAGTGGACACATTGATGTAAGACAACACTCTACGCAGAACTACATGGCCTGGCTTGGCTCACACACATCTACCCAGGCTCACTACTTAGGATGAATCCCAAATGGGATTTCCACACATAGTGCACTATTTGGGGAAAGAAGTTATTATTCTGTGACCTATTGTGCCCTACCTAAGTGCACTACATAGGGAGCAGGGAGCTATTGGAGATTCAGCCCCAGTTTTTTTCCAAGCTTAGTGCAGAAGAGGGAGTAGGAGATAGACAACAGCTGGAGCCACCAGCAAGATTCACAAATCTAAAGGCAAATCTACCAAAACACTTGATTTTGACAGGTCATGCACAAAATGACAGACAACAGCCTTTGTGTTCGAGGTTCTCTGCACTTTTCTTTAGGGTACGTTCATTGTTTCGCAGAGATGGAGGGGAGAAAAACGCTAAAGACGGCATGCTCTATAAAAATCATCCGCCTTCTAATACATATAGCCTGTAACGTTGGGAGACATTTAATGTTCTGTAGCAAAAGCGTTTAAGGCTTTAAAAAGAGGGAGCAGTGACCTGCAGGCAAATATTTTTCAAGAAAATGACGTCACCGAAAGAAGGCCCCAGTGACTGCTTGCGGGTTTTTTTTTTTTTTTTTCCCCAACCTCCGTTTTATGAGTTGTGCTGCGGCACATACGTTTTACTCATGGCTTCGGAGTTCATTTATTTTATTTTATCTTCATACCATTGATTCATTATTATGATACAATAAAAGCTACTTGAGCATTTCAGCTTCAGAAGACTGTTCTCATTAACCTTGCGAGACACTGAAAGTGCTCTGTGGCATTCCTAATGGCTCTTTTAACTCTTTCCCCTCTCGTATGCATTACGTGGCCTTAAGAGTGATGCACTTTCACTGATGGAGGTTTCACCCTTAACAATTTCGGGGGAAGCGAAATAGGCTAGACAGTGCATCTCTCCTTAATCGAGATATTATACAAGCTGCACTAATTGGCCTACTATTGCACATATGATTCTTAGAATCAGGTATTCAAATATTCCTAGATTTCATTCATAAAGCTTGGGGTAGTTGTTTTTTTGCAGAGAGATTCCACCTTTCTTGTTAACCTATGTTTCTTTGTGAGGCGTAAACAAGGTCATTGAGAGTGGTTTGATGGAGCATTGTTGAGAAACCCGACAGCTCCGACTTCTTTTCAGTGGTGGCGATAGGAACCAGGCGTCTGTAATGAAAATGTAGTTGTTTTATTTACAATTCAAATTTATTTGTGAAAAATACATTTCTAGTGGGACTTTTTCCCTTGAATCACCCTGCATGTACCTCTTTGCCATGAACATATTGCAACGAAAGGAAACCCACAGGGCCTTCTAGGTTTTCAGAGAAGAATCTGTGTTTTTTTTTAAATTTACTTTCTATAATTTCCATTAGAGCTGCTACTATGACACTATTCAGTGTGTTTGATTTGCAAATTAAGAACAACAAATGGGAAAAGGATCCAGTCAGAATGGGTTATGATGCTACTAACACTGGATGGAAGCACTAACATGTCATGTTCACCACCAAAATAATTAACAGAGGAACCAACCAGTCCAGGTTAGTTTTTCAAAGGAGTTTTGTGACGCCGTCCGGGATACGCCACTGACTGTGAACCAAACAGCGTTTACTTTAGAAATGTGACAAAGTATAATGCATTTTAATATGTCTGATACAAGCTTCACATATCCATGTTTAATACGTGTGCATTATTAATAACATACCACTAAAATAAAACCTGGGAAGTTCACACTAGCCTGAATGAATGATTCTAACTCCTTATTGACTTTTGGTCACTGAACGAAAAGGTGCTACACTATTAATTTAGGTGTCCAGATTGTGTTATATCACCTCCAGCTGCCACTCTAGTTCTAACCAAAAGCATATTAATTCTCCATCTCTAATGCTCTGCCGTGTTGGATATATGCAGTGTGTTTATGCATTGCTCTAGGCCTGTTTCCAAACCTAAATCATTTCTTGTACATGTGGGTGTGTGTCCCAGCAATGCCATGGGGGTTAGGTTCTACTGGTGCCGCAAGCATGTGTGCGCCATCATCTGTGAAGTGCTAATGTGTGCAGTTTCGCCCTGATGGCGTTTTGTCACCGAATCCACCCAATTTATTCTTCAGTGTCAGTGCGGGGTGCATCTCCTGGGCCTGGCCTTGCTGATGGCCCAGACTGCGTCGTGGTAATGGCCTTTCGCAGGTCTCCTGCTCCCCTGACGGAGCTCCTGCCACTGAAGGAGACACTTCTGGAGCCAAATATGTTCGTGTAGAGTCAGAGAGGCAAGTGTGTAGACCCGAATCCTGACAACGTGCAAAGACGACGACTCTGGGCTGGCCTCTCCGGAGACCTCGCCTGTCCCTCTGTTCGGCAGGGGCCAGGCGAGTGGCGATGCCCTTTCTGTTCTTCTCAGCCTTTTGTGAGAGTTAAATAGGGCAAGAGGCAAGAACTGGAGATGTACAATCATGACTGCAGTGATTTAGAGCCCGGAGGTTTGGGGTAACATTGTTCTGCAAGTATGAATCATGGACGAATGCCGTGCATATATTTCTTTAAAGGCATTTTTTTTTAGAGTCTTTAGAGTTTTTTTGGAACAACAAACAAGTGAAATGCAGTATCCTCAAGTGATCATCATATATTCACCAATATAGTTAAAGCTATCAGCTCGCTAATAATGCATGGCAATCCTGTCTGTGATTTTAAGGAAAACCAAATTCCTTTTCATGCCTTGACAAACTGTTTAAAGGTTATATGTCAAGCACACTGTATTTATTAACATTTTTTCCATAATGAGATTAAACTTCCAATTTTTTTGGGTCCAGCAGTTGTGCTTCTAAAACAGCTCATAAAAAAAAAAAAAAAAAAGGCAAACAGTTTTTCATCTAATTGATAAACAGGGAGTTTGGAAAATGATCAAGTGATAATATGTTATTACTTAATAAATTATTTTATTATTTATTAAATAAGACCACATTCACAAGTAATGAGTGTATATCTGTAAAAAAAAAAATATATATATATATATATATAAAGACGTTTGTAGCTTATATAGTTGATTGGACTCTTTAAATACTGCTGCACTTTTTAGTATTAATCTGTATTCAATTCAATTTGAATCAGTATTAAAAAACAAACATGTAATTTATACACTATATAGTACTGATTAGAGGGCACAACTGAGACAAACTCATATTTCAAATACCAACAACTGCTAGTAGCTTCTGTTCTTTTTTTTTTTTTTTTGAAATTCAAAATTACAAACTGAAGGCCTGCTAAAGAACATCTCCTATTGGCTGATGGGTGGCACTCTCTTTTAAAAGCTCTGCACGTTGTTGGTGCCATTGCCAGAATATCTACTGGACTCTCTCATTATGTTATTTTCGGTAGGGACCAGCTGAGGTCATTTGTGTTACTTCTTGGTTTCTTGTATAGTAGATAGTGGCAACATGAGACTGGGCAATCACATCCCAAAAATAAAGACAACGGTGGGCTTCTATCAGGTCTACTGGTGCCTCACCTGTTCATTTCTGGAAGGCAAATTCGGGGGGACTGTTGTCTGTGGTCAATCCGTTGAATTGTTTTGACTGAAATCAAAAGCAGGAGACATGTTTTTATCAATTTAACTAATTGATGATAGTCATCTCTTATTCACATCATCAGTGATTGTCACACCCCTACACATCCGTTAACATTCTATACATTGCAGCTACTTAGAAGCAGCTAATGACTTTTCCTCAGCACAATCCCTTTCCATTTCGGAAAGTACTTAGTGCTGAAATGTAACCGGATCACTCGGAGGGGATTAATTGCCATCCATGTAAGAGGCGGGCGCGCCGTCTCCTTCACGCAGGATGAAATGGATAAGATGGCTGTGGGCTATGTGGAGGCATCAGAGGGTCGCACTTACACGTTTATTTGCACTTAAAACGCTTAAGTCTACATTCGATGAACCATTAATTCAGTTAGTGCACTTTTACAAATACTTTGGCATGTCATGTGAACATGACTTAGTAGCACTTGAGAACCTTTTCACCACAGGCATGAATTTAGCTGCTCATGCTGTATGAAATAAGTAATGGCTGGACTCACACCAGAATTCAACACTGCATCCCTTCACAGACAAGTACATAAGTCCTCATGTGTTTTTTTTTTGTTGTTTTTTTACAGCATTCAGTATAGGAAGAGATTTATACTGTTTAGCCGTGCATAGTTAACTTTTTACAGTGGAATTATATGGCTAATATTCATCTGGTATTCTAGACCAGAAACTGGAAAATGAATTTTTGTATGCATAAGAACATACACATACAGGCAGTCTGTGATTTTTTATTTCGCCATGAATCATCAGTGAGCTGCTGTCTTATATATTTATATATTTTATATATTTAGATTTATATGATTACATACTGTAGTCAGAAGTTAGCAAATTCCACACCAGGTGGATTGGAAATGCTAAGTTGCCCCCTAGGTTTGCATGCGTTTGAGATGGACTGGCAACCTGTCCAGAGTGTTTCTCTGCCTTTCACCTTTGAAGCGATGGGATGGTCTTCAGGACCTAGTGTGACCAAGGTCACAAAAGGTGGCATGGATGGATGGATGGACGGATGGCTGGATGTACAGGTAGATGAACTGATGGACGAATGGATGAATGGACCATGTAAGATGTATTGTTGCTCCTCTTGAAGAGACAAAGAGCAAACCTGTAGACTACACAGAGCAGACAGTTAATGTTACCCATTTGTTATTGAGGTTTTAGACTGACAATTAAGAATGACGTTTTTTTTATTTAAAACACCAGGCGTCCTTAATGAACATTTAATGATAAATAGGCCAATAGAAATGATTCAGAATGACTTGAAATGAAGTTTAATTACATTAGAATGCATTGCTGTACTGTAAAGTTAACATCATCAAGGTTTTGCTTTCTTGCCTTTCCGTTTGGGCCGACTCAGGGCTGACGTGAATTGAACTATGCTGAAAAATCTCTTTCCTCTGTGGTGAACTGCAGGATTTGTGTGTGTGTGCGTGTATACACTCCATAGCCCATTGTGTGCTCTGCTTCCTAGTGATCTTCAGCTGAAATTCTGGGCCAGTGCAGGGTGTGTGGAGTGTCACATCTGACAACTCAATATCCGACCACCTTGCGGCAGAGAGAGGAGCAATCTGAGAGATGATGCGGCCACTCTTTTCACTCTCAAGCTACAGGAGCTCAGAGCCCTACAGTTATCTAAAGGGAAGAACCACCCACAGTTTTGATCACAGTTTCACATTTTGCCAGGAAGCATTATATGTAATATGAAAAATCCTATATATTTTTTCTGATTATTTTTATTGTTACAAAATACAAGCTGTCCTTTCTGTAAGTGTTTCATGATGAATATGGCAATAGAAATGACACAAAATGAAAAAAGATTCAAACAGACATTAACATAAAAGCAGGACGGGGACAGTGCGAATATGACTATATATGATATACAGTACTGTGCAAAAGTTTTAGGCAGGTGTGGAAAAAATGCTGTAAACAAAGAATGCTTTCAGAAATAGAAATAATAATTGTTTATTTTTATCAATTTACAAAATGCAAAGTGAGCGAACAAAAGAAAAATCTAAATCAAATCAATATTTGGTGTTACTACCTTTTGCCTTCAAACCAGCATCAGTTCTTCTGGCCCCCACAGAGCCCTGATCTCAACATCATCCAGTGTGTCTGGATTACATGAAGAGACGGATGTGAGGAAGCCTACATCCACAGAAGACCTGTGGTTAGTTCTCCAAGATGTTTGGAACAACCTACCAGCCGAGTTCCTTCAAAAACTGTGTGCAAGTACCTAGAAGAATTGATGCTGTTTTGAAGGCAAAGGGGGTGGTCAAGCATTCAAATGACTGATTTGATTTAGATTTCTCTGTTTCACCACTGCATTTTGTTGATTGATGAAAATAAAGGATTAACACGCTTTTTGATTTTTGAAAGCATTCTTTGTTTACAGCATTTTTCCACACCTGCCTAAAGCTTTACAGATAGCACTGTTTATATATATATATATATATATATATATATATATATATATATATATATATATATATATATATATATATATATATTCTCAGGGTGGAACATTGTGTTTTGTTACAGCTTTTTTGAGTATAGCATGAATACAGCAACGTTTTATTAATAAGTCATATGCCAAAAAATGTATTGTTGTACATATTTACATGTATAGATCTTATGTAAATGTTCTCTGATAGGCTACCCTGTTTGATAGAAGTACTTGATTTAAGTGACAACACAAAGAATTCATTCAAAAGGGATTTTTTTTTTTTTTTTTTTTTTGCCTGGATGGAGTGGATGTGAGGCTTCTTTTAGGCTTGAATCATGAGAAATCACATTGTCTCTCTTTCTTGAAGAGGAATATTTGATTTCTCATGATATATTCCTAAGCCAAGTGACTGTGAAAGCTACGACTATATGAACTGTGAACTAAAATGCTTTATAAATTTTAAGGATGCCACATCATAACCTTTTGCGTTTGGCGTGTGAAAACGCTGACTGGTGACTGCGCCTATCTGCACAGCTCTGGCGGACTGATGTAGGTTTTTCTCACTACAGCAGGTCTAGGAGGTTAATATGATGGTATGTATCCTCAGCAGGGGAGGGATTTCTCAGTGTAACCCTGGAGACTCTGTCCACTCTGCTGCAAAGCAGAATAATGCTGAAGATAGAGCTATTAGGACTATCCTTTCAGTAGCCTTTAATGGAAACAGGCCCATGCATTGCTTTATGCATATGTGTGAAGCCTATTGTTGCTTTTGCAACAAAATCTCAAAAAGGCAAGTTTACAGAAGAATTAATATTAATAATAAGTTCATGAGTTAATGTAAACATATTTTATTTACTTTACTGTATACTGTATGGAGAATAAAACAGATTATTTTTCAAGCAATTAGATTAGATTAGATTTCAAGCAATTAAACAGCAGTTTGAAACTTTCACATTATTTATACACAAATTGAGATTTATAAAAATATAGTTCGAACAGATTTTTTGATGCATGATTCTTACTCAAAAATCCTGCAATACAATCCAGAGCAGAAAAGGAAGTCCAGTTAAGTAACTACACTGACTACAAGAGGAAGAAGAGGGGGTTATACATATTTGAGGGAACTATACTATACAGTCTGTAGTCTCTGGTACTTCTGCCTGATGGAAGTAATGAAGGGGGTTGTTAAGATTGCTGGCAGCTTTGTGGGTACTAGATGTGATGTTCTAGATGGAAGGCAAAGAGTTGAACACTATTACAATGGCCAAAATCTTGATTGAAAGCCTAACATAATGTTAACTAGCATAGGAACACAACTTCCCTGTACTGATATTTAGGGCAGTGGTGGCCTTGTGGTTAATGACTAGGCTCCAGGATCAGGAGATCATGGATTTGAATCCTGCACCTTTAGGTTACCCTGAGGTACCCTTGAGCAAGGTACCATCCCCATCAGAGCTCCTCAGGTACTGGATATGGCTGCCCACTGCTGCACTGCATGTCTGTGGGTTAAATGCAGAGGTTGATTTTTTTGCGTTTCAGTGGTGTTTCACTTTAACTTCACCACTTCCTGCTCATTTCCAGTCTATTATGTTCAAATCTGGCAAACGTGCCAACAAATGCACTACTGAAATTAATACACAACATATAGTACTGCTCTGAAATCAGTTAAAAAGTTGGACTGAGAATTGGAGATATTGTGACATTGGTATTCTTCAATGAAACAATGACATTCACACAAACAGCAACACGAACACACATCAGTTGCCTCACAGTTACTTTACAAGTTCATCTAAAAATATGTAAAAGGCTAACCGAGAGACATTTTTGAGAAGATTAGATAAGGAATAAAAACATTAGAAAAAAAGTTTTAAAATAAATCATTCTAAAAAACCTCAACAAGAACAATCGAAAGCACGGGACTGCTAATGTTCATGAATGAACTGGTGGGCTGCCAAAATTCACCATTGGAGGATTAGCACTGATAGAAGATGCGTTCCTACAAAGTCTAAAACAAAAGCTGGACACTGTGGGAAATTATATTTAGATGCTAAGTATTCAGAATCATTTCTGTCATATACAAACTACAGGCATGAAGTTTGGACAACCCTCAGATTCTTTAAAAAAAAATAAACGATTTTTGAAAGTCTTTTTCTAAGATTTCAGTCAGTCAGTCATTTTCTGCTGCTTGTCCCAAGCGGGGGTGCAGGGGAGTGCTGGAGTCCATCCCAGCTCAAACAGGGCAAAGGACAGGGGACACACCCTGGACAGGTCGCCAGCCCATCGCAGGGAGGAGCGTGATGGGGACAGCACCTTGCTCAAGGGTACCTCAGGGGAACCTATTGGGAAGGGGCTCGAACCCCAGATCCTCCGATCATGCAGCCAACGCCCTAACCACTAGGCCACTGCTGCCCTTTGTTCTAAAATTTTCTAAAGGAAATTTTGAGAAATACCTAAAACTAATGTAAATGGGGGGCATAATTTAATGGGGGCAGCAGTAGCCTAGTGGTTAGGGAGTTGCCCGCATTGGAAGATTGTGGGTTCAATTCCCTCACAAGTAGGTTGCCCTGAGGTACCCCTGAGCAAGGTACATTCCCCATCACTGCTCCCTGGGCGCTTTCAATAGCTGCCCACTGCTGCACGGTGTTTGTGTGCATGGGTTAAACGCAGAGGTCCAATTTCATTGTGGTTCACATGTGCTGTGCTGTGACCTTGCTATGACAATGGGTTGTCACTTTCCCTTCAAATGTGACTGTTTTTCAGTGACTATTCTTCAATAATATTAAAGCCTGTAGTAACACATTATTTACCCACAAAGGCACAAACTATTGGTTATGAAGAAGACATATCCTTTCTGTCTTTAGGGCATTTACATTCACCTTGTCACTTTGAATGTCACTGACATGAAGTGAAAGGGATTATTCTTGTCATTGCGAGGTCACAGCACAGCACACAGTGAACCACAACAAAATTGGACCTCTGCATTTAACCCATGCAAACACCGTGCAGCAGTGAGCAGCTATGAAAGCGCCCGGGGAGCAGTGACGGGGACGGTACCTTGCTCAAGGGTACCTCATGGCAACATACTGGTAAGGGATTTGAATCTTCCGATCCTGTGGCCGACTCCCTAACCACTAGGCCTGCTCTGCCCCGGCATGTAGTGTGATTCAATATAGTGATGTAGAAAAAATTTATGTAACTAAATTTATGTCTGTTTTGAAGGAAAATTAGCTGAAAGAGTGAGTTTTGATGTTTTCGTAGGACTGGGTACTTTTATATCCTTTCTGTCTATTTTTGTATGTCAGTATGAAAGTGACCATTTTTGACCGAATACACTCATCTGCATGTTTGGAGTCATGTCTGGCAAGCTGCAACACATTTAGAATGGGTGTAAATAATGAAGCTCACTTTAGGGTGAGGGGAATGGGGCAGAAATCTAATTCCTGTTTGTAGATGGCCAGCTTCATTAATTAGCGAAGGCGTCTGGTCCACACGGCTGGGTTAAACATCCAGGCTTCGTCTCCAGAGTAACTTGTATGCAGCAGCAGGGCTCATTTGCATGCTATCTCTGTGAACGAAAGCTGAGATAATGCTAATTCTAATACCAGTCTTCATTTCAACACCCTCAGCATTTGAGTACAGCCATTGCAGCAAGACAGAGGCCTTAAGGAAAATCAATAGTGCTAAAATTCAAAACTAATGTCTACTTCAGAGCAGCAGAAGTAAAGCTAATAAAGGGTGCAGAATATTGGGTAGTGCTTTACTACATTTGGCCAGTACTGAATAACACATTTACTGGGCCAATTCTCAATACCTGTGGAACACCCCAGTGATAGTGATGGTGCCATATCTGCTAATAAATCACAGATAAGGACTGATTTCTTTTTCCTTTTTTTTTTTTCTTTGGTGGGTTGGTGGGGGTTCATTTTAGAAAAAGATATATCAAAAATGAAACATGTGATGTGCTTACAACTGTGTGTTGTGTAAATCCCTTTCAAAATTGAAAGGAGTTCAAACCGCCGTCTTGAGAATACTCCATCATCTAAACCTGGCTCACTAAATAAGCCCACTCAGTATTGATTTGCCAGAGTAGATGAACAGTGCTGGTGTGTGTTTTAACACCGGTAGAAAAGAGGCGGGGAAGGCCTGCAGTATCTCTGGCCCTGACACGTTTCAAGTGAAAGCCTCTGTTCAGCTGCGGAGGTGTCGGGCCTGCTGTAGTTTATTGATTATTAGGCTAGCGCACTAAGCTGCTTAAGGTCATTAGGAGCACTTAATTAAAAAGTGGGTAGACTGTCTTTGTTCGTTTAAGTAATAGCAGCTGTTCAAATGTGATCCACAGATAAACTATCTTTGTGGAACAAAGATTTATCATTTTACCAGTTTCACAGTGCTATTTCATGTGCCATATTGTTTGTAAGGTTTAAAAGGTTTTCATCAGTACCTCTCAGTTGGAGGTACTAGATGTAAGCATTTATGAGGTCATATATTAAAAAATATATCAATAATAAAAATAGAAAGAAAAAAAAACAACTGAGGAAGCAAAACTCCTGTGCATTAACTAGAATTCCTGTTTCAGAAGGATGTTAATACTAAGCTAACAGAGATGAACAGATTCTTTACTGATGGAACTGATGAAAAGATGCTTACATTTAGAGTCTTAATTTAATGTGCACACACACATGCACACACGTGTGTGTGTGTGTATATTTTGTGAATGAAAATGCTTTAATATGGTGTGAAGTTCAAGTTCAAGCTTGTTTTCATCAAAGTAGGACTGTAAATGTAAGTATTTGGTTGGAACTTAGCATTCGTATGCTTCCTTACAAAATCAAAGTTTGCCAAATTATTAGTTCCGCAGTTAGTGCATGGACTAACAAAATAGTTTCTAATAAAATGGCCAGTGAAAGGGCAATCAAGGTAGTCGTTCCTAATTACGTGGTCACTGAGTGGAAGCTTGTGGCAGTTGTTTCTAATACAGTGCCCTGCTTGTACCTGCAGGTGTTTCTAATAAAATGGCAGTATTTATTAAAATGGCCAGCTAAAGAAAGTTAAACTAGCTTTTAAACTAGTTTTTAATAAAGTAGCCAGTAAAAGAAAGTTTAAGATAGTTGTTTTTATTAATGTGGCTGGTAAAGAAAGTTAAACTAGTTGTTTTTATCAAAGTGGTCAGTTAAATAAAGTTTAAGGTAGTTGTATTTATTAAAGTGGTCAGTTAAATAAAGTTTAAGGTAGTTGTTTTTATTAAAGTGGCCAGTTAAAGAAAGTTAGAGATAGTTGTTTTTATTAAAAAGGCCAGTTAAAGAAAGTTAAAGATTGTAGTCACAGGTGTTTCCAATAAAATGGCCAGGACTGAAATGTAAGTCTAGGTGTTTCTAATATATTTGGTTAGTGAAAGGTCAAAGTGGTTGTTTCTGATAAAATGGCCAGTAAGTAAAAAGTTCAAGGTAGTCGTTTGTCAAAAAGTGCGTTGGCATTTTTAGTACAGTGTCTGAATGTCCCCACAAGAGTATCAGACTCCTGCCTGACCTCATAGGCCTTCAGAAATGTGCTCCTTCTAAAAGCCATGATGATGTGTTAAATGAGACAGAAGGGCAGCCTGGCCCTGCAGGAGTCCTTCTCTGCTGTCCTGGTGGACATACTCCGTGCAGTGATTCCCCCCCTCCTCCTTTAATCCTTTGTCCTCCTGTCCCCTCCCAGAGCTCAACACCTGAATGCAGGACTGGCTCCAGCCATCGGTTGCCTAGCAACGCAGAGTGGCGTTCTCTGAGCCAAAGAAGAGCCGCTTAAAGCGAGCCGAGAGCTGCCTGGGGCTTAAGCAGGACTGAGAGATGGCAACAGGCGCTTTACGCTTTATTTACCCGCAACCCAAACCTTGCCTTTTCCACTTTTCCAAACCTATGCTGTGAGAGCTGCTCTTTTTTCCCCTCTTTTTTGTACTGGGAGTGTTTCTGCTGATGCACTACTCACTGTGGGTGTGAGCAGATGGCAAACTGGTTATAATCTCCTTTCCTCTCAGAGCCATGTGTCTGAATAAGACTCAATCTGAGGTAAGATAACTATTTACATTCCTCTTTATACTGTATATAATAAAAATCATTTTCTATTTTTAAACTATTTCTTAGTAATATTAAAAAAAATAATAATGTTTGAATTCATAGCCTGTACATTGCATTTTAGTGTGTTTTGATGTCATCTTTGTCGACCTGTGGTTTTGACAGACAGTCAGGAAAAAATACAAATATATCTCACAGACGGGTCTGAACAACCTGTCGATTTGTTGGCTTAGTGCGTTTTCACTATGTGAAAAATGGTGTGCACATACACATGAATAATGAATTTGCCCATGGCTTGTCTAATTGAAGGCTATATCATGGGTAGTGTGGATTTTCTTTTTATTTTTATCATAAAACTTAACTTCTTGCCAAAACTAATATCTTGCCACCTGTGCAAGCCCTCTGTTCAAGCCAGTGCAATTCCGAATCATAAGCAGGTGCGATTATTTGCTTGCTCCGATGGATTCCTGACAGCTTGAGGCAGGATTTTGGATGATATTTTGAAAAAGTTATGCCTCACGTCTTATTTCTCCTCTCCTTTCCGCCAGCAGGCCCAAATCCTACCTATCATGTAAAGGCTTTGACCTCCTCTTGGACATCGTGCCATTAAGCAGGGCTGCCTTACCCAAGGCGGCGGACTGCTTAAATAGGAAAAAAAAAGGGGAAAAAAATGTCACCTCCGGCATGACCATCATTATTTATTTAATGTCACTACACCAGGAGGCCTTTTTGCTGCTGAGGATGTGTTGGCTTCTTAGGTGCAAAGGTACTGTGTCATTTCTGTACACCCTGGGCCTTTTTGTTACCCTTGGCACTGTGGCCCCTCAGGGTTCTTTCCCCAGGTTGGAGAACATTGGGGCCTATAAACCTGTAACCGTTGTCCCGACCGATGCCACTTGTGGGATCCCGGAGCGTAGCACCTTCTGCCAGGCCGGCAGAACACAGGAGGATTTCCTCACCTGTTCCCAGCAGTTCTGCATCCAAGATTGTCCATACCGGTCCTCCACACCACGCTACACTGACCTACTTGCTGGGTGCTCGGCAGGCGACAGCCAAGATCTTCACCCAGGGGCAGAGGCTGGATCCACCAGCTTCGTGTTTCGAAACCAGAGCGGTTGCTTGGCTTCCCCTTCTGCTCCAAATTTGGGCCCAGCAGGCTCATTTACCCTAACAGTTTGGCTGAAACTCGAGGAAGCCTCTGTAATGTAAGTAGCTCCATTGCCAGAACTTTCCCTTAAGAAGATCAGACACGCAATGCATGTGTTTGCTGTTATTTAGAGAGCTTATATCTTGCTTAATCAAACAGATCAGTTTCTCTTCTTGGCTCATTGCGAAACACATGAAAAAGACAGCATGTTATGTTCTGAACCAGATATATATAGGAGCTTTGGCAGCACATCAGGCTTTGTTTAGAACATCCGTTCCTGTGTGTGAAAAAATCAACAACCAATTCTTAGGTTATACTCAATTTCATTGCCATTGCTTTATATGTGACCCTCAAAACAATAGACTACACACGGGTGCCTGCAAGTCACTTTGGGAGAAGTTGTTTTGAAATGTGCTGTCTTGTCGTGTTTTTTTTTTCCTCTGCACCAAACAAGACCAGCTGTGTCCAGTTTTAGATCAATGAAACAAAATTGCCACAGTGTTTCCTGAGCTCTGGTAGGTAAAAAGAGAGAGAGAGTGACAGAGCGAGAGAGAGAGAGAGAGAGAGAGAGAGAGAGAGAGAGAGAGAGAGAGAGAGAGAGCATCATCTCAAAAGGCACTTTGTTTTTCCACGGCACAGAAAATGATATAGTTGAAAGTGGGTGATGGGATGAAAGGACAGGGCGAGAGAGACTCGCAAAGAACAGCAACTACTGGTTCGGCATTTTATATCAAGTGTTGAGGATGAAAAGAGAGACAGGCCACTGGCGCGCAACATCGAAAAAGTAAATAATTGAGTCAGCATGGTCACGGCGGTTCAACAAACACAAGAGAATGTGGAATTCTCTCCCTGAAGTGGTGGCGGGTATGACAACGAGAGTACATGTTGATTAATTCTTCTCTTAGTGAATTAATGGGCCTCTGTTTAATACCAACCGGAGAGCTTCCCTTGGTAACATGACATAAAAATATGCACCATGCAGACTTGCTTTGGGAGCACTCGCAGTATTGAATGCAAAAACCCCAGCATTTCCCCGGCGGAGGAGCTCGGCCTAATTGCAAGTGGAGCATGCAGGAAGCGGGCCTTGCAGGTAAAGCGAGTGGGACTTGTGGGCCAACCCTGAGTTGAACACAAACGTTGCGTTATGATTTATTGGCTGTGGTGGCCCATGTTCGTAAATGTTTCCACTTGCCCATAAAATTGTGGTAATGGGGTTTCATTTGACAGTAGATGAGGAGGTTTTCAAGTAACAGGAAGCAGCCAATGGAAAGTATTGATACAAGGTGCATAAATGTCAGAGCAGCTCCCGTTTTAGATGCCAAGGCGTATCCCTTGTAAAACACTGTTGCTAGATCTTCATTGCTGGCCTTCAAGGGCATATTGATTGTTTACTAATGCCCCATGGAAAGTCTCACCTTTTCATGTTGAGCGCTGAGCCTTGCTTCAGCTGTGGGCTTGGTCATGTCATGTGGATTATCAACAGTAGACATATGATATCAGCCCACTCTTATGTTTTTGGTAAAAAAAAAAAAAAAAAAAAAAATTTGGACAGTTTTCCACTGACAAACATGCATAGTTGTGGTTCACTGTGTGCTGTGCTGTGATCCGCGTAATGATGGAAATAGTCACTTTCACTTTCATCTTCACTTAGATGGTCATTCAAATCAGTTCCATAAACAAAACATATCTCGAATCGAATCTAGTCCTTTATTAAGGTGCCACAGATGTGGGGGAGGTTGGAGACAAAGTATGACTTTGACCTATAAAAGTGAACAAAACTGGCAGCAATTTCAGACAAAACCAAGGATTAAATTTACAAAGCAGTCATAAAGAGCACTAATCTTGGATCAGATTCCGCTGTATACTCTTAAATAAAAGGGCTTTTTTCACTCGTAACAATAATGGCACTGTTTGTTTTGGATGTAAAGCAGTATTTTTTTTTTTTTACATTGTATAGAGAAGACACATTTACCTTTATGATTAAGCACTTAAGCATTCAAATAATGTCTTTTGAGTGTATTTTTTATTTATTTTTTGTTCTGTATACTGATACACTGTGTAACACATTGCCTTTATTAAAGAACCTTTGCAAAATAATGTAATGCTTTTTTATTACAAACCTTTTTTATTTACCTTATAAGTTGGTTTTCTGGTCATACTCACATTATTCAAAAGATAAAATTCTTGTTTTCTTGTAATTTTCCACCTCTAAAAAATCTTTTGATGAACTCTATAAATGTTGAGTCTATAAACGCAGTATTTTCTAAAACAATATTTTCTCTCCATCTCCTACGATTTCTACCTATCATCAAGCAATATGCTCTGCTTGTATCCTAATATTACTTCAGTTTTAATATAATCTGAAAATACAAAGCTTTTTATTTTTTGTTTGTCTGTTTGTATGATTTGCTTTGACTATAATATATATTTAAAACAAAACACACCTTGCTCATTTGAGACATTTTCTTTCATTCAACTTTTTAGATGGGACTTCCTGGTGACTTGCATGACTCTTCAGAGTAATGCGATTGAAAGCTGCAAGACTTTGTCCGATACCCATGTATTAAGCTACAAAATATGTAGAAACTATAAAAAAAATTTTTGTTAAACCACACGTTCAGAGCACAATTCATTAGCCAGGAAACTGAAGGATCTCCTAGTATTGAATTCAGTCAGACCATATGTATTTACAATCCTTATAACGATTGCATCCTTCCAGCATGCTTTTTGATAATGACTGAGAACTTGTATTTGTGCTTTGATGGAAATTTGCTATAATTTAATGCAAGTGAAAACAGTAATCATGCAGTAAGATGTTAATTTCTCCTTGCACAGGACCGTGTTTGAAAAAAGTGCCATGGACAAACTGGTGCTTCTACTGACCATCTCGGAGGCAGAAGTCAAGTTCCACTGGGAGGGACTAATTGGTCAGAACTTCTCCATAACAATGAGGACTGCAGGGCATATCAACTTGGGCCAGTGGACACACCTGGCACTGCAGGTAGGAGATGAGTGCTTTATCAGTTAGCTGGGGGCCAGCAAGTCACCAAACTGAGGGGAACAGGTCACAGTTAATTCAGAAATCTTTGGTTCACACCACCATATACTGAAATGCATTGCACTGTCTGTGGCAGGGATGATTAATTGCTTTCGACACAGGCCCAAAAGCTATCAAACGTTCTAATCTGCTTGATCAGACCTCATCTACAAGACGGCTGCAGCGGGCGCTAATCCTCGTCCATCCATATTCTTGGTAATTAGCCAGTGGAAAATATTGATATTAATATTGTGTCGGAAAACTCGCAGCAGGTTCACGCTGAAGCCGTGTCACAACAGATTTCCGGTCTGGACAAGATGCATGAAAGGAAGGCGTTAATTACAGGGGTAAACATCTGCTTTCCCACAGCTGTGGGGCAGAGAAGGGGGGAGAGAGAGAGAGAAAGAGAGAGATAGATAGAGAGAGAAGGCTGTCTTCCTCCATGCTCTTTCCTGCATACACATTACAACTACAACCCAGCCAATCATGTTATAAACAAGCTCAGGCACCTGCTGTACAAGCAGTGTTAAAATGTGTCGGAGCGCGTGGCCTGCGATAACGTTTTTGTTTTTCGTGTGAGGGTAATTTCCTTCTATGTTATTCTGATGCAAATACAGGTCAATGACAGCAAAGGAACGATTTATATGCTCCACGACTGCTTCTTTATCAGCTTTAGAAACCTTTTCATGCCTACTGCCTTTCTTCCCATCGTCAGGCCCATGAGTCTTGTCGCCCTCGCGCTGTTCGGCATTGTAAGTGACTGGTAGTATCTCTATGTTGGTAAATGAATCGAAAGAAAAGAGAGAGGAGAGACTGGGCCATCATCAGTATTGTAGGCGAACTGAAAGGTCTGTCTGTGGAGAGTATTATCTTTCAATGGCTGTGATTATCAAGGCTTTAAATTGCAGTCATCCCGATTACAAATAGCAGGTTGACTTCTGGGACAGAAAACATTATTATGATAATGAGATTCTACCCACAATTCATAGGTAATGCGTTCTCTATTGGTGACAGCCTTGTCTTAAGCTCATAGACCCATCTTAGCTGCTCAGCTGGACTTTCATCTGCCATCTAAGTAGAATTCAACAGGGAGAAAATTAGTCCATTTTCAAGTGTTAACCCTATATGGTGGTTTCTGTGTGACAGGGAACTGCTGCATAGACTGCATAGATAGTCACAGCCCCAGGCTAAGACATTAGGCTTAAGGGCTTATATGTGTGCTAAAATTTTGACTTGAAGTGCAATTACACAAAATGCGTTTCTGTATTTCTTTCATAACTGTCACAATAACTGGATAATAACTGGTAGTCTAATGGCTAGGATTTGGTACTTTTTGTTACTTTCACCACCACGGTCTGAGTTTGATTCCTGTACAGGGAAGCTCTTTATTGGGGCAGTGGTCTAGTGGTTAGGGAGCTGGCCCCAGTATCAGAAGGTTGTGGGTTTGAATTCCAGACCAATAGGTTGCCCTAAGTAATTAGCCGTTAGTTCTTCAGCTAAACTAAGCAACTGATTGGCTCATATTCCTATGATTTTTCATATACGCTTACAGGTTATTGTGTTGAACAATTAAAGCTATTAAGTTTTTTCGTTTTACATCTCTGTTCACTTCTAATTCATTTTTATTTATTTTCAGTTTAAGTGCAATGGCTAATGTAATTTCAGTGCACATTTTTCCCTTAGTCCTACAATCATTGATTTGTACATCTAGGTACGTATCGTCCATTGCCCTTAATATTGTATATGTATTTATATATTGTAATACAAGACTCTAAAAATGACTAAGATCAGTTTTTATTGTATTCCCAGTAATAATAAACATTGTACCTTTTCGATCATTCGATCACTCGGAAATGGATATCATTGTATATTTTGCCCTTCTCTGGTGTCAAGCTATTCTTTTAGTCATATATATTAGATATTATAACCATGTTCCTCTCTGCCAGTTCAAGTTTGGACAAAATCAAGCAGCCAAATTCTTGAGCTGCCTGTCAGGCCACTGTCTACCTGGAAGACTCTTCTGGAAGTCTCTGTAGTATCAGGAAACTCAAAGGTGTAGCAGAGAGCTGGGGGGAAAGTGCTCAAAAGGAATATAACATTATAGTGTTTAGAAAGGCTCCGGGGAAGGAGGAAGAACTGAGGAACTGATCTGCAGCTACTTGTCCCTAGTCATTATAATGAGATCGGGAATACGGTGAGAAGAGGAGAAGAATGATGTCCCTTTCATGTGGCCCCTTCAGATGAGTATGAGAAGTGACAGTGGGCTCTTGCCGATTGTTTTGGAGCATCGCTCATTGTGGCCATTCAGCTTTCTCTGGATGTGGGCTGTAAGCAAGATCAAGCAAGTCATGAGGAGCTTGGGATTTCACATGGGGAACTAAGTGCAGCATATAGATTTTATTTCCCTCTTTTCATCGGTATGTCAATCAGCACTCATCAACTGGCATACTAACTGACAATCCATGGCAGGTCTAGGTCTCTAAAAAGGAAGAGAAACTTTAAAAAAGTACTGTAAATGCTTATGGGGCCTTGTGATTAAACCAGGCCCTCCAGGGCCAAGCAGGTAAGTAAGTAGTATCACGTCAAAATGTCACGAGGGCATCATCTAGCTTGTTGTGGAACATGTTCTTTCCCAGCACTGAGAGGTCAGGGATCTTTTGATGTAACAGAACTCCTTGGTGAGGTACAAGTGAAGTCATCATCACCACAAGCCAGGAGCTTGTCCGTTTTGTTGTATCCATTTGCCAGACATTGTTATTTCTGATCTCACTTTTCAGGTCTCGGGTTTGGTTACATTGTTAAAACATGCTGTTAAATCCTGTTGGGGTTGCCTTACTATCGTACGGAAATATTTCACTTACATCTCAGTTAAATATGCAGCTGACATATATGGTGAAACAGTAAGAAAACATAAAAAATGGCGATAGTAGTTGTTACTTTTGCACATACTTTTATTTAAATTAGCACATGTGGCTTAGTGGTATAAGTCCTGCTTCGGTAGATGGAAGGTTGTAGGTTCAGATCCTCCCTATTATCATTGAATTATGTTTGGGGCAGTGCTGGCTAAGTGGTTAGACACTAGGCCCCAGGATTGAAGGGTTCTGATCCCAAATCAGTAGGTTTACCTAAGGTACATTTGAGCAAGATACTGTCCCCATCACTGCTCCCTATGCGCTGGTTATAGCTGCCCCCTGCTGTACAGAGGCTGCATTTCCCTGTGTACTGTGGCGTGTTTCCCAATGATAAATAGACACTTTCACTTAAATTAAAAATATGCCATGTACCCTATATTGTATGTTCTACACTCTATTCAACAATCTGCCTAACCTTTTGTGGGTCCTCCTTATGCCACCAAAACAGCTCTTTCTCACTGGGGCAGGGACTTCACAACACCTCTGATGGTGTGCTGTGCTATATTGAACCAACCCCTTAGCAGCAGATCCTATTGTCTTATTGTCCTGTTGGTTAAGAGATTGGTCCTAAATGGATCAGACTAATTTCTCTTGATACTTGGTCAAATTGAAATTTGGGAAATTTCAGCATCTTTGTCATTGTCCTTACACCATTCCTGAACCTTTTTTTTTTAGTGTTGTCATTATTCTTAGCCTTAGAAGCTGATTGTAGGCGAGGTCATTTAAATTTCAAATTAAAATTCAAATTCAAGTGATTCATAATAAGAACAGTCCATATCCTTAAAACAACAAGCGAGCAATTTCTTTTGCCACATACTAACAGACTTTCCTCCTGCGGCTGTTGCTGCTTTGTCTTTGACTGCTTGAACTTGGGGAGAATCCGACAAGTTAATGAACATTTTCACGCACAATTAGAGCTTCCACAAGGGCCTAGGCCTCGGCCACGACATTTCGATCCGGCAAACATGAACGTGCACTGTGGCGGACGCGCATTCTCGGGGGACGTTTTTGTTTTGGCCAGGAGCTCCTGAGTCTCGAGCTCTTAACCCGAATGTGCACATGGCTCATCACCCTGCGTGAACTTCTCCCCCCATCCAGAGAAATGTAGGCCAATAAGCCTGTGGCCCTGGCCCCTCCAACCAGAGCTGCAGAAAGGGAGAGAGAAAGAGAGAGAGAGACAGAGGTAGTGGGGGGTTGTAAAGCGTGGGTTGCCTGTCTCAAGTCAGTGGGGGAAAGAAAATAGTATGCAGCATTAGAAAGGACTGGAAGCGGTCTGTTCACACAGCCATGAAGTATGAGGTAACATTTAGTAATGCAGTCCTGACCAGAGAGACATTAACTCCACACTGGCTGTTTCCTGGCTGCCTTAAAGAGAATGTGGCAAGGTTTGTGTAGTAGTGCTGTTGTTGATTCTTTATTTTTTATCCTTTTTAATCATTATGGGACCTAGAATATAGTCTTGATGAGATGACATGGCGGTTGCTGAGCATGTTTTGCAAGCAGAGGCAATAAAAAGCTCAAATACCAAAGAAAAAGTGTTGGTTGTACTACAGATGTTTAGTTTGCCCATCATGTCTGGTGTACAGTAACTCCAAGCCAGTGTGTTCTGTGAGTAAACTTTATGGAAGTTGGAGACTGGAGGTCCAGCAGAGGAGAACTTATCAGTCCCTGCATCGGCCTGCTCAGCCCGACTCCAACAGTGGGTCAGCTGACCTCTCAGAGTGGGTCGAGCCACCCAGAGTGATGGAGACTGATTGGCAGCATCCATGAAGGTGAACCAAGGTGAACGAAGGCAAAAAAGAGCTCCCACCTTTCCCTGGCGTTCTCTCTGCGGGGCCCCTGGAGCCAAGAGGCCATGGGCCCTTTATAAATCACCCCAAAATGTTGACAGCAAATTAGTGTGTGCTGCCCAGAGTTCCGAAAACAGACTTTAACAAGACACGGGAAGCATAAGTGTTGTGTATTAAAAATGGCAATGTTAGAGGCATACTTATTCATTTCTCAACCTTATCTGCTTAAGAAATGCCTATTGGCCTCTATTAATCTGCATCAAATGAATGGCTTTTTAGTTCTTTTTGTAAACATCAAAAGGATTGTCTTCAGTAATCTACCTTGTGTTACTGATGTAGCAGAAAGAAAAAAGATGGAAATTTCTGTAAGAAAACTGAAATGATATTGGACCTACACTGAGTTCCAAAAGCTATGCTGAAAAACTGGCATATACTTTATTTAAATGGAGATAAACAAAACCATTGTAGAATTTAAAAAAATATGAAATTTAGAATAACGTGAAGTACACATTCAAGCTAACCTGTGACAATGAACATGTTAAAGCCTCAGAGTCTGTGTCTGATCCCTCTGATCCCCCAGTTTTTTATTTTTAGCAGAGCAAATGTAACTTTCAGAAGCTTTTGTTCATACATATGAGCTCCATGCTAATTCTAGAGTGCACCTTTAAAGCAAAGGAATGATGACAAATACCAGAAATTCTGAAATGTATGAAATTTTAAAGATTCTACATTTCACTCAAATGTTCTGCTGATCATTTACTTTGCAATGAAGAGAATGCACAGAAGCATTTTCACTACTGGCCTTTTGAACCCCACTGTAACAAAAATCTATCAATAATGCTAATATTGGATTAAAGCTTGACTATGGCGAGTTACTGTTCTGTACATCAGATTATGCTGCTGAATTATTATTTATTTATTTATTGTGAGGGGGGTTGTTTCTGTAAAAACGTATTGACAAAGCTTCTCTTATCCTTCTCAACAGACAGACTTATTGACTTAGTTAAGGATGTGTTGTATAATTGGTTCAGAATACCAACCGCTGGTAGTTTTTATAGCTCACAGTAAGCAGCAGTGTCCTAAAACACTTGGATTGTGTCTGTATGATGAACAGCTGAATGCAGGTTCTAAGAGGTTTTGGTATTTTTGCAGAAAGCTACTTGGGTGGCTCTTACGTTTTAGTGTTTGCAGTTTTATAAATCATTGTAGCACTGATTCTAAACTAAATAAATCAAACTTTGGCCTTAAAACATATCCTAACTGTAGTCCGTTTAGATAAGTGGCAGCCCATCGCAGGGCAGACAAACAGATGAACACGTCATACCTATGGGTTGTATAGCTTCTTTAGTACACCTGTATTTGGACTGTGGGGGGAAACCAGGTTACCTGGAGGGAAGCCATGCAAAGATGGGGAGAACAAAAGAACAGAAACAGAAAGGACCCAGGTCGTTCCATCTGGGAATCAAAGGGCCTTCTCGCTGTGAGGCGACAGCGCTACACACTGCGCCAAATTTTGTTTCACTGAACCATTACTTTAAGGTGGCTGTAGGAAAAATTATGTAAATTATAACAAGGCAATGCAGTAGCTTGGTTTAACACGCCAGTGATAAAGTGTGGAGCATTGTTTAATCGGTATAGGAGGGGCATTTATTGTGTGTTTCAGCCCATCAATGTCAGACAGAATTAAATGTCCGTTGAGGGACAGGCTTTTCTTGGCAAGTTTTCTCAAGAGTCTTTCTTCAGATTAAAGTCAGCGAGAATCATCAGTGGCTGGACATAAATCAGAGCGGGCAGTGCTGAGTGGTCCGGGGGGGGGGGGGGGGGGCTCCTGCAAAACTGGTAATGGCCATAAGTTGATATGAGGAATTTCATGGCATGTTATGTCTCTCCGGCCGGGTGTGAGTAACCATGACAGACGGGCACGTGGCTGTGGGGTGCGAGGCGTCCTGGAAACGGCCCACTATGACCAGACAGATTCAAGGCAGCAGCAGACAACTCATATGACCAGTCGTGGCCGCAGGGCGCCATGGGCTTTTGCAGACGCGGTGGAGCTGATTACGTCTCCTCTGTTTAGCTGCCTTGCTGCTGTCCACCTGGTTAGCATGTGTTCATTGTTGATGAAAGACGCAGGAGGGACGTCTGGTGGTGGCGGCGGGGGTGGAGGGTGGTGAGGGTGGTAGGGGTGGGCAGAATGAAGCCTGCAGTGTGTCAGGCACCGTCCTCAATCTGAGGCCTGTTAGGAGATGGATGGGCTGAACGTGGCACTCTGGCCCTCTGTCTGCAATCTGTAAAGTGTACAGCAAAGTCACATGAATATGAGCAGCTCCCGGGACACTACATAAATAAGGGCAAGTAGCAGTAAGTCATTTAAATGTATGTTAACATTGCAGCTTTCCTAAATAATTCATCAGTAAACCACCATTATACATGTACCATGCAATTATATAGAAGCTTCTGTAATAATAGATTTTTTGTAAATTTTTCATTTCCATATCAGAAAAGCTTAAGGAGTGTAATCTTTTTTTTTTAAGGAGATGTGTCTACAGCTGTAAAGATCTATTAAAATAGCTGGGAACAAGATACTAAACCAAAAAAGAAAGTGACAACCCTTGACATTGCGAGGGCAAAGCACAGCAGACAATGAACCACAACAAAATTGGACCTCTGCATTTAACGCATGCACACTCAAACACCGTGCAGCAGTGGGCAGCTATTGAAAGGCGCCCAGGGAGCAGTGACAGGGACGGCACCTTGCTCAAGGGTACCTCAGGGCAACCTATTGGGAAGGGGTTCAAACCCGCAATCCACCAATCATGCGGCTAACACCCTAACCACTAGGCCACCACTGCCCCTAACAAAGTTAATTTTTGGCCAAAGATATTTAACTTCTAGTGTGTCCCATCACTCATTGCCCCAATGAGTGATGGGACAGACTACAGTACCATCCGCAATCCTGGATCTGATACTATTCATTTTCATGTACTGATGTGAGTCATGCCAACGGCGCAGCTACGCTAACAGTTACCTAAAAAAACGAAAGTTATAAGTTATCTGGTCAAAGGGATAGTTCACTTCTTCTTCTTTCGGCTGCTCCAGTGTAGGGGGCTCACCACAGCAGATCATCTGTTTCCATATCTTCCTGTCCTCTGCATCTTCCTCCTTCAAACCTACAAAGGGAAGGTTTGCTTTCCGTCTGACAATGTAATGATGAATTTTGGAAAAAAAAAGGACAGCTAAAGGACAGATTCTCCAGAAAATATTTGCAGACATTGCCAAAATGAAGCTCTGGCAGGGATTGTGCTGTTTTTAGTGATTGGACCACTGCTGTATAGTGAACAAAAGGACCCAAAACTTACAGTTAGATCTAATGTTAGATTTTCTTTGGAACAAAAATTTTTTTGGAACAAAGAAAAAATGTACTATCCTGTACTGATGCTGTATGTTTTTGCTTTTTACGTCTCTGTGCCGTGTGAAAACTCAGAAAGTAATTATATGTATTAATACAATATTTTTTCAGCTTTTTGGCATTGCTAACTGATTTAATATTTTAACAAGCCAGTTTTAATTGACTGCACAAGCTCTGTAGCAATATAAGCAATATTAAGGTGCTTATTTATATTTCTGAATATATATTTTGAAGTGAAATGTTTCTAGAATGAGCTGTAGTTTAGTTGTTTTTTATCACTTTAGCTAATTTTTCTTCTGGTGTATTCTCAAAAAGATACAACCCAACAGTCGAGCTGAGCACTAGTGGCTATGAAAAACACGAAATCAACACAGAAATGTCAACATAAATAAAAAAAGTCACAATGATTTAAAATGATAAAAAGCGCAAAACTGAAATGAAAGTCAAATCTCAGGATACTAATACTGCATTTACAGCCGATCATGAGAACAATTCATGGTCATTTTTTCATTGCATTCATTGCAGTAAGAAACTGAGTTCTGATTCTGTGTAGTCTAGTGGTAAGATACTTGCTTCTGGACCTATGGCTCAAGAGGTCCCAGGTTTGAAGCCCACCTCTGGCACTACCACCGCTGGGTCCCTGAGCAAGATCCTTAACCCTGAGTTGCTCCAGGGGGGGACTGTCTCTGTAATTAGGACATGGAAGTCGCTCTGGATAAGAGCGTCTGCTAAATGCCTTAAATGTAAATGATTAAACAGATTGGCAAATTTACAAAAGATTTATTTGGAAATTTTGAATATATGCAGAACACAAGGTCACCAGGAATGACTGGAACTGCTCCAGTTAAAACCTATAAATTCCACTCAATGCCTAGAGCAGCAGTAATTAGGGACTAGGCACTAGGATGGCATAGGTTGCCCTGAGATACCCTTGAGCAAGGCCCCATCCCCAACACTGCTCCATGAGCGCAGGATATGTCTGTCTGCTGCTGCATGAGAGTTCGGGTTAAGTGCAGAGGTTGCTTTTCGTCGTGGTGTGCTGTGTGCTCACAGTGACAGTCACTTTCACTTCACTTCTTTTTTTGTCGAGTGGAAATGGATTATACACGTGAGATCATACTAGCTGGTCTTTGCTACCTGTCAACCATTGTTTGCTATAAAGTCATTTGAGATGAACTGATCCTTTAGGATGCAGGAAATGCCCCATTTTCAGAGAAATGTTGGATCTTGTGGTTCACTCTGCTCCCGGATAAAGTTGGCATTAGCTCTCCAACACATCCAAGGTGGTAATATCAAAATGCACACTGCAAGATATCAGTCAGGCCTTTTTTTTTCTTCTTCTTTAACTCTCACTCACATTCAAGAAACTTGTAGTGCAAATACCTGGGATGTCTCTAATCAAGCAGGTGCACGAGATTCATAGGCCTTCATAAAGGCCTTTGGGGATTATGAAGAAGGCACTCGTTTTAATAAGAGCAGGACATTTGTCTTGGACATGGCACCATGTCGGAAAAAAAAAAAAAACCTGACGCCAAAGCCCAGCCTTGCGATCTAGTTAGCAAAAAGGATTCCTTTTCCTTCGGTCATGGTGAGGGAGGGAGGGGAAAGAAAATAGATCTCTGATATGCTTTCCGCATAAAGCATAGCCTTCAAAGAGTTATTACCTTTATTAAAAGCACTGACACTTTGCCTTATATATTTCTGCCTTCTCCTGCGCCACTGAGACAATTTTCTTTTCTTAAATAAACTGTCATGCTAGCACTAATATATCGTTGCCACCCTCATCGTGGGAGAAGGAAGGGCCGATATAAAACATGTATATGTGAGATTGGTAATTGTAGCTTTAGTGTACTTGAGTAGAACAAATGTTGCTCTCTCATGGCTGCGCTAATGTGATAAAGGGGAAATTGGCTGTTCGTCAGCTGCCTCCTCCGCCGTGTAATGGCGGACATTGAGGAGAAGCGTCCGGCTCCGGGTTATTCGGCCACATCAGTATGAAACTTCAGCGGCTTCTCCACCAGACGGTTATATTTCACGTGACTGGCTGATCCAGCCTAGAAGCATTATGGAACATGTGATAATGTAATAAATTACAAGTGAGGAAACATTTTGGCTTCATTTAAATGATAAGGGTCCGTCTCGCCAAGGCTCGACCATAAGCCATAAATAAAACATCTTTGTGTGTGTGTGTGTGTGTGTGTGTGTGTGTGTGTGTTTACACAGATAGAAAGGCTGAGCTTGGACAGGTATCAGCAACATGCTTTAAAAAAAGCCGGGGATTGCCGGTGCTGATACCCTCATCCCGAGTGGAATATTTCTCAGGGTCCTGACAGCTCCTCCAGCACTGAAATGGAAAGGGCTTTATCATGGAACATTTTGTCACTCAGGCTGCCGAAGGCGCCTCAACTCCAGGTTAGGCTGGTGTCGCTGCCCTGGTTTATGAGCCAGGTCAAAAGGGCAAAGCGACGTTTTTGATATAAAACTGAGGCTCATGAAGCCCGATCTGTCTGTATAGAGTCACATGATTTCCTCTATGAAATAATAGTGAATCTGACCTCCTTTTCTTTTGAAATTCTGGACACGTGCAAAGCAGGGGTGGGCAATGCAAACCTCTGAGAGTTATGATATAACACAGAATATTAAAAAAATAATGATAATAATGATGAAAATAATAAAGGATAATAATGTTTAATAAGGTTTGGGAGCCACACTGCATGTGGCATTTTAACATATTTATGTAATAATGTAAAATCCTCGGGGTGTTACATTATTCTAATCAATAAGCTGGTCTCCATGCAATGCAGTATCTGATTCAACCAGTCTAAGGAGTGACTGAAATTCTGTAGCTTATTAGAGTATGTCTCATGGGACAATGTCATACCTTAGCTCAGGCAATGTAACAATACACAAAACTTCAAGATACACTATGTTTGCCGAAACATTTTTTAAATAAATTTGATTGAAATTGGAGACAAAATGTGCCAATAGTTTGGTATTAATTATAGGACTAATTATGCTCTCTTAGCAGTTGTTAAGCACTTTTTAGTGATATTGTCAAATTGCCCAACTCTGCATACTGCTATCCATGTTTCTAACACCAAATAATCTTGTTTCTACCTCCTACTTCTGGCGAATTTAAAACCCGTCCTCTATTTGGTCCACAAGAAAGTGTTAAAAGATTTCTGGGTAAAATTACAACTGTATTTTATATCTATTGTTCCGCTAAAGTTCAAGGAGGGTGCAGATAAGAGTTCGAATACCCACTGTTTCAACTTTTCACTTCCCACACCCTAGCAAATGGAGGAGCTTTTTATATGAGCTTTTTGTCTTTCTTAATGTCAGTCGATAGAGTTTCCCTCGATGGCTCAAAGTGATCTTTGGTGAGAAAGGCAATGACGCAGCAGGGAAGCTATACTGACACTGCGTCCCTTCTTCAACCCTGAACACACATTCACCTCCATGGAAAGAAAAACAAAAAGGCATAGAAATGGTGAGAGTGCTGTTAAAGCAACACTAAACCCTAAGGAGTACTAAATGCTAACTTAGTGCTAATGAAAACTACTGGCTTCTACACACAAGAGTCATGACAGCTAATCCTTGTTGGCATTCGTTCCATGGAGTCTTCGGTGAATTTTTGAGGACTTTTTCAGTCTGTTTTCCTATTGACAAATCTGACTAGATGCATTTTTTTGTACCTTTACTTGGTTTTGCATAGAATTTCAACATTTTTATTATCATTTCCTCCCTAGTACTTTTGAGTTTGCATTTTTTTTTTACATTTTTTTATGTTGGATACCTGATTCCGAAATGGCCATTCTGCTGTAAATGATTACATAAATTTGTAGTGCATTCTGGTAATTCCCTCTGCAGATCAAATATGCCTTTTTCAGTTTGAAAGCTGAGAGCAGCTTTTAAGATGTCAGCACCTGCTGATTATGAAGTTGCTAAAAGCTCCTCAGAATGGCCAGCTAATAATCTGCTCCAGTGCTGAAGTGATCTCCTCACAGACTTGATCTCATAGGGCAGCGTTCCAGAGAGGTCACTGCAACTCCATGTTCACAAAAGAAGCCTTTAAAGTAAAAAGAAAGGTGTGTTTACAAATACAATCGCTTGCACTAAGACAGTATGGGAAAAAAAAACAAAAAAAAACAAAAATGCAGTGGTTCGTTCATTTACTTTGACTTTCATTTCACTGCAGACCGTATAACAACATGCTATGTGTTTTGTCTGGTCAGCTTTGTTTCATTTGTTAATATATGTCAGAGACCAAACAAGCACAATGACACAAGGATTATAATTGGATTTCTTTTTTAAACACATCAAAATTACAAAAGAAAAACCCAAAAAATTTGTCCTATAAAAATCCTTATAAAAAATTTTAAAATCCTATATAAAATGTGGCCAACAGAACATGGCCAAATTGAAACTAGTGACAAGCAAAGCAAGGTAACCTAAACAAACCAACATCCTATTCTCCAACATGGAGCATCTATAAGAAACAGATGGGATGTAAATGAGGGGCAGTGATGGCCTAGTGGTTAGAGAGTTGCCCCCAGGATCAAAAAGTCATGGGTTTCTATCCCAGACCAGTAGGTTGCCCTGAGGTACCCTTGAGCAAGGTATCGTCCTTGCCACTGGTCCCCGGGTGCTTTCTATAGCTGCTCCCTGCTGCACATGTTTGTGTGTATGGGTAAAATGCAGAGGTGTGATTTTGTTGTGGTTCACTATGTGTTGTGTTGTGTTTCACAGTGACAAGAATAGCCACCTTCAAATGCTTTTTACTGTGCCAGGAGAGACCTTGCTTGAATGACTTAAAAATCACTTTTTAAATGCATTTCCTATACTAATTTAATGTTGTAGTTTAGTTGCAAGTTAAAGCAAGTTTACAGCTAGGGCTGTCACTGTTAAGAATGTAAAGATGGAATGTAATCATCAAATGTAATTGTAAAAATGTAATAACAATCATCATCATTAATGGGGTGGTGGTGGTAGGATACCCGCCTATGGCACAAGAGGTCGCAGGTTTGAATGCCCTGTCCAGCATGGCGAACAAAACTCTGTATCCCAAGTTACTCGAGGAGAGCTGTCACTGTAATCAAGAACTGGACGTTGCTAAGAGTGACTGCTAAGTGCTGTAAATATAATCAGTTGATGGATCACTTTAGTGATTTTTACTTTTCTTACTTTTGTGTTTCTTTCTGAAAGAAAGGAAAACCACACCACATACCACCTATACCAAAGTATATATATTAGATTGCAATAATCATCAAATTAATCACCAGCTCATTTACTAATTGATTTGAAATCTCTTGGCCAGGGCTGCCCAGTCCTGGTTCTGGAGGTATTCCACCTGGATACCCTGGATGCCCTCATGACCAGGATCAGATGTGTTAGATTTGACTCTGAAAATTGGTACATTTACAGAATTATTATTCTGAAACTGCTGTAGACAAAGTTTTTCATCCTCTTATTCCATAACAAACATTGAACAGGAATATAATGGAACTAACTTTTCTCCCTAAGAGCTAGTTCTGAAAGAAAGTAAAACTTATGCAATGAAGTTCTGCGCTCATTCTATGGTACCCCATTCAGGCTGAATAAGACTGTCAGCCATTTGGGTGTTAAAACGTAATAACTCCTGCAATGAAAGAAAACAAAAGAGAGGAAATATAAGACCAAAATAGGGAAAAGGAACAGTGGTAGCTCCAGACCCCCCTTTTCAAAGGACCCCGTTGGCACTAAATAGGATGAAGCACTTCAGACTTCATTTACATCACTCTGACGTGGCCTTCAGATCTCAAGCAGCATGTCTTTGGACCGGTTTGAGATTTCGAGAACGGCCTCTCCGCAGTCTTCAATCAGCCATCATGAAAGAGCACGGCTTAAGGATCCTCCAGGCAGCTAGTTGTCTAGCGCTGCCTTCATCCTCCAGGAATTTTTTCTTCACTTATTTCCATCCACCTTTTCAACTTTTTTTAAAGAAAGCTGCCACTGAAAATACAAATGTATGTGATGGAGGACCTCTTTATCTTCGAAGAGTGGCACAGGAAAAAAAAAAAAAAAAAAAAAAAAACTTTATAGAGTTTTTTGTCCTATTTAAAGGTTTGTGTGAACTCCAGTAATTCAATATTCATTACTTGCGGCCACTGCTTGTGGTGGCAAAGCATCTTCTGTGTAACTAAAATGCTCCTGGGAGGAAATAAGGTGAAAGACTGTTTACATTTTGCCTCTCTAACTGTACAAAATGAAACTGCACTACATTGATACTTTTGTGAGAGAGCTCAATAACACATTCCCTTTGTCTCCTAGGTATATGGCACAAGTGTGAGCCTGTTTCTGAATGGACAAGAGGAGGACAACACACCCCTGGACACACAAACTCTCAAAGGCCCAGTCACTGATGTCAGCTTGGACAGTGTCACCAGGATTGGGCAGAGCTCCAATGGTAACTCAGCTGTTGATCCCTAGATTCATATCACAGGAGTTCTTGTTTTTGGGCAAATTTCTTGAAAACAAGTTTCATTCAATCAAATCTAATACTGCAGTTCTGATTTGGGGGTGTAATGAGAGCCATTAAACTTCATTATATGGCATTTTATGAGTTCAAGTGTAGTATCTGCTCTTATCAGTTTAATATCAGATATCTTATATGTCCTCTGTATGAGGACTGCATATTACATTGATTTTTAGAACAGGGAGTGAGAAGAGTAGCTTGCTCCAACTGCTCTACACAAAAACCTGGTATTGCAGTGCCTCCAGGAACGGTGCACCTCTAGGGCAATAGTGGCCTAGTGCTTAGGGACTAGGCTGCATAATCAAGAAGATGCGGGTTAGAGTACCAGACCAGTACGTAACACTTTAGCAAGGTACAGTCCCTAGCACTGCTCCCTTGGCACTGGATGTAAGGGTTAAATGCATAGAAGCATTTCATGGTTCACTTTGTGCTGTGCACATAATGACAAATATTCACTATTGCTTCAATCTATATAGGGATATTCCCATCTGATTACATCGACACACTTTTAATGGCCTAGAACTGCTTATGGGCACCTTAACATGCATTTGTAAAAGTTAAGTAGCAGTACATTTATGAAGTTATAAGTTTATGTTCTCTGTACTGCAAATTCACATCGTTTTTTTTTGGTAAGCTATTTACAGATGAGAAACTTTAAGCTGAAGGTTGCACTGCACTGCATCTCACTACCGTTAAGTGCTCTAATTTTGCTTAATACTAAGGGTCCCAAAAAACAACTTTTCTTGAGAGTAAACACCAATCAATATAAACTGATTTAATGGGATCATTAAAAAGTATTCATTAATAAATATATAAAACTATGCAGCAAATTATGCAGTAAATGAATGGTGTCTTTCGGCACTGTTTCTTAGGGTCTGTTGAATTTAAAACATGATGTCAGGTTGCCAATGAATTATCTCAGATTTTCTGAGATGGTACACTTATTTAATTTTTTGAATTGAGTAAAGTTTAAGCTGATTAATCATGAATACCCGACAGCCACTATTACGTTGCTGTTTGTTGCCAACGATTCTTGATTTATTTCGAGGCTTAGCTACCTACCATTCAGAGCTAGAAACCTTCTGCCGCTGTGCCAAATATCAGTAGAACATTCAATTGCTTGGCAGTGTCTGTAGAGCCACGTACAATGTTACATTATTGCTTGGCATTGTGGAAAAATTGTTAAGAAATGCAATATTTTTATGTTGCCCTTATTTTAAATTAATTTACACATACCAAATGTTCTTCTTAGTTGAATTGAAAGGCAGAAAGGGCACACTAATTTGCAAAGGTGGCACATTTTTTCATTACAGAAATATCCATAAGCCAGCAACTAATCATATCTAGGGGTTTACGTAGGCCAGGGGTGACCATATGGCCACACATAATCTGTTCATAAATGAGATGAGATGGGATTTCTGCAGTGCCCACAGGAAAAAAAAACGCATTTGAATACATATCTATGAATGGCACGGACTAAATAGATGTCAGCCCCGTTACCTTATAAAATCTTCCTGGAATGTTCCTTTACTTCATTTTTCATTTTAAGAATCTTCATAGTCTCCCAGGGATTTGTCTCTTACATCTTATTTGCTCAAATCCATTTTATAAAGTTTTGGAGATACAGTTTTGTCAGACATTATTACTGCCAGGTGCCACAAAGTACTGCAAGGTACACACACTGGTTCTGTTCCAGTTACGCATGTAGATCTTCATTTCTTCAAAAGCAACATGGCATTTAATGTGTAGATAACATGTACCATGCAATTTAGTGCCTATGAAAAGAGGGGCTGAAAACACATGCTCGAAAACAGCAAGCGTCCCTTGTGTAACTTCAAAGTTCCAGTTAATGTAATCCTGTTTACACACACTTTTCTACTTCACGACCAAAGCCCAGACGGACGAAATCCTGTTCTTTTCATGTGAAACTTGGACGTGGGCAAAACATTGCAGGTATTTTTACAGAGCGACAATATTAGTGTAGAAAAACACAAATCCATCATTTAAAAAACCCAAGATTTTTAAAATGAACATATTTAAAAAACCTGACAGTAGTGTTATCTAGTCAAGTCTAGTTAAAGTCTAGTCATCTTTATTTAAATAGCACTTTTTACAACTGTTGTTGTCACAAAGCAGTTTTATTGGGTCTGAGCCCCAATTGGGTAAGATGAGGGTGACAGAGGCAAGGAAAAACTCCCCCAAACATGAGGAAGAAACCTTGGGAGGAACCAAGACCCAAAAGGGGAATCCATCCTCCTGTGGTCGACACCGGAAACAAAGAAGGAAAGAAAGTGCATTTCATAATTAATCAATTAAGAGAAGACTTCCAGCAAGCATGAGCCACAATAAAAGAGTCCGTTAGTGTCTATAGTTGGAAGTTCGGTGAGCTAATAGTGGTGGCTCTGCCGAAGCGGGTGAAGATTTTTAATCTTAATGGCAGCAACTCATGCAGATGATCCAGTCTGATGTAGCTGATCTGGAGTTCAGGTGAGGAGACAAATCTGATGATAGTAGTTTCGTCAACTCAGTGGAGTAGCTGGAATGGAGTTCAGGAAACCCTCATGGTGATTGATGGACTTGCTTTCCAGAAATACTGAGCTGCTCACCGTACAGGTGGTGGACAGCTGTGCATCTCAAACAGAGAGAAAGGAATTAGATCTATTTTGTACTCATACTGAACAAACCATTCATTTGTAGAAGTCTTTCTAGTCTGACTAGAAAGGACAGGTCCAAGGGTTTTACAAACATGAGAGCCCCCTGAGACACATGCGCCCACCCACACCACTGTCAACAAACCTGAGTGGCAGCGTGAGAGTAGTGGGCCGGCAGCACCAACATCCCAGTTTACAGTAATTCTCTGTATTTGTGAACCCCTAGATCTGCACATTTAACTAACAGGAAAATGAATTACTAAAAGCCTGACTAAACAAGTTAGTCTGGACTAACTTTATGAACTTTATGAAGTTTATGAGGGCTTTTACTGGAACATCCTGACAACAGGGCATTATGGTAATCTAGTCTTGAGGTAATAAATGCATGTATCAATATTTCTGCATCATGTAGTGTGAGTGAGCTTCTAAGTTTAGCAATGATTCTAAGATGAAGGAAAGCTTTTTTATTTAATATTTCCAATGTGTGTATCTAGGTATAGATCCGAATCAATTGTGACACCCAGGCTTTTGACAGTAGGTTCAGGTTTCAACAGTGATGCCCAGACTTCTCCCATACAATCCTCAAGCTTTTTTAATTTGAGTTTATCATCTGGTTTGGCTGAAATATATAATTGTGTGTCACTAGCATAACAGTGGAACCTGATTCTGGATAACTGAACCCAGAGGGAGCATGTTTAATATGAAAAGTAGGGGACCCAGGACAGAGCCTTGCGGGACTCCATAAACTTTTGTACGAACTGACGTTTCATCATTTACATTTACAGATTGATGGTGGTTGGTCAAGTAGGACTTATGGTTAAAACTCTATGGTTTTAAGTGCTGCACTAAGGTTGAGGAGGATTAGTAAGGATAATAAAAATAAAAGATTATAATATATAATAAAAGCAATAAAAGATTGTACTATTTTCACTACCGCTATTTCAGTGCTATAGTGTGGACGAAAACCAGACTGAAATTTCTCAAAGATGTTATTTTTGTGTAGATATGAGCACGATTGCTGGGCCACAGCTTTCACCAGAATCTTTGATACAAAGATTATTGTATGTTGGCCTGACTTGTTAAAAGAAATTTCTCTTCTCTCATGATGTTTTGAAGGCTACCGTTTTTAAGAGAAGCATTTTTGAAAGTGTTTCAGGTTTGAATTTTCTCTTTTTCCATTTACCAGTATCCATTCACGTCTCGCCATCTTTTTGTATCTCTTTCTGTTACTCTCGTTTCTCCTTCTATCTTACATATGTCACTGCAGTGTTCCCTTTGACAGCCATCCTGTGCCCTAACATGTAACAACTTCCTTTGAGTAGAGAAGCGAGGAGCTGGAGCAGGGCAGATAAAGTCCGCTGTGGTCGCTTGTCAGTCAGCCATGTTTTATCACACCACAGATCTCAAGTTTAATTATCATTTTGAGGCTCATCACAAGTACCCAGAAAGCTCACTCTGCAGTACACCTTGCAGTACCTGCTTTTTGAAAATATGTGTTACCCAGCTCAATAAAAAAAACACTGATAAGTTATTTTTATGTTGCCTTTCTGTTGTACCATCTATTGTTGCTATATGTTTAGAGAAATATACCAAGATGATGCGTCTATGCATTGTCTGAGGATATTTTCACTTTTGTCCCATATGTTGAGTAACTCGTTTTGGGGAGGGGTTCATTACTGCTTGTCTGAACTGTGGATCAATATTTTGTAAAGCCATGAATAAAAGGTTTGTTCCTTTACCTTATTTTGACTATAAAGGAGTGGAAATACACTGTAATATCTTTATTACTATGTTTCTTTGGGCTACCATTACTCAGACAGAGTCATATGGCATTGTCTAATGTAGGGAGGTGAAAAAACCTTATATTGGATTTATAACCTTATTGAACTGCAAGAGATGTGAATTGTACATGATACTCTCAATCAAACACAACTCTCTTCTCCCACCATTAAGACATTTAATTAACCAATTAACCAATCACGTTTTTACACTGCAGCAGGATTGTATGCTATGGATTGCAATAGAGAAGCCTTGACCACTGTTTTCAATAACACCAGGCCTTAAGTTCTGTGTACTGCTCCCAAGCTCAAAAATAGCTTTCAGGCTCAGGCCAACAGACCTGGATCCATAAAAAAGCTTTAGTTAGAATTTTTCATTAGGCTGAGTGAACTGGCTCATCTGAACAAGCCTATTTGTGCTTTGCTAACAATTCTACACTACTTAGCCAGTGGGATTACACCTAACAGGGACCTGCAAATAACTGCAATAGATCTCACCATGCAGCAAGTGTCTCTGTTAACGCAAATAAAGGCACAGATAAGGTAATCCACTGGCTGCTATGGATCCTGCAAACTGTCTTCAATAGCAGCCTTTGACATTTCTTTTTTTTTCCCCCCAGGGTCCAATCAATTCATTGGGAAGATGCAGGATTTCAGATTTTATCCTCAGGCTTTAACCAACAGGTCAGTGTTGAAGCATTAAAATCACTGGTCTTAGTCAGGTATAGAAAATATGTCTGAAATCGTAACTATTAAACCTTCAGTTTAGGCCATAAATATTAAAATAATGCTAATTTTTATTAAAACCATTCTAGAAATATGTGAGCACTAATCTAACACTAGTGGAAAGTCGTCATGCCAGACATTACATGGCAAAAGAACAGAAGCAACCTTCAATTATTAAAAATAATATCTCATTACTGTACTATACAATAAAGTTCAGATTTAGCATATGTTTTAATTATTCAGAATTAGAGAGGATAATTGTAATGTTTTCAAATATGCAAAAACTTGCTTCTGCATATTTCTAAATGTTCTAAATTTGTTTTCCCTGTGCTTGAATGTCACAGAGAGATAGACGAGATCTACTCTGGGCAACTGCCTGCTCTCCATGTCCAGCCATTCTGCCGATGCCCCTCCAGCCACCCGAGAGTGCATCCTCTAGTGGAGAGGTACTGCATACCCAACGCAGCTGACGACACCACCAACAATCGCGTGCTCCGCCTCAACCTGGATGCCCATCCACTGCACTACATCAATGACAATGACATTGGCACCAGCTGGGTCTCATCCATTCTCTCCACCCCTGAGAAACTGGACGAGGGGGTCACTATCACCATAAACCTGAAGAATGGACAGTATCAGGTGGGGCTAGGCATCACCCCTTCATTTTATTGCAGTGGCTACAAATTAGCAGTTTAAGTAGTTTTTTACTGAAAAAAATTATTTTATGCTCTCCATTCTGACCCCAGTTCAGTTATATAGCTAAAACTCTTTTGAGGTATATATTTTTTAAAATTTTAAGATATCAGTTTTGCAGAACTGATTACAATATTTCTATTCTCTGTAATAATGGTGTATATTTGGTGCCTCTTGTTTTTCAGCAGCTCTCTTTAACAAAAAGTTGCCCGTTTCCACTGCTTTATCAACAATACCTGTAAACCCCTGATATCTACATATATTGGGGGCAGCAGGGCACCGATGGCCTAGTGGTTAGGAAGTTGGCCCAGGATCAGAAGATTGTGGCTTTGCTTTCCTCACCAGTAGGTTGCCCTGAGGTACCCTTGAGCAAGGTACCGTCCCTGTCACTGCTCCCCAGGTGCTTTCAATAGCTGCCCCCTGCTGCACGTGTGTGTATGGGTGAAATGCAGAGGCTGAATTTCATTGAGTTGTGCTGTGCTGCGTTTCACAATGACAAGGGTAGTCACTTTCACTTTCATATATTATTAGACAACCAGTTTATTGTTGGGCATTAAAAGAAATGGGTCAGGCCTCAGCCTGTTGAAGTCTGTGGATCAGATGCATGCAGTTTAGTTCTTTTGCTAGCAAAACCTTCTCTTACCCTCCATTCCCCCTGCCAGCTGAGAGCAACACTCCTGGAACAGTTACCCAAGTCTTATGGCTAGAAACCTTAAGGCTCATGTGTTTGTCTCAGCTCCCTGAACGCTTTTCACTCTGCAAATCCAGAGGCCTGGGACCCTCTCCGCTGTTCAAACAAGCGTATGCCAAGTGTGTGTGTATGTGTGTGCATGTGTGTGTGTGCGTGTGTGTGTGTGTGTGTGCTTAAGTTCCCCAGTCATCTGCATGGCTAAGCCGTGCAGAGGAAAGGGTCCAGCTGAAAAGCACTAGTGGATTTAGGCAGCTCTGTGGCAGAGTCTCTTCTCAACGACAGATAAAACGCACCATCACACAGCCTTTGAAATGTCCACTTAGTCAAAGCTGGGACCAGTTCCTCCACCAAAAAAACTCAATGAATTAGTTACAGAGAAAGAGGGAAAGGGGGAGTGAGAGAGAGAGTGAGAGGGAAAAGGGGACCAAAGCAGGCAGCGGCCGGCTTCAAGCTGTTCTTCACAGTGGCAGCGTGCTCGAGAAGTCAGCCGAGCATTGACTGTGGCGGTGCAGATAATAGATAATCCATTGCTGTTTAGTATTTCATGCATATTCCTCCCCCCTCTAGCGATTTAACACGCTCTCCTTTGCAGGTTTTCTACGTGATTCTTCAGTTCCAGAGCGCGCAGGCTGAAGCGGTGCGAATTCAAAGGAAAACCAGTGGTAGCTCTGCATGGAGAGACTGGCAGTACCTGGCCAAAAACTGCAGCTTCTTTGGGATGGAGGATAACGGGTCTTTGGATAGGCCTGACTCTGTCAACTGTCTCCAGTTTTCCAGGTACCGCTCCCCTCACAAACCCCCACACCCAGGCACACACACATACACACCCACACACAAACACACACACTGGTAGTTCACCCACTGAAGCTTCATGTGCCGATAAGAGTCCTTCAGCAAGTGTCTGGTGCCAGCTAAGCTGCATCAAAGCAGGCCGAAACAAGGTTCCATGTTTGATGGAAGAAGTGGATTGTGGGCTAGCAGGAAGTCTAAGAGCTTTGGAGGGATCTGAGGCGAGAGAGTGGGTAAATCTGCTGCACTTGGCTCCACTCCAACCCGACCACTTCAGAGCTCTGCTGGCTGAACCAAGAGAACGGGAGTTACTTAGCTGCTTTGAAACTCACACACACACACACACACACGCAGACACACACACACACACACATACACACACACAAAACATCCAGATATGCATAGAAAAGCAATAGAGATCTGAGAGTAGATCAAAAAAGATGTTGCGACAATGATGATTTCTAAAGTGATGCAATATGTGTCACTATTGTATGCTCCAGTTTCTTTCTATAGAACTGTTTAAACTGTACCTGCTCTTTAAACTAATTGTCACTAATCATTTTTAGTCAAAATACTTGGACATTCTTTGAACATTTTGAGTACTTTCAATATATAACTGTGTTGTGCAGATCAGTCGCAATGGAATTGAAATGTTTCGACAAACCAAGGTACTGTTTAAAAGACTTATTAGATATGAGACAAGCAAGAGCTAAAATAAAGTATTTAATAATAAATGTGCAGGTCATCTGGTGTTAATTCCATTTTACAGCTGTGTGAACAGTTTTCCAGGATAAGCTTCAGATATCTGTTAGAGTAAAATATTTACATTAGTTATATTTAAAGCTAAATAACAGCTTTACATAGTTCGGTAATGTACTTGGCAATTGTGGCAGGAGAATTTAAAGATGTTGTAGGCAGCAAACTTTCAGAAATGGTGAACCTCCCGTTTCTGGGTTCTCTGGATTAAGCTGCTAATGCTGGACTGTTTTCACAGGACCCACTACAGGACACTGAGCCCTCATGCCACCCTTATATAGTCTTACAGTTTTGTCAGAAACGTGAAGGTGACTGGTCCACTGGAGGTAGTTTTGTAGGACCCCTCATACAAAGAAGCAGAAAGTGGTCCTGTTGCTGGGTTGTTGGTTTTCTACAGTCCTGTCCAGCTCTTCTTGTGGTCCTCCTGGTATCTACTACATCCTTTTCAGACTGTGCCTGGAGACAAAGCAACTCTTCTTTTAGTGCCAAGTGTACATACACACATACCATCCTGGAGGACTTGGACTATTTGGTGGGGCAGCAGTGGCCTAGTGATTAGGGACTCAGTCCCTGATTGGAAGATTGTGGGTTTGATTTCTCACCCTGAGGTACCCTTGAGCAAGGTACCGTCCCCATTACTGCACCCCAGGCGCTTTCAATAGCTGCCCCCTGCTGCACGTGTGTGTATAGGTGAAACGCAGAGGTTGAATTTTGTTGTGCGTTGACAAGCGTAGTCACTTTCACTGTCTGTACAACCTCAGTGGGTTGCAGGCAGCTCCTCATGCTTCTAATAGGGCAGAAGTGGAATGCAAAACGAGAAAAATCTGTCAGAAATTATATGAAAACTAAAATGATCTTTAGTCTGAACCTTTAGGTGCTACTCTTCCTGTTGACCCAAGCTGTTCCTTTCATTTGCAGTAAAGCAGGTGAAATTTATTCACAGTCACTTAAGCGTTTTTAATGAACAGACTGATGATCTGATGATCAGACTGAATGATCCTTTCATTTTTTGACAAATGAACATCATATTAAGAAAGAGAAATGTTTTCTAATTTCTGATTCATGATAACTTCAACACACACACAAAAACACAAAGGCTCATGAAGCCTTAAATCTGACATTGCTGTGTCAGAAATAACTCTGACAAGTATCTTTTTTCAATGTCATAAAAATACATTGCTTGAAAGAAAAAGGATAGTGTCCCCAGTGTGGTGGCACACAGACACAGTGTTTATCATCTTGATCTGGGTCATATTTATTTTTAAAGCTGGCCGTTAAAGCAATGTTGTATAGACCAGATGTTGTAACACCTTAAATGTTTGAATATTTCAACAATAAAGCAAACTGCTGTCTGTCATGGTACAATGGTCTCCTCCAACCTTGTTCTGTCAAGTCATGTCAAGCCAGTGAGCAGAGAGTAGGAGGTTAAATCTAGTTTGTCATAGTTTTTATCAGGACTGCATGCTGTAGTTTATTATCAACATGTTGGCCTTTGTAATACTGATATCACAAACAGCTGCTGTATGAAAATGAGCCCTTTTAACCACCACAATGTTTTTTTTTACTGTGTGTGGTCAGTACCCTGGTCCAGATGAATGTTTCAATCAACCCAATAAAAATAAATTGTCATACTAATGATGTTTTATGCAGCCATATATTTTTGCTGCTAGTATTTTTGTTTGCAAGTGAGAGTAATGCCACCGAATGAAACTGAACAGAAGAGAGAGAGAGCATATGGGGCAGTAAATGTGGGGGCAACAGTAAAAATGAGATGGAGGTTGAAGATCCAACTCTGCTTTGTCCTGGATAAGTCTGTAAGCATTAAAAGTCAGGTGCAGAGAGGAATGGGGCATGGCTCTGTTCTGTGGCGGAGGCTGAGTGTTGAATAATGCAGAGGTTTCCCGCACCTGTCCTAGCCTGGTGGAATGGCCTGACGACCCGTCTCACACACATGGCCCTCAGCCCTCAGACTGCTCTCCCAAACTCTACAGCTCTGCTTGCTTTTTAAAGCCACACCTTGCCATGTGTTTTGCTGCACAGTTCTTCAAAGAGCTATTAATGCCCTTTTGCTCCTAGTTTTGGTCTTCCTAAAGAGAGCTTTAATCCACAATCAAGACTGTCCTCTGTGTGTTTGTGTGAAGTGTACATGCATTTTGCACACATGCACAACAAGAAGCTCTTTCTTAAACGTTCTCACAAAGTTAGAAGCCCAACCGCTAAAAAAAGCATACCATTTTCCCTCCACCACCTCCTCAACTTTTCAGACTCATCCATCAGAGTGCCAGACATAGAAGTGAGATTTGTCACTCCACAGAACACGTTGCTGCTCCAGAGTCCAGTGGCAGTGTGCTTTACACCACTCCATACTCCAACGTTTGGCACTGCGCTCAGTGATGTGAGGATTGCATGCAGCTGCTTGGTCAGAAAGCCCATTCCATGAATTCTCATTGCACAGTTTTTCAGTTAATGCCAGAGAAATGTTAAAAAATCTGAAGTTATTGAGTCAAAAGAGTGTTGGCGACTTTTACACATTATGCGTCTCAGCAATCAGTGACCTTGCTTTGTTACTTTACATAGTCTGCTACTTTGTGGCTGAGTTTCGTTTATTCTAAATGCCTCTACTTTGCAATAATACCACTTGCAATTGACCATGGAATATCTAGCAGAGAAGGATTTTTATGAAACGGATTTATTGCAAAGCATCATTATATGACCACATTTAAATGAAGAGATTTTTAGAATGGCCCCCTTTTTTTTACATATGTTTGTGAAAAATTGACTGCATGGCTAACGGCTTGGTTTTACATACTTGTTGCAATGGGTGTGGTTTACACACTTTAATTCAGATGTGTCCCAGTACTATTCTACCCACTAACAAGTGAAGTAATTAGCGTTGGTTAAGGCAGTGGTGGCCTAGTGGTTAGGGAGTTGGCCACAGGATCAGAAGGTTGTGGGTTCCTGAGGTACCTTTGAGCAAGGTGCCGTCCCTGTCACTGCTCCCTGGGTGCCTTTCAATAGCTGCCCTCCTGCTGCATGGTGTTTTTGTGCATGGGTTAAATGCAGAGGTCCAATTTCATTGTGGTTCACTGTGTGTTGTGCTGTGCTGTGACCTCGCAATGACAAGAATAGTCACTTATCGCACTATAATGGTATCTGGGCTGGTTTATATTAGGAAGCAAGTTAACAGTCAGTACTTTATGCTGATGTTTTCAGTGTAGGAAAAATGGGTAAGTGTAAGGGTCTTATTGCCAAGGGCCAAATTTTGATGGATACTCAACTGGATTAGCATTTTCAAAACGGCAGGTCTTGTGGGACGTTACTGGTATTCAGTGTTTAATACCAGGCCAGAAAAATGAAAAAAGAAAAACCATAGCCTCATTGATGTGTATGGAAAGTAAAGATAAGCCCTTCCTTCTGATAAGGTACCATAATGTCTGATCTAAAGAAACACATTTTATTTTACATCATGTGGAGGGCTTGGGGGGTGTGTGGTGTTTACGTGGGAAAGAACTGGTTCTAGGACTAGGAAGCACTATGGGAAAAGGCAAGCAGGCAAAGGTAATGTGATGCTCTGGATGATATTCTGCTGGTAAACTGGTTCCTGGCTCCCTTCATCTAGGCCCCAGAAGATTGTAGTTGAAATCTCTGACCAGTACTCTTGGGCAAGGCACTGTCCCCATCACTGCTTCTGAGTTGCTGGATATATCTGCCCCTTGCTGTATGTGTGTGTATGAGTAAAATACAGAGGTTGCATTTCATTGTGGTTCACTGTTAGCTGAGCAATGGCAAATAGTCACTTTTACTTCACTTTCACTTATTTTGCATCATCAACACCATATTTTGCAACTAGCTCCTGTCCAACAATCTGTTTCAGTGCTGGTTCTGTGTAGGTCGGTGTCTGCAAAGAGATTCTTACAGCTTTTTGTCCCATAAACATTGATCTTCCTTCCACTGGCTAGACATATATTTGAATAAGCTGTTTAACCACACTGAAGCCTATTTTCAATAGGGTACTTTCTATGTGCTGCACTTAGCCGTCTGTCAAAGACAATCGCATGAATTAAACAGCACCAGAATACAGTGATATCACATTTATCTTCTACATTCCTCATCTTCAATGCACTACAATATTTTACAGTATGTGTAAGCAGCAGTCGTAATAGATTTAAAGCAAGTAAGTGCTTTAAACCTCAGAGATGTTCTCAAATTAGACATTAAAACAAAACCATTAATTTCTTCATTCATGTAAATTATAGAGAAATGCCTTAAATGTCAAAGGACAGTATGGACAAATAGTGTTCACAATGATCACATTGAGAATAACTCAGCATGTACATGTCCATCCTTAGTAAAATGTTGTGTAATATTTTGCTATTTATCAACTGAAATGAGGATTTATTGTCTAGAAAAAATTTGAAATAGGATATTTAGTCTTGTTTGATATGACTGCAAATAAACTGATTATTCTTTCCTGTTTCTCCTTTCTTCAGTGATGCCCCTTACTCACGCGGCAACATCACCTTCAGTATCCTGACCCCAGAGCCTAACCTCCGCCCAGGCTACAACAACTTCTACAACAGTGCAGCCCTGCAGGAGTTTGTGAGAGCCACACATGTGCGCATTCATCTTCAGGGCCAGTACCACACACGAGGTGCCCATGTGCCATTCCGACACCGCTATTACGCTGTGGATGAGATCACCATCAGCGGCAGGTCAGAGTCTTCCCTCCCCTCATCATCTCGCAGGCAACCTAATTTCACCCTTTCATTGCTTTATTGCTACTTTGTGAATCTGGATTTGACATATGTGTGGATTACGTGCTTTAATCAGGGCTGTGTTTGAAATCGGATGGCAAGATAATTCTAGCGTTGCAGAGGTTGTGTGTTTTGGGTCAAATACAGTTTGAAAAAGTTTGAAAACACTTATATGAAAAGATTTTCTGTTTCCTCAGTATCTGTTTCCTTCTTAAATAACCCTAGATTCTGAACAAGCATACTTATTGGCTCACAGGTGCTGATAAGACTAGATATTGAAATTTGGTTGTGTGGAATTTTACCATTAGATTTAGCATCAGTCTTCACTTTTGATATCCAGCCACTCAAGGCATATGCCTCCTTTTTCAGGGTTGCACTATAATGGGCAGAATATAACTTTACTATACATATCCATATACCATATATCTTTACATTACACTGCAGTGTAATGTAACTTTTTGTAATGTCTTTATCATTTGGTAAAGGAACATATTCTGATTGAAACTTTAGTTCTTATCAGCTGATCCTTTAGTAATGTTGCTTTTTTCCACATGTGCTGCTTTAATCATCCAAATGTGTTAGCAATTGTTAAATATACACATTAAATATTTGTTTTGATAGGCTGTTCCATATTTATTTCATTAATAAAAAACCGTGTAATTCCATCCTGCTTTGTTAGAGTTCAGAATGAACACATAAATGTCTAGGGGATACACTTGAAGCACGCTTTAACATAACTTGCTTGTAATATATTCTGTCTCATGGTCCTTAGAGGCTAATCTATTTGCTAGAAATTTGTCTTTTTTGCTTTTTATAACCATGTTGTGTGTGCACAGTCTTCTTTTAAATGCTCACTGTTCTTATGTTGCAGTGTCTATGGTAATTGTGTCATTATGCAGGCAGCACACTGTCATCTTGGAGTGTGTGTGTGTGTGTTTGTGTAGAGGCAGCATTAATTAAGAGCTAGTTAAAGTGGCGTGGGAGAAATTGAGGTTTAGAGACTGTGAAATCTCATCATCCGTTGACATTCAGAGGTGCACTCGCTCTCTTTTTTCCCTCTCCTCTGTTTCGTTTCCTTTATTTCTCCCTTTCTTTCCCCCCTTGCTCTCTATCATGTTCGAGAAGTCACAGCAGCCTTCTTCGCTGGCAAGACAAAGGCTGAGAGAGAGGGAAAGAGTGATAGAGTGATAGAGAGAGAGAGAGAGAGAGAGAGAGAGCGAGAGAGAGAGAGAGAGAGAGAGAGAGTGAGAGAGAGTGTGAGAGAGTAAACAGTAGTGGATTCCCCCTCTGGGAGACTGACAGTTCAAACTCTGCGGAGGTTGCAAGTGCATGTCTTCGTGTTGGGGGGACTAAAATGTGTGTAAATTCTGCCTTTGAGGTATTCTGACAGGGTGTCAAGCTGCGTCTGCGAGCATTAGTGTCAGCTTTGTACTCACACGGTAATAACCTCCAGCCATAATGACAGCCCTCTCTTTCTCTCTTCCTCTTTTCCATTCTCTATTTCTTCTCCTCTCTCAGCTTTTGTTTGTCTGTTACGCTTGTCGGCCGGCAGGAGGTTGAAGGGCTGGGCTTTTAAGCTGGTCTGGGGTAGAGCCGCTGATGAACTCAGGCCTTTTGATGATGAATAATTAAAGAGCTGACCCGAAGGTGCCTGCTCTGTCTGATGGAGACCTGTCAGATTCTCTGTTGAACATTACAAGACGCCGTTGATATTTCCACTGGCATTTATAAATGTTGAATGGGGAATCCTATTAGCCATGCATAGAGAGAAATAATGGTGAGGGAAGAAGTGTGGAGACCTGCAGATGGACAGAAAGATGTGGGAAATGAGACAGGAATGGAGAGTAATGCAGGTGTGCTTGAAAAAAAGCAAAAAGATAGGTATTTATGTGGAGAGGGAGAGAAGGAGTCATGCTATAGGACTGTTTGGTAGTCCCGATGCTTCGTCGATATCAACTTAAACATGCAGTGGCTTTGAAATCTTATTCAGTAGCTTTCTAGAAATTATATTAATGAGCAATTTAAAGAAAACATTAATTAAGAGGGGCACTTTCAGTACATTGTAACTTGTATATTGTATATTTTATCAAAAAGTTGTCACTGAAGTTTCCAAATAGCTCATTATTTCAGCCTTAATCCAATCTAAATGTATGATTCCTCTTTTTCATAATTGCGATGGCAAGCATTTGTGGGTAGAGCATGGATTGTTCATTTAGGAATATTGATGAAAAGGACTAAAATCTCTCTTTTGAGCCACTATGTAGTCTCAGCAGACCCTCAATAGAATCCTTTTCTCTTTTCAGGTGTGAGTGCCATGGCCATGCAGACAACTGTGACACCAGCATGAGCCCATACCGCTGCCTCTGCCTCCATGAGAGTCATACACAAGGAGCAAACGTAAGTCCTGTAGGGGACACTTACAACCCCCACCCCCACCATCACCATCACCACCGCTCCTTTTCTTTTTTAATTAACCACTTTCCCTCAGTGATGGGCAGAAGTTGTCTTTAATGAACAGCGCCCTCAAAAATGAGTCTTAATGGAATGATGGACAAGAGGGAGGGAGGAAATGTACCACATACATATCCAGTTCCCTATAAGAGAACAAACGAGAATAGAGACAGGCAGGGTGGGAGGGAAAGGATGGAAGGTGAAGAGGAAGTGGTTTTGTGGGCAGCACAGCTCTAATCGCACTGTCCCATCAGCCCCTGGGTGTCTTACTGATGAGTCCAGCAGAGGTAATTATATCTCTAGGAAAGCTCTGATGACACTCCTCACACTTTCGCATGTGTCATGCAACACACACACACACACACACACACACACACACACACGCACACACACACACACACACACACACGCACACACACACGCACACACACACACAAACTTAAAACCAGACCCCAAACTACTTAAAATGGTCTAGCACCAGCATCAGTTTTAGTAGCCAATTCCTAGACCAGGGATTTTCAAACTGTCTTAAGGGCCAGTGTATTGCCTGTGTTCATGTACCTGAATAGAGACCTGGGACCTGTGGACTGCTTTTTGTACAGCTGCTCTATCTGGTAGTCCATGTGTGGTCATTTGGTAAATACATTAGGAATAAATAGGAACAGGAATACATAGGAATAAATCGGAATTGGGATATTTTTTAACAAAAATAATCAAACAACACTCAAGACAAGATTCAGTAGCAGTACAGAGTGGGGAACTGCTTGCAAATGTGTATTTCTTACAAAACCTCCCATGTGCACAGCAGCAAGCCAATCAGAGCATAGAGGACAGCCAAGAGAAGTATAGATTTCTGACTTTCTGTCTGAGCGATTGGTGATGGCTTCTCACCTTGTTTTCACTCTGATTACTTAGACTGACCTCATTGACTTTGGCTTTAGTAAACATTGGTGCTTCACCACACTGAGCCACACCTGATCATCTCTGCTCTAGTTTTACGTGGCGCAATGGCACCTCTGCCCCTCTGGCCTTCATACCAGAACAAGCACAGTTTGGACAAGCCTTGAGTTATGCATTGATTGTTTACATTCCACTACTCATACTCAAACTTTTATGAACATGTTTTTTTTTTCAACACTTGGAAAACCTCTTGTGCCGAAACTCCACTGAGAGTCACTGTATTTCCCTATTCTAGCCAACACACAGGCAGCGAGTCCCGTATTAAACTTTTAAACCTGATGTTTGGTGATTTGAATTATTCACGAGGGGCCATGCATAATTCACGGCCAGTCATGGCTTTTCTCTCTGCGTCGTTGTTGTGTTCACAGAAACAAACCGGGGCCACATCTAACACATTCGCTGGGAAGTGGGTTGGTTTGTGTGCGAGTGAGAGTGATAAACATCAGCCTCTGCGTGGCCCTAAACGCCCCCAGACCTGAACAGCTGGCTTTGAGGAGGGACTGGGGTCTACCCTGCAGCTATGCAGTTGGTGAATGAGAATGTGTGTGTGTCAGTGTGTGTGTGTGTGCTGGAAACCCAGTCGTGCTGCATTTAAATAGGCCGTTGTCCTCTGTCGCTTCATGCCACAGAGTGCCAGGGAGAGTGCTATCAGTATCTTATTTCTTTTTGGTGTTGCTTGGCTAACGCCATTGTTGGTTATTGGGGACACTGTGGGTCTGATTGAAGAGGCTTAGGAAAGGAAAGTTTTATGTGGCAAATTTGGCAATGTACTGTTAAAGTAAGAAATGTTAACCATGGGTCAGGCTCAGCCTGACTTGACCTCCTGCTTCTCAAAAGCAGAAGACATACATCAAGTCTGTTCTTAATCTCAGCTCCTAAGCGTTGTAATGAACTTCCTTTGATAGGAATTTTCAAAATTTCCTTGATGTCTTTTCAAACTGAAGAGCCACAGTTAGGGCAGAAACTCCACCTTCATGTCTTAAAACACAAAAGTTTCAGAAATTATTAACTCAAGTTGTTTTTTTAGTGAAAAGTGACTATTCTTGTCATTGTGAGAACACACAGCACAATTGAATCTCTGCATCCCATGAATCCCATGCAAGCCTGGGGAACAGTGACAGGGACAGTACCTTGCTCAAGGGTACCTCAGTGCAACCAACTGATAAGGGGTTTAAACCCACAATTTTACAGTCCTGTGGCCAGCTCCCTAACCACTAGACCACCACTGCCCCTAGAAGTGTGTGTGAGGGAGATGTTTACTTTGGACACTAAAAAGCACTCGCATTCGTTGCTTTGTATAAAGGTTCCTGCCAAATGCTGTAAATGTAATAATTCACTGAAGGTTAATGTTCATAAGGCTACAGGAGACCTATGTAGAGCCATTCAACTAACATCAACATATAAACATATTTTAAGGCAATGTCACTTGCCAAGACAATATCTGAGGTGATAATCAGCTTTCACAGCAACTGATGTTTGTTGGAATAAGTCTTACATCTTACAATAAGTCTTTATACATATTTAAAAATGTTAGTTTTCATGAAAGGCTTAAATAGGTGCCATAAAGCTGTTTGTACACATGTATTATATTTGGATAAATGTAAATATTTGTTTAATAGTTTGCTTTTTTCTACTCTAGTATATTGGTGAGGTGATATCTCCATTTCTCAGTCCTTGGCATTTAGTCCCTTATTGATCATGTGAGAGTGTAGGGTTCTGTTACAGTATCATACTCTTCTTTTAGTGTGTTGATTAAAGTGACACTGTGGCCCCACTGAACAACTGAACCATCTACACATTTGTCATAATGATGCCTTTTACTTTTTCAGTGGTGCAGCACAGTAGTTTCTACAGGAAGGCTTTTTACTGCTTAAAAAGTAGGTTTTTATTGCTGTTTTTTTTTTCTTCTTTTTGTTGGGAAATGCAGAAGAATGGCAGTTATTAACTTTATTTGTAGGAAAGCTAATATCTTATTTCTTCCTTCTTTGTTTCCGGTGTCGATCAGCGGAGGATGGGTCTTTTTTGAGTCTTGGTTCCTCCCAAGGTTTCTTCCTCCTGTTTTGGGGAGTTTTTCCTTGCCTCTGTCACCCTGGGCTTACCCAATTGGGGCTCAGACCTGGTTTCTGTAAAGCTGCTTTGTGACAACAACAGTTGTAAAAAGCACTATATAAATAACCCTGACTTGACTTGACTTATTCCAGTTTTAACTGAAGTAACAGTCTTCAGACTATCAACTATCCTCTTTATTTTAAGTTCTAGGTACGTGTTTAAGCAAAGGTTAGCAAGGGACCCTGAGACTTTCTTCTTTTCTCTAGTTGCAAGGATTAAAACCTAGACATTATCATTGCTTTGGTAATGAACAATGATAATAAAAATAACAAATAATGTCAAAACAAGTTCTAATATATAATTAATGTTATGAATATTATGATGCTTTAATAGTAATGAATAGAAAAGGCAAATTGTTATCTGGAATTATTTACAAAGCAATCATTTATAATAAATTTATAGAGGAGAGACAACAAATATTTTGGGAGAAGGATTATGAGGATGGAGCTGCCAGGGAAAAGGAGAAGGAAAGGCCAAAGAGGAGGATTATGAATGTGATTAGGAAGGACATGCATGGAGTTGGTGTGAAAAAGAAAGATGCAGAGGGCAAGAAGTAATGGAAACAGATGACCTGCTTTGGGCACCCCTCACGTGCACTTGTGCAGTCAAGCATGGGAACAATAACTATGTAAAAATGTGGAAAGTTTTTCATTTTTCATATCATTTCAAGTAACTGTGATAATACAGACTTTTCCATACTTGCTAGAAACTGGATTGTTGTCTTTGGGTATTTTGCTGTGTTTCTGATGGTGCTCTTAGGCCTGTTTCACTCCCTACTCAGGATAACGTTGCTACATTCCTCATTTAACCATCTAGCAAATAGGCATCCAGATAATGTCTCTCCACAGAGCCGTAACACCTCACATTCCCACCACATGTGCATATTTGCATACACACTTCTGGCACACTTCTGGCACACTTTGGTTAATGAACCACCTGGTGGTGAAAATTCCTGCTGCTGCAAAGCTTTTGTTGTTTCTTGTACCTGCTATGCAGAGCTTCAATAATGTGCTGTGTAACAATCTTCTTGCTCTCTATAAACTGCAATATGCCAATGAGATTGCAGCTTCACAAAAATGAGAACAGATTGTTTATTTACACCTTGACCTCTTGTCTGAAGACCAAAGTTACGGCATATTGTTCATGAAATTTCCAACTTTTCTTTAAACTAAAGGTTCTCAACCACCATGTTGCGAAAAAAACAAAAAACAAAAAAATAAAAACAGTGACATGGTCTGTTAGATACCAGCTGCTAACATGCAGCAGAGGAGGCTGGTAGCCAAGTTTGGGCCAATCTTCAGATTAAAAAATAACTTAGTGAATAACTTGTATACAGCACTTTTAAAAGCTTGGAAATCTGGCTCTTTTGCTGGATGATTCAATTTGTCATCCCAGCTTTTCCCATACAGCTTAATGGGAGTAACTGGACAGACCCTAATTCTTTTCTTCTTCTTTTTCTTTCGGCTGCTTCCATTTAGGGGTCGATCATCCATTTCCATTTCTTCCTGTCCTCTGCATCTTCCTCCTTCAAACCCACCACCTGCATGTCCTCTCTCGCGACGTCCATAAACCTCCTCTTTGGTCTTCCTCTTTTCCTCTTTCCTGGCAGCTCCATCTTCAACATCCTCCTCCTGATATACTACATGTCTCTCCTCTGGACATGTCCAAACCAACGCATCCTTGCTTCTCTAACTTTGTCTCCAAAACATCTTACCTGAGCTGTCCCTCTAATATAATGGGGCACACCATACATCTCCAATTTTCTAAATTTTCTTTGGACTGGACATAGTAATTCTGGCACACGTATGAAGAATGTTTGTGGTCATTATGTTGTAGGAGAATTACATTTTCTCCAGTGATACTTAGTAGCATTTAAATAAGTCAATTTTTGTGATATCTTTAATTTAGGCCAACTCTCCAGATCTTTCTCCCTGAAACACCTCTAGACCATCACTGATCCACTTGTTTCACAAAAAACACATTCTGCTCATTCCCCCATTTGCCACCTGACTCAAACCATTTGTTTACTTCAAAAAACTGGAATTTACTCCATCCACCCAGTCCTGTACCTGCATCCAGTCCTGAACACTGTGGTATTTTTGTTGTCTGACCCATAGTTTTCTCTTTTTATTGAATACCACAAAGTAGCAGCAACTCCAGTTCTGACATTAGTATATAGAATATCTTCCAAACCAAGCCTTTGTGGCTACATAATGTGTTTCTATAGACAATAATAAAAAAAAATCAGTCACATTTACATTTAAAAAAATATTTTCTTACAATAAAATTGAACTTTAGCAGTCTTAGATCATTTCGTAGAGATGCAGTATTTTCATTAGCATGAACAACTTAGTACCTAAATTGCTGATGCTTTAAATTCTTTATTTAAATAAGGTCAGTCCATTGATATTGTATTCCTTATTTTATTTTGACTTTTGTGCAAATACAACATCATTAGCAATTCTAAAACATACAGGTGAAGTTCAATAAATTAACAATAAGATATTGTTTAAGAAAAATCATTTTCTGTCTTAACCACAAGGTTATTATGACTATACTGATATTCTATACTGATATTTCTATATCTATCATATTGCGTGTCTCTTTTTGATCATGGTAACATTATTGCAGATTGAATTTTAAATGTCGTAAATACTTGTTAATTTCTTTATATATCTTAATTTAACAAAGAACGTGATATAAAATGAAACAAAAATGTCACTGTCAGCGTCTAGTGCATGTCTAGTCTAGTGCATGCTCCTTTATTTAAAAAAAAAAAAAAGTGGTATTTTTGCTTTACATCTTTAAGCCGTCTCCTGCCTCAGTAGGAATAACACTAGATGTTCGTGTGTTACTGGTTTTTACTCCACCAAATGGGGAATGTCTACATACTCCTGAATGTTGTAAATGGAAATGCCTGTCTCTCTGTGTGATATTCAGCGATAGATCAAATGGATATAAGTGATTAATATTTAATTTGTCTGCTCTGCTGAATGCTGCATTGGAAATGATGAATTCAGAACCAATCCGTGCAATTTTGCTACTGACTTTAATGTAGCAAAAGTCACTCGACACATGCCAGAACGATCAGTGCTCTCTATAAGTGGCCATGCTAACCTGATGGTCTAGGGCACAGAGCTGTGACTAACCTTCTTTTAAACCTCTCTTTAATTTTTAAAGGCTTAAAGGACAGATTGAAAACTCATATATATAACTTGGCAAAGAACCATGGATGGAGGAAAAGGTGCAGACATTAAAGCTGGTAAAATTTAAAGATGATACAGATTGTTGCAAACATGAAAATATGGATAATGCATCACAGTTTAAGCTTAAGGAGCAAATTTGATCAAGAACAATGCAATCTATTCAAAATAATAAAAAAAAACGCTTCTTAAATAGCTTATTAATGGAGTATTTGAAAGTGATGGGTGCTGCTTTGGTTATTTTTCAATGGCATCATATAACAGCTTGCTCAGAAATGAAATTGTATGCTAGGGCTGCAAAAAATCCTGATTCAATACCCACAGTGATTTAAGCAGTGATTTGATTAAGCAATAGATTAATTCCGGATCACTACAGCATAAAAATAGCAGTGCTGGTGAATGCCAACTGTAGCGACTTGTTAACAGATGTATTTTTTGTTAACTGGGTGTATTTTGCTTCATATAAGCTGCAAGTGAAGCTGTAGATCAGAAGCATTGAGCATAGAACTTCTTTGTGTTGCATGCGGAGCCTTAGAAAAGCATAGCCGTCTTGTTCAAAGATTCAAGTCAGTGAGCAGTGAGTCCATCTGCACATGTGCAAAATATTCTTTGGGTATGAAACATGTACACCTATTTGTGATGCTGTTATGTCTGTGTAAGTCATAATCAAGTCGCAACATACACTTCCATGAAATCCTGACTGTGTAAATCCAGCCATAGATGTTGGGTGGCATCTTCTCAGCCAACTAAATGTTTCTACTGGTTTAAAAGGGAGGTCTCCAGTAACCTGTAACAGAGTGAACTTTACGGTACTTTCTCAATCTCATATTTATCCAAAGAAGTGTATAATGTCACTGTGTTGGTATGCAGACGCGGTGGGTCACCCTGCAGACCCCCATGGCCTTATCCGGAGCAGCAGCAAATGGTGAAGAGGATGCTTTGTTGGCAAAGCATGCTAAAGCAGTTCGTTTTGTGAGACTAAAGGTTAACCGCAGGCTCTCCCCCTTGTTTCAGCCACAGAGACCTTTCCTGGGGGAGCGTGAAATTAGCCATGGCATTCGCACAGGCCTTTTACACAGGACTGAGGATGCACTCCTTCCTCTGTCCCAGAGCTCTCACACACATCTCCATTCATGCACACTTCTCTCATCTGTCAAAATGTTCACGTGGCAAGAGGTGAGATGGAAAGCATGGCTTCATTTTGTTGTTGCAAACTTGCCTTCAAAATGTCTTTCATATTTGTTTTAAAAAGTTGCAGAATGTAGAAGCAAGTTTTGCAATCACAGACTCTTTGTAAAGCAATCAGATGTTCTCAGATGACTTTTTGCTCAGAAGCTTTGTGAAGGCTGAATGAACCCTCGATTCACAGGGAACATTTTTGGCTTTGGACAATAATTTGGACAGCACTTAGCACTTAGTCACTGATCTAGTCATGACTCTGTCCCATCAAGGATATTAGCAATGAATGTGTTGACTGTTAATCATAAAGATAGCTTCTGTGGTTGCAATGACTCTGCAGAAGGCTGCTGTATACATCTGTTTTTAACAATTCATGAAATGTTTTGAGTGCTCTGAGCATCTTGACCGGTCCCATCCATCCATCCATCCATCCATCCATCCATCCATCCATCCATCCATCCATCCATCCATCCATCCATCCTTCTATCCATCCATTATATGACCCACTTATCATACCTTGGGACTCAAGGTTGCGGGAAAGGTGGTGAAACACCCTGAAAGGCAGCACAGTAAAAGCATGACACCATGTGATTGAGAATCTATATTCCCTTGTGGACAAATAAGGTGCATTGATTTACAGCCATCCAAGCTATAGACGTATCTAAGATGTAGACAGAGGCTCAGTTATTTTAACCACCATAGAGAAAACCTGTTAACCTGTTAAATTGGTTGTCACTTTCACTTTCAAATTACTACAGTACAACTGTATTCAGTAGTGCACTTAGTGATGGCCAATTCATGTTTGTTTAGCTGGTGATAAAGGCATTCTTACTCATAATTGTCTCACAAGAGAAGAACAATAATGGATTATTTTAAGAATTAGTTGATTCCCTGAAATACATTTAGGCTTGTTTATATTTGAAGCATATTTTAAAGGCAATCAACTTTTAGGCCACACAAAGACATTTTCTGGCTGGGACTGACCCAACTCAACATAATTATATCCAAACCCGACCTGATATCCATTATCAAATTAATATCAAAATTGACCTAAGGCCAATAATATGGTTGGCCACAAAACCTGTCAGGATCAAGCTGGCTTCTGTCCAGTAACAATAATAGCTGTCTTTATTTCAGAGATTCATTATTACTGAAACAAAATTAATGTCAAAGAAAATAAAGAGTTTTAGTTATATTTTTAGTTAAATTGTTTGACTTTTTAAAAAAATGATTTCACCAAGCAGTGCTTTTAAAAAAATCCCCTAAGCCTGAAAAAACTCTTTGCTAGGGAGCTGGGAGCAGGAATGAAGTTAAAGGTTGAAAACCGGGACATTTGAAGCATAAAATTTGGGACTCAGGCTGTTAGAATCTGAAAATGAATTTTGTACAAAAGCAAGGTCTTACACATATTTTAGTAAATGACAGTGGAACCCAATGAGTACAGATGAGTCTTGCACATCAATAGACTATCAGTAGATTAAATGTTTGATCTTGTTTTTCAGAGAAATAATTACTTTATTAATTATAAATTGTGCTTTATGTTGTATGACAATCCCTGGCAAAGTTTCCCAATTACAAGAGCATTTCAGCTGTTGAATGACATCAGCAAGCTGCCTGAAACCAAGCTGAATCATAAGGATGTAAGGCAGTGGCAATTATCCACTCTTCAGTAATTCAGTGAATCTTAATTTGTTTTTGTTAACTGATTGTTCCAATGAGCTCAACAGTGCTTGAACACACGATGGACACAATGTTGAAGGCGTAGTACTGGAGACCACTTGATCTGCAGAGCCCATGACCAGTGTGAATTCTGTTTGCATTTGGAGCCCACTGGCACAACGGCTCCCTGTTTATCTTTGAGGAAAAGGCCATGCAAAGATAAACTCTTCTGGTTTAGTTGTATGCTAATTTATGCAGTTACTTAAGGTATTTGGTTGCAAAATAAGCAACGGCACCTTTTGTTTAGATTTCTCTTGAATACACTTAGCAGACTTGCATGCAAATGTGTGGCTTTAGAGGAAATTTATGAAACATGAACCTTTTGTTTCGACTAATGGAAACTCCAAAGGCAGTATGTTTTGTTATTTGTGGTTCTTTTTAAACCTAACAAAATCTTTCCCTGATTTTAGGAGGTCTTTAGGAAAATTTGATTTAAATTAAAAAACGGTATTACCAATCCTAATACACAAATTACACTATGTAATTAACTGGTGACAATAATGCAGTATTTTTCAAGGATGATAAAATATGTCAATTTTTTTCCCAAACGGGGTCGCGGGGGAGTGCTGGTGTCCAACCCAGCGCACACAGGGCGAGGACAGGGGATCAGTACTTGCTAATGCATTATTGTCATTGTATGTGTAGGGTGTGTGTGTGTGTGTGTGTGTGTCTAAAGGTTACACAGTCAAATTGATTACAGTTTCATGGGAAATGTAGTCTTGAAAAAACAAAGACGTTTTTAAATACTCCTGAATTACTTACAAAGAAGTACATGCTCCGCAGCTCAGTACTGCTTATTAAATATATATCCTTAATCCATAACTTTTATAATCCATAGCTTCTAAGCGTGAAAACAGAATGTCTCAATTTTATTTTAATTTTTAAAAAGAGGTACGTTATGAAAAGCTACATGTTGGTCATTTTATGCCTTCAAAAATTCACCTTCAAAAATTGAATATTTAGAACATTTTTAAACCTATGACAGTTCATCTACCTTGATGAACAACAATATACCTTATTCTAATCAGCTACATTTACCATTCAGAATTTAACACAAGCAACATTTTCAGCAGTCCTTGGATAAAGTTGTAGATATGAAAAAATACCATGTTCTTATTAAAATAAATTCTGCCTGCTTCAGATGATCTTTAATTCAGTCTCATAATCATTGTGCATCTAGTAAGTTGACTTTCCTGTATTTGTATTACATTTAACTATGTTACACATGACGTGAATACCTAAATCCCAGCAGCGGCTTCCCACCTGTCTGGTTGATGCTGTGTTTAAAAGGATTTAGAAGCGGGTGGTCCATGTCTGGCTCTTCCAGCATCTCGTCCGCCAAATTAGCAATTCCCTCCGGGCCCCTGGCTCACTATGGCTGCTCCAACAGGCTGACACCAGGAGCACCCTCCACAGCTTGAACCATCACTGAGGAATCCCACTTTTTTTAAATCCATTTTTAATCATTTCCTTTGATGGCTCTTTTGTCCACTGTAATTTGCAGTGACTGCTCACAATATCAAAGTCGTTACCAGAAAAGGTTCAAGGCCCCCATTTATCTTTGCAGTTTTTTTTTTTATAAATTCATGCCAATGTGAGTGTTACATATGGTGGCCTAGTTAAATAGCTGTTTTGTTGAAAGTCACCTTTCATACATGGCCCGATTGTTGGTAGGCAAAATGCACATGAGAAAATCTGGAGTTTAGTTTAAAAAATACTTTCATGGTAAATATGGGATTATTAGTTGCCAGCTTGTTGATATTGATACATGATGGACTACATAGACATTATCCATTATCCATCCATTATTAAAGCCTCTTTTCCTAACCAGGCTTGTGGGCGGGGGGTTGGGGGGGGTTGTCTCAAAGTGTTCACATAATGATGACAGAAAGGTCACAAACACTTACTTATATGTCAGAATGAGCAGTGGTGGCCTAGTGGTTACATAGTAGGCACCATAATCAGAAGGTCATGGGGTCATTTCTCTTGAGCAAGGTACCATCCCCATCACTGCTCCCCGTCTACTGGATATGGCTGCCCCCTGCTGCACATTGTGCATGGGTCAAATGTAGAGAATGCATTTTTGTTGAGATTCACTGTAAGCTGTGTCTCAAAATGGCAAATAATCAGTTTTAAAAAGGTCAATCACAATCATTTTAAGTAAAAAGTTAAAAAGTACAAAAAACAATACAGCACAATAAAGTATCCATTTCATTAGCACTCTTGGGTCACTTTGAAACAATGAGCTGCAAAATAAACTGCATTTCTGGAAAAGCAGAGTTAATTATGGTTATTAATAGTACATCGTTATCCGAATTTGTGTGCATGTGTGGACTCTGATCTTATGGACTTCCTTTCTTGGACAGTGTGAGCGCTGTGCCCTCCTCTTCAATGACAAGCCGTTCCGAGCAGGCGATCAGGTGCAAGCGTACAACTGCCGCCCCTGCCAATGCTATGGCCACGCCTCCTCCTGCCATTACAATATCAGTGTGGACCTTTATCCCAGAGAGCACTTCCGAGGCGGGGGAGGAGTATGTGACAACTGCACTCATAACACAACAGGTAATAGTATCTTAATAGCTATTAATAATACCAACAATGACAATTTGACAACAATTTGTTCCCAATCAGTTGTTTGGATTTTTGTTGATCATGTAGATGCTGTGGTTCAAATACACCATTTTGGACAAATATAATTCACACACCAATAATCTGTAATCTTGATAAGGGATATGAATGTAATTTTTACTTTGCCAGAATTATGCTGTCCTAACCAGTATATTAATCCACGGATATGGTCTTTTTTATTTTATATTCAGTAGGAAATGCCATTTACATATGTTATGTAATATGATATGTAATATGATATGATATTTAAAAAAAATCACGTTGTACCTGATTAATGCTTGCTTATGACTACAGCCAACCAAACTTCATACATTTTCACAACTTACCCATTATTAAGTGTTTGACTGAAAGTGATCACTCATTTAAATGCTGAAAATCTAAGAGATGGAGATAATCAGATAAAGTAGTCCAGCTAAATCTACACAAATTTAGTATAAAACACTGAAACACTAAACTGTTGACTGCATTATTATTTAGGAAACTGAAACCTTACTTTCTGATAAGCTTTTATGGAACCTAGTGGTTAGGGCGTTTGCCGCATGATTGGAGGATCAGGGCTTCGAACCCCTTCCCAATGGGTTGCCCTGAGGTACCCTTGAGCAAGGTGCCATCCCCGTCCTGCTCCTCCCTGTAATGGGCTTGCGACCTGTCCAGGGTGTGTCCCCCGTCCTTCGCCCTGTGTGAGCTGGGATGGACTCCAGCACTCCCCCGCGACCCCACTTGGGACAAGCGGCAGAGAATGAATGAATGAATGGAAATTTCAACAAAAAGTGACAACCTGACTTATTACTGGGTAAACCACAGTAAAGAGATTCATGTGTTTACATTGTTGTTTTCCATCCTGTTTTAATTCCTTACAATTAAACAGATGCTGCTGAAACACTTCTTATAACTTCATCTGGAATGGGGAGAGCTATATGTGCAGTTTATACAAATCTATTTTTTGTGTTCACGACATAAAAAAACAATGAACTGTGCGTGAACTGTGCATTTACATTTACATATATAAACATACTAAATCAAACACTTTCATAAAAATTAGAAATTTAGTTTTGTGTGATTTTGACCTTTTAAGGTAACCCATCATCCTGAAATGCAGATGTTAATTATCACTGAAAATTAACCTAAACTTCCATTTTACCATTATGTAAATAATCAGCATTTTTGATGAAATTTCTTATAAAGTTCTTATAAAACTTATAAAGTTCGTTCCACATTGAATTCTTGGCTTTCACATGCGCCCTGGGAGGAGGAGCCTTCAAAACAGCGTGGTATACAAGAGCACTGAAAAATCTAAACATTGGATAAGAGGGAAAACAGATGGAGGTTTAATGAAGTAAATCAGGCCATGCTAACTGGTTCACTGTTTCATATGTTGGGCATCAGACGCAGTGGCAGATAGGGACGAAAGGGGATATTAAAAAGGACACCTCTTGAGACAGCTGTGTGTTAATTTGAAATCATGGTCCTGTGTGATTGATCCTGTCCTTGTCTCTCTTGCATCTATTGGACACTCCCTCAACACAACACACATGTTTTTTTGAAAGGAAGGAACTGTGAGCAGTGCAGGAGTCTGTTCTACAGAGAGGTTGGCGCATCACTGTGGGCTGAAGATGCCTGTAAACCATGTGATTGCAACAGTGCTGGGACAGTCAATGGAAGTCTAGAATGTGATCAGGTAAGATATATATAAAACAACAACATCAATAATATATATGTGTGTATATATATATATATATATATATTCCCTGCGATGGGCTGGCGACCTGTCCAGGGTGTGTCCCCTGTCCTCGCCCTGTGTGCGCTGGGTTGGACACCAGCACTCCCCCGCGACCCCGTTTGGGACAAGCGGCAGAAAATGGATGGATGGATATATATATATAATAAAGTAATCAGTGTACAGCATGGTGTAAATTTGCTGTCCCCTCAAAATAACTCAACACAAAGACCATAATGTCTAAACCACTGGCAACAAAAGTGAGTACACCCCGAAGTGAAAAATGTCCACATTGTGCCCAAAGTGCCAATATTTTGTGTGGCCACCATTATTTTCCTGCACTGCCTTAACTCTCTTGGGCATGGAGTTCACTAGAGCTTCACAGGTTGCCACTGGAATCCTCTTCCATTTGACGACATCATGGAGCTGGTGGATGTTAGAGACCTTGTACTCCTCCAGCTTCTGTTTGAGGATGCCCCACAGATGGGTCAATAGGCAAGACACACTTGTCATAGTACTCCTCACCTGGTTACCGCCACACACGCTTGACACCATATGAACCAAATAAGTTCATCTTGGTCTCATCAGACCACAGGACATGGTTCCAGCAATCCATGTCCTTTGTCTGCTTGTCTTCAGCAAACTCTTCGCAGGCTTTCTTGTGCATCATCTTTAGAAGAGGCTTCCTTCTGAAATGACAGCCATGCAGACCAGTTTGATGCAGTGCGTGGTGTATGGTCTGAGCACTGACTGGCTGACCCCCCACCCCTTCAACCTCTGCAGCAATGCTGGCAGCACTCATGCAGGGGCAGTAGTGGCCTACTGGTTAGGGATTTGGTCCTGGATTGGAAGATTTTTGGGTTCGATTCCCACACCAGTAGGTTGCCCTGAAGTACTGCTCTCTGGGTGCTTTCAATAGCTGCCCCCTGCTGCACGTGTGTGTATGGATGAAACACAGTGGTTGAATTTCATTGTATTGTGCTGTGCTGCATTTCACAATGTCAAGGGTAGTCATTTTCACGTCTATTTTTAAAAGACAACCTCTGGATATATATTTTTTTGCCGGTGGTTTAGATATTAATGTTATATATAACATTATATATAACTAATATACACTATACCTCCAAGATACACTTCCCAAAGCTATTCGAACAGTTCAACTAAAACAAGCCCAGCCATTGCCAGCTTTGCTGTTTCATTAGTAGAATTAAGAGTAGAATTAACCTTAAAAATGTAAAATAAAATTGTTACGTTTTCTCTATAGCATTAGCTACATTTTTATTGCTAAGCATTTCAGGAAAGAAAACAACAGAGGCCTTTAATCCTCTGCTGGGTGACGGACTAGAAAATTCCATTCAAATAAAGCTCATTTTCTCTGGAGAAGCCTGCATCGATATATTGGCTGAAGACTTTAGTATTCACAGCAGCGTTTATCAGTGTTGTGATCGGTACGGAATTGCAGTGAGTATGTAAAAGTGCCATTAGGGGCCCCTCCCTCTATCTCGCTGGAAAATACCCCCTCTGTTACTTCTGCCCAAGCATCTTTACGAAGAACCAGGGGCATCCTTGTCAATAGATATACTGGGTGACAAATTCAAAATCGATGGCCAGGTCAGACCCTTGTTGAGATTGTTACCTTATTTAAATTCCAGGAATGATTATTTCCTTAATCTCTCAGATGGCTTAATTTGTCGGACTGTGCTATTACTGTGAAGTACCGGGGCAGGCTTAGGGCCTGCTGGTTTTAAATGCATAGTAGGGAAAGACTTGTGCTTTGCATGCTAATAATAATCAAGATACACATTTTTTCTACTAATTAATCTGTGAATTATCTTGTCTAAGGAGTGTAAGATATGTAATGTAGTAGCTCAAGAATTTCACATCTGCTGTTACTTTCACTGGCAATTAAAGGAATGTCTGAAAATTCAATTTGGTTAACAATAAAAACAGTGAATGCATTGAATACTTGTGGGAGGTAATTAGCACACTTACATAATTCTTGTGTTTTCCAGTCCTGCTCCTTTTGTGTTTTTCCGCCCATTTAAACCTCATGAAGCTTCTAATTAGGTGATGAGTTGCGTCAGGTGCCTTGCAGACATAATACCGATGTTGGCATTTCTGCTTGGGGTACTTCTTTAGTGAATGGTAATGACCCACCTGACCACTTCAGCTGATAATGATCTGTGATTTTATCTGTATCACTACAATACTACACCAAAATATATAGACAGACAATACTGGTTTGTAAAAACATTATTTTCTGACAATTTTATGATTTCATGCTCATAATGAAAATTCTCATTGTAACCATTAAACTTACAAATGCCACTCTTATTACAACAGTACAGATTACACCAGTGAATTGCACTGCAAAAAAAACATACCTGTAGGATGATATTAGCATGAAGGAGCTTGGAAGATAACAGCTTCAGTATTTGGATGATCAGCCATTACATTAAAACCATGTAGGTCCTATTGTGCCACCGCAGCAGCAGTGGCTGTCAATATTCTGCATGGAGTATCTGGTAGCAAGACATTAGAAGCAGACCCTGTAAATTGGGCCCTCAGACTACTTTGTCCAACACATCCCGTAGATGATCTGTGTGATTGAGGAGTTTGGAGGTTGAGTCAACACCTTGCACTTTGTCATGTTCTTCAGACCATTTCTGAGCAGTTTTTACAGTGTGGCAGGACATCATTCTGCTGAAACAGGCCATTGCTATAATGGAATAATGTGTGAAGTAACATCAAATGAATGTCAGGAACCAAAGTTTCCATGCAGAACACTGGCCTGAGCATCATACTCCCTCTGCCAGTTTGTCTTTGTCCCATAGTGTTAGTGGTACCATCACTTTTGCTAGTAAGTGCATGGTTGTATACTTATTACAATAACAAACATGCATCATCAGACCAAGCAACAGTTTTTCATTGCTCAGTAGTTCTGTTCTTGTAGTGCTGCGGATGGTATTTTAGGTTTTTTTCAGAAACGTTGTGGTCTTTTTGTGATTTTTCTTATACTTATTTAGCTTATTTATTATTTTTTTCGTTTCTTCTGTTGATTGGTCTTCTGTATAGTTATATTGAATCTAAAATAGTCATGATTTGGGCCTGATTATTCTGTAACTGGATGAAGTTTATTCAGCTTTCCAATCTGTCGCCACCATAATTCAGTCCTAATCAGCCCTTTTGATGACTTTAAAAAAGAAGAGCCCCAGGTGTGGCATGTAACCACAGTTCTTAACCAGCTGACCACACGTACAAGCTGTATGTGCTCAGGTGATGTGACCGCCATTTCTCCCTTTGCTTACCTCAGTAATGGAGATAAAAAGCTTCCCGATGGGGGCCTGGAATTGAAGAGTTGCGGGGTAAGGTGTCCATCCGTGACACGGTCACTTGCACTCTGCTGCTGCAGTGTCCTAATTGGAGTGCTGTCACGTGCTGCTGTCTTCTTCCTCCATAGATGGGGGGCCAGTGTAAGTGCAAGCGACATGTGTCTGGCCGACAGTGCAATCAGTGCCAGCACGGATTCTACGAGCTACAGTCTGTGCTGGCCTATGGCTGCCGAGCCTGTAACTGCAATGCCGCCGGGACAGCATGGCCAGATATTGCCTGTCACCAGGACTCAGGTCAATGCCAGTGCAAAGCCAACGTAATCGGTAGGTATCAAACAGCATCGCACCCATCGTCACCCTGCTTCTTCTCTCCCTTTCTGTCCACCTCCTTCTCTTTTATAAATATATATATATATATATATAATATATATATATATATATATATATATATATATATATATATATACACATATATATACACACACACACACACACAGTAGTGAAAAGGTTTCTTGACTTACTGAAGAATCACCTGTGACGGAGCTCGCAACTCAAATTACTCATATACAAATCAATTTTCTCCATTTAAATGAATTGAAATGGCACTAATCCTCGCTCCGACCCCCAAAAGCAGCTTACATGTTTTTAAATAAGAATAATGTGCTTATAAATAATGAATATTGTATAAAAACACAATGCAATAAACTGGTTTTATTAAGTATATTATATTATATTTTATAATTATGAAATATTATATCAAGTATAATGTAAGGCATTTGCCTTAAGATCTAATAACAATTAATCTTATTTGCAGATTTTTGCTGCTTTCACCACGCTCTCACTTTCATGGGCGGGCTGCTAAAACCTGTCCAATGTATCTGTTTCCAGGCTGATTGTGGTGAAGTGCTGCGTCAGTACTGCCTCGCCAAGCTTCCATCACACTACGCCTTGGTCATGTTTTCCATCATTTTTTCATCCAATGCACATCATCTGCTTCTTTTTCTTCTCAGCACTATCCTTCGCGCTCACTTTTTCTGCACACATGGTTGTGAAAACTGCTTTGCAAATAATCCTGCAAGCACAAACCGCTTAAAGTGAGACACGGGGATGCTGGCAGATGTTACTCACTGTGCCACCTAGCGGTGGGTATCTGAAGCTAACATAACCCAGCGTTCAGCTCTCAACTCAAAGCAAAAACGTTTATAGATGCATTGTATCTTAAAAAACTCATTAGTTGGGACACTGTGAAGTCAAGGTATCACTATATATATATATATATGTTATATATATATATAGATTTGTATATTTGCAAATATACAACTATAGAAGATTTTCTTAAAAATATCTGCATTCTGTTAAACTTCTTTCGTTCTTTCTTTTTTTCTTTCTTTGTTTTGATAACCACAATGTGTTCAAGAACCGAACACCATTCCTGGCCTGTATGTAAAAGCCATGATTAAATTGTTTGGGCACTGTACACATGGAACACACCACACCCTTGGCCAGTTTTTTTTTCATCAAATGTAACGTGCTGCAGCTAAATGGATTTTTCTCTTTTTCAACCATCTCAGGTCCTTTGTGATAAATCTCTTCCACCCCTCCTTTTCTCTCTTACACGCTTGAAGCATTTCATGAATGCAAACGAATGTTACTTAGAAGATCGTAAAAGGCTGCCAGGATGACTATACGCCACTTTAATTGTAATTCAATGCCAAGTTGATTATAATAAACCGCCTCTGTCCCCTGCTATTTTTCATGCCGCTACAAGACCTGCTTCTTTGTTTGTCGCCCACAGGTATTTCCAGAAATGGATTTGGATATGGCAATTTATTACCACGCTTGAGGCCGCAGCAGCTTCATGGTGTAATTTATCAAGTGGCCCAAGTATTCTGTGTACACAATACACTTTGAAATAGATGTATGAGAATATTATGTCCAGGAGCATTACTGATAGAGTGAGCGCCGCCTGGCCGCATAGCACTACATCCCATTTCTTGCATATGCAGCTGGGCAAGCAAATAAACACATACACACATACACGCACACACACGCACACACACACACACACACACACACACACACACACACACACACGCACGCACACACATGCAGTTTTGTTAGCTAACAAAATTTACACTTGTTCTTAACGGGTATTTAGTGTGCACAGAATTTGTTAACAGAAAGTGAACTATTGAAAAAGACACAGTCTGCTGAAAAGTTCAGTTATAGTTGAAACATAAGCTGCCAGTAAAGGCAAAAAATAGGTCAAATATCCTTGGTGAACGGGGTAGCAGTGGCCTAGTGATTCGGGACTAAACCCCGTGAGCCAAAGATTGCGGACATCCTGAGGCACCCTGGAACAAGGTGCTGTCCCCAACACTGCTCCCCAGTGTTTCTCTGTGTGTGAGTTGAATGCAGAGAATTTTGTTGTTGTGTACTGTGCTGTGTATTCACAATGGCAAATAGTCACTTTCTTGTTCACTTTTTAAATTGAAATGCTCTCAAACTACCAAATATACATACATAGATGAAGTGGAGTGAAGGATTTCTAAATTCTTCATTTATCAGTTCTTCAAAATAAAAGTGTTTTAATTATTTTTTTAAATGGAATCCTTACCAGCTTCTTTTTTTTTTTTTTTTTTTTTTTTTATGTCAGTAATTAGGATTGTGGCAGCTTATTCAAAATCACTTTGTGTGAGGGAGCTTTAATAAGCCTTAAACTCTTCTTTATGCCTGTTTCACAACACCATCGCTGTTAAAAATCCTGATTTACTTTTTTTTCTGCATAACTGAGCTTATAAATGAACTCTTTGTATGTATTAGGTTGAATTTGAGAAACAAAGTTACCTTTTACCTTTTTTTTATGACATTGGTGATATGCTAATGAGTAAATCTCTCAGTGTAATATGTATTTCTTTTTTTGCTAATTTCTAAACAAAATCACATTCAGGACCACTTCTACTCTCTGATTCCAAAACTACTCCCATAAAATCCCAAGCCTAAGAACACAATAACAAATTGGAGCTATTCAGCTTTTATTGTTATCAGGGTATTCATCTGTGTCACACTGCACACTTAACATAATGGCGTGGCGAGGTTTAACTGTGGGTAGGGAGCAATATATTAATATCTAAATTCATTAAAGTGGGCCTTAGTGCAGGAACTGAACGCAGCGGCCGAGTTTGGAGTCCCCAGCACTTATAGGGGCGATACGCAATGCCCTTAGGCTCTGCTCAGCAACATTAGGAATAGATTACCTGTCAGGAATATGTATGGCATATTCAAATAAGTGCTGCGCATATTTTAAAAACCTGATATGATTTGAATCCACATAGACCTTTTTTTTTTCTTCAGGAGTTTCAAATGAGCAGTAATTCTTTTTCGGCCACACAGTTATTTTTACCTGTCTTCCCACTCCCACATCCACCCCCTACACACACACCACCTTTCTTGGGCCTTTCATAATTTATTTATTTTTCTTGTGGTGAAATTAAGTGTTATGCCTGAGGTGAGTCATTCATCACTGGGTAAGGGCCTCACTTAATGATGTCATTTCCCTTTGTGTGTTTTTTTTCCTATTCCACATGAAATGTTTCCCTTTTTTATTTGTTTGTTTCACTCTACATTTTTGTGTAAAAATGTGGGTTATGGCTCAGCACACACCAAAGCCAAGGAAAGCAATTACCCTGCTTCCATCATTTGCATGAACTAATTGTTGTCAGGTTGAATGCTGTAGCTAATCTTTGTACTTTAAGATGAATATTGTGAATTTTTGAGAATTTTTGTAAAACAGCATGTACCTGCAAAAACTTATGTGATAGAGAGATAGATCCAAGAAATGGAATATCCTTCCCTGCATATTTTGCTCTGATAACCCTGATCTTACTATATATCAAGCTGAAATGAATGTATAGCAGTAGTTCTTTGTCTTCGAGCCACTGCCCCAACAAAATTAAAAGTGTGTAGATTCCTTTTAACATGAAAAGCCCATTTAAAACCAAAAATATCCATTAAAGTTTGAATAAAAAAAAAAAACGTACAGCACTTTTTTTGGCCTGTCATTATGAAAAAGCAATATATTTATTTTACAAGTTGAGACTTTTAATGCTAATTCTTCTTTTGTTGATGTTTTTAGTGTATTTAGAAAATCATGTCATGATGTCATGTTGCCTAGAATACACATGAGTATGCAACAATCCAAATGACCAAGATAAGTCACATAAGTACTTGACTACAGGAAAATATTGAATTTTTTAATTTTATTAAGAGTTTAAACAGTGGAAAAAATAATACAAAATAGAAAGATACTGCAACCCTGATTTCACATGTGAAAACAGCGTTTGTTGTAAAAAAGGAAAAACTAATTTGGAGACCAATGAGCTGTTCATGGGGGAAATGTATGCCAAGCTGAAGAGAGAAAATCAGTTAGAACTATAACAAATGTTGAGTATAGCCAGTAAAGCTATTTTGTATGTCAGCAACAGCTGATGGCAGACTCCAAAACTAAAACTACAGTCACAAACAGCATCCACAGGGTGGGATTAGCACAACATACTGGTCAGACTTTAAGAACCCAGCCACTAGGGATGCACAAGCAAGTGTATTTCTTCATGCCAGTCTGAAGCCTGGATAAATGGGAAGAGTTACATCAGGAAGGGCATCCGGTGTAAAATTTTTGCCAAATCAATATGCGCACAATGAAACAGATTTTCATACTGGATCATTCAAGGCCCGGGTTAACAATGACCGCCAACAGTGCTGGTCAAAGGAGAAGAAGAGGAGGCATGTCCAGAGGCAGGAGGAGAGAAAGAAGTGGAGGAGAGTGGAAGTGAGGGTAGAAATTTTGAATGTTGGCAGCATGACTGATAAAGGTAGATAATTAGCTGATATGATGGAGAGAAGAAGGTTCTCTCCTCTACAAGCAAAATGAACGTAAGGGCAGCAATAAAGAGGAAAAAGAATGGAAAGTCTGTTGGTACAGATGACATACCGGTGGGAGCATGGAGGTGTTTAGGAGAGATGGCAGTGTTGGCAAGTTTCTGACCAGATTGTTTAACACAGTCTTGGAAAGTGAGAGGATACCTGAGGAGACAAAGTGTACTGGTACCAATTTTCAAGAATAAGGGTGATGCACAGAGCTGAAGTAACTATAGAGGGATTTTATAGAGGGAAGTTGATTAGTTTTGGGAGTTATGGGAAAGAGTAGTAGAAGCTAGGTTAAGAAAAGAGGTGATGATTGATTTACAGCAGTATGGTTTCATGCCGAGAAAGATATTGTGCCTTTGTGGACTTCGAGAAAGCATATGACAGGGTACCTAGAGAGGAGTTGTATGAGTGGTTTTGTATGAGGAAGTCAGGTGTTACAGACAAGAATGTAAGAGTAGTTCAGGATATGTTTGAGGGCAGTGTGACAGTGGTGAGATCTGTAGTAGGAGTGATGGAGGCATTTAAGGTAGAGGTTGGATTACATCAAGGATTAGTTCTGAGCCCATTCTTGTTTGCAATAGTAATGGACAGGTTTGATGGACAAGGTTAGACAGAAGTCTCCGTGGACAATGATGTTTGCTGATGATATTGTGATCTGCAGTGAGAGTAGGGAGCAGTTTGAGGAGAACCTGGAGAGATGGAGATATACTCTAGAGAGGAGAGGAATGAAAGTGAGTAGGACAAGGACAGGATACATGAGTGTGAATGAAATGGAGGAAAGTGGAGTAGTTAGGATGGAGGGAGTAGAGGTAACAGAGGTGGAGGAGATTAAATACTTGGGATCAATAGTTCAGTGTGGAGTGTGGAAGAGAGGTGAAGAAGAGAGTCCAGGCAAGTTGGAATGTATGGAGCAGAGTGGCTGGAGTGATTTGTGCCAGATGGGTGCCAGTGAGAGTAAAAGGGAAGGTTTACAGGACGGTAGTGAGACCAGCTATGCTGTACAGGCTGGAGACGGTGGCATTAATGAAAAGACAGGAGGCAGAACTGGAGGTGTCAGAGTTAAAGATGCCAAAATGAGAATTTCGTTGAGTGTGACGAGGAAGGACAGGATTAGAAATTAGAGGGACAGCTCAGGTTAGACGGTCTGGAGACAAAGTTAGAGAAGCAAGGTTGCGTTGGTTTGGACATGTACAGAGGAGAGACGAGGATTATACTGGGAAAAGGATGTTGAAGATGGAGCTGCCAAGAAAGAGAAAAAGAGGAAGGCCAAAGAGGAGGTTCATGGATGTTGTGAGAGAGGACATGAAGGTGGTCAGTTTGAAGGAGGAAGATGCAGAGGAGAGACATGGAGACGGTTGATCCGCTGTGGCGACCCCTAAATGGGAGCAGCAGAAACAATAATAAAAGAAGATTGGTCAGACTTTGAGAACAGAAATACAGAGGTCAAACAACCTGATGCAATCCACTCAATAGAGAAAAAACAAAGTTTCTGGAACAAAGTTTTAGGGACTGATGAGACAAAGGTTTTCTCATCCATATCTATTAAGAGAAGGAACCAAGCTAAGTAAACTTAATTGATGATGGAACTTAAGGTCGTAGCACAAAACATTGTTTCTACCAATTTACAGTAAATGTAATCCAACTCATCAGAAGAAACTTCATCTTGAAGCAAAGGAATCACTCAAAAATATTGCCATCTTTATTGGACTTCATTATAAACAAAAATAGAAGCTTTTTGAAGTGGGCAGGTGGCCTACTTGCTTGGGATTAACTCCTATAATCAAAACGTCATGGGTTTTAGTCCCAAACCAGTACGTTGCCCTGAGGTACGCTTGAGCAAGGTACCATCTCAAACACTGATCCCTGGGCTGCAACACATTGTGTATGGATTAAATGCAGAGCATGTTTTTCATTGTGGCTCACTGTGTGCTGTGCTGTGTGTTTACAATGAGAATTAGTCACTTTTCACTTTTTACAGTCACCAGATCTTAACCCAATTGAACTGGCATTTCATCTCCTGAAGTGGAGACTGAAGAGAGAAACCTCCCAGATTCAAGCAACACTTAAAAAAGTTGGTGCTCAGATACAAAAAATGTTATGTTCTGTGTAACATATCTAGATGTAAAAATCAGTAAATCAAATCTGATCCCTCATTTTCATCTTAAGATCTCAAACCCTTATTTAGCAAAAACAGATGAAGGGGAATACATAGACCAGGGTATCCCAAACCAGGACTGGGAACCATGGCAGACCAAACCATATCACTGATGTTAATCACTCCTGCTTTCAGGCCTTTCTTGTGACCGCTGCAACTATGGATACAAGTTCCTCAACAGCACAAATCCAGAAGGCTGTGAATCATGCGGCTGCAACCCAGACGGTTCGCTACATCAATTCTGCAACCCCCTCACTGGTCAGTGTAAGTGCAAGGATGGCATTCGAGGGCTTCTCTGTGACTCTTGTGCCCCAGGCTCCTATGGCCTCAAGGCCAATGGACACTGCCTGCCCTGTGACTGCAGTCCTGCCGGCTCTATTCCAGGTTCCACCTGTGACCCCTTGACAGGCCAATGTGTGTGCAGGCCATACGTTGAGGGCAAGCACTGCAAGTCATGCCAGGATGGCTACCACAGTCTGGGTGTAGGTGGCTCTCTGGGATGTTTGCCATGCCAATGTGAGCCCAGGGGCATGCTGGAGCAGTCCACATGTGATAGGGTGACGGGGCAGTGTCAGTGCAAAAATGGAATTGAGGGTCTTCGCTGCAACCGCTGCTCCCCTCATATGTACTGGATAGACTCAGCTAATTCTACGCATGGATGCCAGCCTTGCAGTTGTGACCTTAAAGGCATCGTGGTTGGAACGGTGTGTGACCCCGACACTGGGCAGTGTGTGTGCCTGTCCACCCGGCACGGACGAAACTGTAGCGTCTGCAAGCCAGGTGAGTGTTCCTATTCTGTCATAAAGTTTGAACAATTTGCCTGCTACTCGACTCAAGCCCAACAAATTATTGGGTTTCAAGCCAAGTTCGGACAGATATTTCACAAAATTGAGCTTAAGCTTTATCCATTTCTGCAAGATGCAAGATGTGCTTCTGGTCTGCTGATTAGAGGAGAGCTGTACTATGACAGATAAATCCAATAAAATATATGATATTTTTAATAATATATTTTATATTTTTATATTACATTAATAGAAACACTGTGGAGCTCAAAAGTTTAGTAACGTAATGCTCTGAAGCACATCTGTTGTTTATCTCTTTTAAAGTGTGTAAACAGTTTTGGGTTCAGATCGTGTTTAAAAGTAGGGCCGGGAATGGATCTGAGTGCTACACGTTCAGGTCAGGTTTGAGACTCAGTTTTACTGCAGTGTCGACCTCTAATGTCGATTTTTGATCAATGAGTACGATAGGCATGACTTTAGAAAAGCAGACAGGGACCAAATTTTTCACGATAACCTACACGTCACATCTCTATTGAGGAATCATGTATGTTGTACTCCCTCAACCCTACAAGTTTACATTCTTGAAGAGAAACGTGACTAATTTCCTTTAGTATTCAATGTGAAAGTGGGTGTGTAGGGCTGAGTGTGTGTGTGTGTTTGCAAACTCATTACTTTAGGGATGTTGATTAAGCCAGGGCATTCATTGCCGCCATTGTTTACCAGTGTACAGAGCCATTGTTTTCTACTTTTTTTTCTGTTCTTTCTTTTTCCTAACTAATAGTTTTGCTGCATTTATTCTTGGCTCCATATAGTCTTTGCATCATACGTTTCTTGTATATTGTCCTCAGGAGTCACATATGTTTTGCCAGTCAAGTCCATGGTAGATTGTTAGTATGGGTAAAAGTTCTGCCCTCATAGAGCCAATTTTACCAATAGCAAATGAAAGGCACTGCTGCCATTAAGAATGAGCAGCACCTCCAGGGGTTGGGAAGTTTGGACACCAGCATAGCTGGGTGGGTTGCCTGCCATAGCAAAGGTGTACCGCCAGCAGCTAAGGCGGTCAGTCTCTCTGTAGCCAGCAGTAACAGCTGGCTCCATTGTTTTCATAATGGAGATTAACCATCCTGCAATCCTTGCTGTTTACTGTAAAACCAACCAAGCACATTTTGAAGCCAAGCACAGAATTGCAGTTCTCAATGCTTACTGCTACCTCATCTGTGCAGAAACTATCATATTCTTTAGCCACCTTACATCTACCATATTTAATCAAAATCTACATTACTAAACAGTATCTGGAATATCCATGCTTCAACCACTTGTGTTCACTTTACAAGATAGGCTTTACAGAATGATGGGAAAACACCTAGGACTGGCCTGAATGATCCGAATAATTGAGTATTAATGGGTTATACTGTGCGCACAATTATTAGGCAAGTGAGTATTTTGGCCATATCATCTTTTTATGCATATACTCCAAATCCTGTATAACTTGATTGCTAGTTGGATTTAAGCATATCAGGTGATGTGTATTTGTGTAATGAGGGAAGTTGCGGCCTAAGGAGATCAACACTCTATATTAAGGTATGCACAATTGCTAGGCGGCTTCTTTTCTTCAGGCAAAATGGGCCAAAAAAGAGAAATAACTGATTCTGAAAAGTCAAAAATTGTAAAAAGTCTTTCAGAATGCAGCACTCTTGAAATTGCATGATAATAAACAGATAATGGGTCGATAATGGGGATATTGATAATGATAATGGGGTGTGATCACTTAACTATCAAACAGTTTGTTACAAATAGTATAAAGACAAATGAATTGCCAAAGATTTGAGAAGAAACCAGCATGAAGCTACCTGGAACCCTTGATCCTCCAGTGCTGTCATATTCCAGAACTGAACCTACCTAGAGTGTCCAGAAGTACAAGGTGTTGAAGTACTCAGAGACATGGCCAAACTAAGGAAGACTGATACCCCACCACCAATGAACATCACACATCAGCTGAAAAGTAAAGACTGGGCCAAGACAGATTTTTCAAAGGTTTTATGGACTGATGAGATGAAAGTGACTCTTGACGAACCAGATGGATGAGCCCGTGGCTGGATCAATAATGGACACCAAGCTGGTTTCTGTTGCACAAAAAAGTGATTGTCAGCAGATCAAGAAACTGACAGACTACATTAATGAGAGGGTTATGATTGTTATTGAAAAGAAGGGTGGCTATATTGCACACTCATTTCTGAAATGTCAGAAATCTTTATAGTTGTTTATAGTTGTTTGCTTATTATTCTCTCATAAACATTAAAACAAACAAGTGAGATGGGGAAAATTATAATTTTTCATTTAGTTGCTTAATAACCTTTTGCATAATAGTGGCCTAATAATGGTGCAGACCTATGTATTCCTCTAAGAATATTCACATGCACTAACCTTTGTAAAACATTCTGATTGCACTGTATTTGTTCCCAATTAAAATTAATCCTCTAAACGCTCACTTGCCTAATAATTGTGCACACAGTCTACATGTTCCATAAGTAAGAGCCTTTTTAAAACCTTGACTGCTTCTTTATGGAAACTGTAAAAATAAATCCAAATGCTAGCCAAAGAAAAAATCTACAAGTGTTTATAAGCCACAAGAGCATTTCTTGTTTATAGAATGACCTGAAACCCCAAAAACTCCCCGTTCCTTCACTTTCTGTTCCTCTGACGGTGCACAACTTGGCTTGGACACCTAGGGGGCAATTTAGCGTTTCCAGTCCACCAGAGCACCCGTAGGAACCCCACACAGAAAGGACCCCCCTCTGGGAAATAAATCCAGGACCTTCTTGCAATGAGGTGACAGTGCTACCCACCATAGCTTGAAAATAGCTTAAAAAATCTAATAAATGATTAATCACTCTAATTCGTCATATCCACAAAATCTAGGAAAGAAAAAAATAACTTTATTTGTACATGAGGATATACTATAGCAAAATATGTTGCTACTCACTAGAAATATTAATATTATATTAATATCTACATTTGTGGTTAAATATTACTTAAATATAGACAATATTTTATGGTATATTTTTAGCCAATATTTTAAATGTTTTTTGTTTTCAAATAAAGTTGCAATATTATTGTGTCTCTAAACAAATATTCAAACTTCTTGTATATATATTCATATATCTTGCTAAGTTTGAAACAATCCCTTTTGCAACACTACAAACACGAGCTCATTAAAACCCCTAAAACAGTTACCTAGCTGCATAACCTTTAAGACATGTACAAAATGACATTATGTTTCTTTCGTGGGTTTACCAGCATTTAAGATGGAAAGTGTAAAAAATAGTACAATAAAAATTTCAAAATTCTACCTAACCATGGAAAACAACTTACTTGTGGGGAAGTGAATTGTGGTATTTATGCAGAGTGTGAAAAGCAGTACCATAATCACCTGCCTCCAGCACCAGGCCTAAAACATCAAGGCACTACAGTGCAGCATGGAACCCCACCGCAGTAACCAGACAAGGATGTACGGCTGCTCGCTCCCCGCCCACACCACCTGATGAAATAGTGTGGGGTGTACCCAGCACTCCGCTGAGCCTCGCGGTCCAAGCCGGCACATAAAGCATGTGCACGGAGAGTGGTGCTGGCAGGAGAAAATTGAAAGCGCAGGGAGAGAGAGGGAGATCCATCTGGGAAGGCTGATGACTGTTTCGGCGGGGTCCCTCCCCCTCCCCAGCTCTGCGTTGCATGACCCCCTTCAGTCGTATTTCACCCAAGGGGTGGGGGGGAAGCAGGCCATGATTGAAACATCTCAAACTCTGTGCCCCTCCCAGTCTGAATGATGTCCTTGAGACTCCACTCTTTCCTTCTCCTTATGGAAGGGGATGTGGATGAGCATCTGTTTATCAAGGCTACTTAAGCAAACTATGAAGGAAACCTGTGAATTGTTTCTGGAGTTCATCTACATGCTACTAAAGGAGAAAGCCTTTATTTTTTCTTACCTTTTTTTCTTCTTTTTCAATGAAGGTTATTTTCAGGCTGAGGAAAGTCATGGTGAGTGTGAGGCCTGTGACTGTCACCCAGTGGGAGCGATGAATCAAGCGTGTGCCGCTGACACAGGACAGTGTGTTTGCTCTCACTCATCGTTAGCCGGCCGCAGATGTGATCGATGCCAGGATCTCTACTTTGGTTTTGACCCAAGCACTGGCAGGTTAGTGCAACAATCCATGAAATTCACTTACTGCTGCAAAAACAGTGATGTTTGTCATCCAGATACTGAAATTGTGATAATGGATGATAATGGTCAATAAGCTTTCTTTCACTGATACGGCCCTCCCTCTCCCTCATCGCTCAGCTAGCCAATGCAGGTTGACTTTACAGCCTTCGAGGACTTTGCGTTAACAGTTGTTTGAAAAGGTGAGGTGGTGCTTCATGTGAAGAAAGCACTTGGTAGCATTCAACTTCCCTGCTTGATAGTGGTGTGTGATGGGGAAACCTAGATAAGTGAAGTGAAAGTGACTGTTTGAAACACAGCACAGTGAAACACGATCAAATGCAACCTCTGCATTTCACCCACACACACCGTACAGCAGGGGGCAGCTATATCTGGCACCTGGGGAGCAGTGATAGGTACAGTACCTTGCTCAAGGGTACCTCAGGACAACTTACTGATCTGGGATTCAAACCCATGACCTTCTGAGCCTGGGGCCTAGGATCTGCCCCGAGTGGACTTGTGAGTTAATTGGGGAAAGATTGAGTGAAATTGAAAATGTTTATTTTAATTATAGTTTTAGTAAAACATTTCTGACAGTTTTCTATCAAATTTCTTAAACTCTTTGTTAAAAATTATGTTATTGACCGTTTTTTTTAATTCATGCTTAAAGCTAGGTTTTGGTTTCATCCGGAAATTTGACTGTTTATATGTACGGTTATGTAAGTTGCATGCTGTTTATGCTGTATGTTGTATTGCTGTGTAAGTGGTGTTGACACTGACGCTGAGAATGATAAAGCAGCATTTCAGGATATCATATAATGTAGGTTTTTCCAAAGTTTTGTGTAAAAGTATACCATTTTTTTTTAAATATACAGGATTATGCGGATCAGAACCACAAATGAAAAATGCCAATATTGTCCCTCCATCTGCCTTGAGACTGAACACTGGTGTCTTACTTTATGTAGAAGACCATGCCTATCCACTTACAGTTTTATGGTGATTTGAGCCAGTTAGCAGCCTGATGGCCCACAGGTCCAGACCTGCGTTCTCGAAAGGTCAGATTAGCCATTAAAGTAACCTGCCTCTAAATGGGCATGCGTTTTAATACTCTCAGCGCACTTGATTTGTCGGATACATCAGTTAGGCGGTAAATACATCATGCATTAGCTGTTCTTAACGATACACACCCCTGCAACTCACCAGCCTGAGCATATGGTTTATGATAAAAGCGCAAACCTTGGCATTCTCAGAAGCCAGTGGATTAGAAAATTATTTATTTATTCTCTTCTATTCAGCAGGTTTTTTTTTTTGAGACTTCAATGCTCATGAATGGGTTTGGGCAGGAGTCTCATTGAATGACCTTCCAGAAAGCTCCAAGGAGATATTTAACTGCTAGCCATGCTGAGTAAAGCAGAGAAACCAGTGGGAACCGACATAAGTGGATCTCACATTGACCATCATTTACCTTTTAAACACTTTCCAAAATAAAACCAAGGATGTTTGGAGGCGCAGCAGGTCGGCGGAATATTAATTGTCAGCTAGCAAGCTTCGAGTGGTGAGAGTGTGTGTTTTTCCAGTGCATCAACAAAAAGGCTTAACGGGACATCACAAATTGTTAATCCATACGTGTTGTGACGGATTGCTGTGCACACGTTTCGTCCAGCCTGCGCTCATTTACCAGTAAGGATGAAAAATGAACTATTTAAAGTGATTACAGGGGAAGCTTGAACAGCATCAGGAGATTCCACACAATAAAGATTTCTTTATAAAAATATTACAAACTCATTTACCCCAACTCCCCCGAAATCAATAAGGCTATGCATCTTATTTTGTTGATATTATATTGCTCTGTCCAATGCAGACCATCTAATGGAGGGTAGTTAAAAGGCCACAATATGGTTATGGAATATTTCCCATCACAGCAGATGACATAAGCGGGACTACCCCGAATGCGGTGTGGTTAATCATTTAACCTTGGAGGGAAAAACACGGTTTTATTTTTCAGAGTAGAGGGCGATATCAATTTCTGCTGGCAAACTGTGGAATGTAATTTACCTGTTTATCCTAGGCATTTTTGAACTCCAACTTTTTGCAGGCCAAGCCCATTTTTAGCAGCTGCTCCAAGGCCCGCGTTGATTCAGGAGATAGCAGTGTCCAGTGTTTTGTACATTATCAGCAAGCAGGACCAATATTTTCCCCGCTGTTTCATTTATTTTCATGTGGCCAGTTCTCCCAAAATCATGGAAACTTGTGTGTCTCCTTGTAAAAAGTCAAGGTTGAGCTGCATCGGAGTACGGATGCTTGGCCCACAAAACACCACCCCCAGATGACAGGACAAATTTGCGGCTCATTAAGGTTCTTGGGCTTTTCTCAGCTGTGTGTGAGGGTGTCAGGCACATGGCCCTAATGTCACCCACTATGGGCCCCGTCGGGGTCACACCCCTTCCGCACCCCTACTTATAACTGTCTTTGGGCATCTGTGAATGGCTCCATTTAGTGGCAGTGTGTGTCTCCACACACACACACACACACACACACACACACACACACACACACACACAGTTTATCAGCCTATGTGTGATCCTTCTCATCCAGGCTCTGCCTGTGAATTCGCAGCTTTTACAGTGTGTAAATAAATCTGGACTTGCTACTTTTGCTTAATTACCCAATTTCATGTCCTCGGCAGATGCTGACAATGTCAAAGAGAGTGATGCCGGGTGTGTAGGCAAAGTGATCATTCGTGTGTGTATCTGAGATCTTTCTTGTGTCTAGGTGCGAGCCCTGCAGCTGCGATCCAGTGGGTGGTTTCAATGGTTCCTGCCATGCTGAGATGGGCCAGTGCCTGTGCAAGCTGTTCGTGACAGGAGACAAGTGTGACTTGTGTGTGGAAGGGGCTAGTCACATGGACCCTGCCAATCAGCTGGGCTGCAGCAAAGGTCAGAACTCAGACACCTAGCATTTTACGCTAAACATCAACTTGTTTGGTGTGTTTGAAAGCAGGAAAAAAAAAAGAAAAAAGTGACAGCAAATGAGGGAGAGGAGAAGGAAATTTGAGTGATGTGGAAAAAACAATCAGAATAATTCAGTGGTTGATATGGGTTGTCTGCGATGGGCTGGCGACCTGTCCGGGGTGCGTCCCCCGTCCTTCGCCCTGTGTGCGCTGGGTTGGACTCCAGCACTCCCCTGCGACCCCGTTTGGGACAAGCGGCAGAAAAGGGATGGATGGATGGATATGGGTTGTTATTCATAATGTTTTTGATGTGAATTTTCATAGGCAATGAAATACAGGGGTACTGATCAGAATCTTTGCACACTTTGGAAATATTCATTCTTGTTTGATATTCAAATTGCCATTGAACCTACATGTATTCTAAGGTTTGCAGGTCATATTGATATTGCTTAGATTTCTATAATCCTTATGTGGAAATTGTGGTGGAAGCTGCAAAACACCCCTTTTTGATTTTAGGGATATGTTCTATTCAAACTATTCAACACACACTTGTGTATGGAAAACTATACAACTTAAGATTAGTATATACACCCATATAAACCTGGTTGGGTGGTGTTGGTCTAGTGGAAGGGTACTTGCATATGAACTTTTAGATCAAGTGGTCAAAGGTTCAACATCCTACCTCTGGCACTACCACCACTGGGTTCCTGAGCAAGACCCTTAATCCTGAATTGCTCCAGGGAGACTTTCCCTGTCATTAGGACATGTGAATAAATAAGACCGTCTGCTAAACACCACAAATATAAATATAATATTTATAATAAAGTACAACAAAAACACAGGGTATGAATCCATTAAAATAAGTTTCAGGCATCACTGAGTATTTATTTTACTGTTTCGTATTTGTCATGTGATCTTTTAGAGACATTAAGCACTTCTGTTTGGATTTTGTTATCATGGCTAATAACAATTCAAACTCTGTAGGTCTCTGTATATCAGAGCATTATACAAACCATATTGGTTTAATTGTGTGGAGAAGAATAATCCAACCACTGTAAAGGCACATTTGAATGTTCCATTCATTTTTGGTGCATATCAGTGACCATTACAAGAAAATGTTTTCACTTCCACAATTTTACAGAACTGAGCACTAAAAGCGAACCCTGACCTGTTAAACCTGACCCTTTTCAACATCTTGATCACCAGGAGCATGGTTCTGACACTGTTTACATTTAAAAAGCTGCAGCACAACATAGCACAACTGCAGCACATTCTCAACCATGCTTTTTAAAACCTAATATTTATGTGCTCTGGAGGGGGAAAATGCCAGGCTTAATATCCTTGGCTTTCGCCCTCTGCAAGTTTATTTTATTAATTTAGCACCTTTTGGATGTCTGGACCCCAAGGCACCCTAGTCCCTTTGTTGTATTTCTGCCTTGTTGCCTTCTCTTGGCCATTTATGTCAGTTTTTCCATGATGACCTTAGGGGAGTGCTAATTATCCATTTTTTTTCTCAGATCCCAGGCAGCAGCCTCCTCCTCTGGGCATTGTGCTCAGTGCCAGTGCCATTGAGCTGAGCTGGAACGCTCCGGACTCACCCAACACCAACAATCTTACCTACACCTTGCTCCGTAATTCAGAGCCCATCTACAGCAGCCATAGCCTGCATCCTTTTGGTAGTACCTACATGCACACACATGCAGTTGGGCTCATTGGCAATAGTCTCACAAATCTCTGATCGCTTCCAAATATAGCTCCCAGACTTCAGCTGTTAGTTTGTGGTACAGATAAAGGCTGTGGCCTTCCAGGCCCAGAACACCTTTCCTTTCAGCACATGGGTCTTGTCATTGTGACATTATTAAAATAAAAGAGAAAAAGCTATCATTATGACTGTTATTATTGATAGCATTAATCATTAATATTGTGATTTTGGACAGCCATGACGGGTGTCTTAAGCATCTACAAGCCTAACGCGTGCACACACACACACACACACACACACACACACACACACACACACACACACACACACTTTGTCTTATTGCACATAGCGCAACATATAGAATACAGTTATAACCACTTGTTTTAACAAGGCTTGAAATTTTAAAAGGATGGTCGTTGTAGTGGACGAAGTGTAGGATGTCTATATATCTGGTGTGTGTGGTATGTGTGTGTATGTGTGTGTGTGTGTGTGTAGGTTTGCACAATATATTGTATGTCATTTTTTCTTCTTAGCAAAGAAAATTACAAATGAGCAATTTGCAAAAATAGCACTGCTATTACAAAAATATTTAACTCATATGATGAACCCTCAAAGTGCAAACACTGTGCTGTAAACTCTGACTTTGCCTTTATTCACTTCTTATTTACAGGAACAATGAAATTCACTGACTCTGGTCTTTCTCCGTACACCCTCTACACTTACCAGCTCATCACCAACAATGTTCATGGCAACACCAGCAGCTCTAGTATCAGTCTGCGTACCCTGGCCTCCGTCCCCAACCCAGACGAGCTCCAGCTTAGTCTGGTAGGTCGCGCTGGGCCCACAAGTGCTTCTTTCAACTGGACCGAACCACGTAACTCTTCTGGACTGATAGAGCGCTACACATTGACCTCTGTGAAGGAACAGATTAGAGAAGAGGCCATTCAGTATGTGGGTCTGGGGACAGCAGTCACTATAGATGGACTGGAGCCCTTCACTCGCTACACCTTCAGCTTGCACGCCTGCACCAATGGCGGCTGTTCCCAGAGTGATAACATCACTGTGCTCACGGCGCAGATTTCACCACAGGAACAGCCTGCACCACACGTGACTGTCCTTAGCTCCACCCAGCTGCAGTTGGACTGGGAACCGCCAGCCCTGCCAAACGGTAAAGAAGGAGTTCAGGCCTTGTTAGTTGATTCTGTATGTGGAAGAGCTTTACAGCATGTGAAAGCAAACCAGTTCCATTAATCCAGCAGTATTAAAAAGAATTCTACAGCTTTTTTGAGATGTTGGCGATCAGACACATTTGGAGTCAGATTTCACCTCTGCAACTGAGAGTCCCCTGTTGATTAGAAATGCTAGGAGTCAATAAGCACACAAATAAAAATCTGTATTTCCCTAGAAATGCCCTCAAAAAAAGATCTTTATTAATACAGCACAGATTTGCTTAGGGGCACTGTAAAACTTAATGTGAGTTATAAAACTGAACAAAATAGCCATCTGCGGCTGAATGCTGCAAGAAACACTTTATAGACAGCATGGTCTGTTCACCAAAAACCCCTCAGAAACACAAATGCTGCTCTAGAATTAGTATTTGTGAGAATCTGTGGGAGGTGTCAAGTCCAATTTAGGCCCAATCTCCCAGTCTATAGTGTTGAGGTTGAATTTTTTTTACTGAACAAAGAAAGTAATACTAAGCCTTACCCTAACTTTAACCACTTCAGCAAATATGTGCCACCTTAATGGAGACATGGAAGAAATGAGGGAGGGTTAAGAGAAGTTTTGGTGGTGACAAAGTGTGTTAAACCCAAGAACTGGAAAATAATTCACATTTTTTTTAGCAGTCTTCAGCCTCATCATTACAATAATGAGAAATAGCATTACAGAAATTCTATTTGATCTCTGCTGGGCTGAAAATTAATTCCTGGTGAACTTTAATCTACAACCAAGAGGCTTGATTAACGCTCAGCCAGTTCTCCATTTTGCAGTTTAAACCAATGGGTTCGTGCATCAGAGAGAGGCATTCCCATTTTAAGGCATTTGATTGCCGCATACAATTATGCATTGTGCCTTGTGCCATTGAAAGTGCAGCAAAATGGCCTCCTGTATATCAATGACTTTTAATGCCAGTTATCATGCTTTTTCACAAATTAGCTCATTAACATGGGCCATTATAAAGTACCCTCAGAGGATTCTGTGAGCGAATCTCTCCTCTGTTTAATTGTGTCTATCTGATTTCTCCTTTTCTCGCCTTCCTTTTTTCCCCTTTCCTCTGTCATTTTGGGCTGCTGCTGTAATTGCATGTTGTCAGTGGCTGGCCTTACATCTCAATATCCTCCATCCTCCGCCAAGGCGTATCAGGGAGATTATGGAAATTGTTTTGTTATTATATACATACTATTATATATGCTGTCCTATGCAAATCTTTAATGAACCTGATAGAAATTGGTCTTTTCTGCTGATGTATGAGCAGAATGCTTTACAAAGATCTTTATCTCATTCATTGTGAGGCATAAATGTCCTATTTTTTTTTTTTCTCCCTCCCAGGTATCATTATCAGGTATGAACTTTTTATGCAAGTGCTCAATGAATCCCTGGAAAATGTGACCAATCCTGGTTCAGAGCAAAGAGTTTTCCTCAGCAGTGGTTGGCTGAACCTACGGCGGCACATGGGCTCAGCAAATGAGAATGCTCTAACTGCTCCTGAGAGCAGCGTGGTGGTTTCTGATCTGGAGCCATTCACTGCTTACCGCTTCAGAGTGCTCACTGTTAACATGGCCGGCAGCACCACATCAGACTGGTCTATGAGCCGCACTGGAGAAGGAGGTTAGTTTCACCCTCCACATAAAGAGCCCCAGCAATGCATATATAAGCCTCATACATAAATATACACCAAAGAAGAAAGGGAGAAACTGCCAAAATATAGGTGTGCCAAGCTTGTGGCATCAAACTCAGAAAGACTTGAGGCTGTAGTGACGGTGACTGCTGTGGTGGTCTAGTGGTAGGGTACTTGCCTATGGACCTATAGCTCAAGAGGTCACAGGTTGGAATCTCAACCTCAGCTCTGGAAAAGAGCATCTGCTAAATGTTGTAATTGTACTTATGTGCATGTTTTATTTCTGGAAAAAGATCTTTGTTAACCCTCGTTTGGAGTGATCAGGAAAGAAGAGATCAAGAGAAAGCCATTTAATATTGTGTAACATCACAAAGGTATACAGCATAACTTCTAAGCAACGTAGACCCGTTTCACATTTGCAGATGTTAAAGCTCAATCAAGAGAACTCCGAACAGCTGTGTGCATGCCAGGGTTGCAAGGAGAAAGCCATTGCTTTCCAAAAAGAACATGCGCTATTGGAAAACAGTTTTGTTAAAGGGATGAGACCAAAACAGAACATTTTGGTTCAAATGAGTTATGAGAAAGGAAGAAAGGAAAACACTACATTCCAGCATGATAACCTTATCCCTTTTGTGAAACATGGTGGTGGTAGTATCATGGTTTAAGGCCTGGTTTTCTTACTCTGGGACAATGAAAGAGAAAGGGAAATGGACTACTAATACAGTAAAGCAGCAACATTAAGTGCAAGAGTCATACTACCAAGGAGTGATTAAAGTAGAATACAATTATTGTTTGAAATGTCCAGTTCAAACCTAATGGAAAAGGTTTATCAGGATAACCTTAACAAATCAGGTAAAATGCTTGAACAAAAAAGGCTTTTGCCTTGAAATAATAAGCGATCCATCCATCAATAAATCACCTCATATATGGTTTATCATTTGTATTATAAAGTAATGCTATATTAAAAAATGAGATGGTAAACTAAAGAAAATACATTATTCGAGTTGTCATTTATTGTAGCAAGACTTTAAGTAAAGAAAAGCCAACATTTAGCATAAACATGCAAAAGGCATTTAGAGTTGAGTGTTTTGAAATTTGTAATGGTGACTCTATCATCCCCTGTAACATTTTCTTTATAATTGCAGATATCTCTCTTAATGAGGTGAGCAATCAGGATGTTTGAGCTCTTTGGGGAAGAAAAAGTGCCATTATTTACTGTTGCTTAGCAGCTCATGAAACCAAACTGTGATGAATGGCTTTTCAGCTTTCAAACTTGTAATCCGATCTTTGTATATGTGTGTAGATGTTGTAAAGACACTAGTTTTAATAACTTGATTGTTGTTGTAGCTGAGGTGAAATTAGAATATCAGTATAGATAAGTTGGTTGCCTTTCATTTGCCTTAGAATTAAGCCAACTGTTTTTTAACACATTTTGACCAACAAGCATAATTATACATTACCTCTAAATATATATAAATGCAACATCTAGAAATGGGACACATTTCATGGCAAATGGGCAAAGAAATATGTTCATTGCAGTGTTGTGGAGTGTTTCTTGACCTTTCAACTGTTTGCCCCCTCTCTCCACAGTACCCGAGTATATGAGCCCTCCTCAGATATCTGCAGTGTCCTCGTCTGCACTCCTAGTGAGCTGGGACACACCACTGGAGCGAGATGTTCGTGGCATAGTGACCGAGTATAGAATCAGCCTCCATGAAGAGCAAACTTCCTACCCATTTGCCCCTCCTGTAGTCACAAAGGTAACATATGACCATCCTATGATATGACATAACGTTAACATTTATGACTGTATTGTCCTGATAATAATAATTTGCACTAAAATTTAGTTAGATGGTTTTGTTACTTACTCATTTCAGGACTAATAGTTTTGCAGTATTGTACCTTACATTTACCAGTTGGAAGTTTCAATTTAATTTAAGAGATAAACAGTCCTATAGATTAATAGCTTGGAGGCCAAAATAGTTACTGTAAAAGTGTCATTGATAATTTCTTAAAGTGAAAAGCATTCCATCGATTCAAAAATGATCTTATTTTCCAAATATTATGGAAGCTTTTCCCAGTACTGTAGGCCCCCAAAATTATATTCCTTTAGCACTGAACCATTTACCTCATCCTGATTGCCCCCACAACAGTATTATTACTTTGTGCATGCATATGCAAACCTAAACACACAAACACATAGTCCAAACACACAGCTCCTACTGCTGTCATCAATCAGTTCAAACCAAGGCAAAAAAAGCAGGAAGGGTCAGGGCACTGTTTAACACAAAGCAAAAAGTACAGTTCTCCCCTTAAATGGTACATTTACATGGGCCTATTTATTTCTGCCGGACAAGGATAAGCTGCAGTTCCCATTGGAGGAGGTGAATAAGAAACAATTCATTGTTTGGTTGCCTACAGTAGCCCCTTGGAGAGTCAGCAGCTGAGGCAATTACGCCCTGGCCGTGGGTTATTTTTTCCCAGTAACCTTCATTTGTATATGCTTTCTGGTTTCTCTTTCTTTTTCCTCGTTTCTGCCTGCCTGTGCACAGGCCACTGCCTCACCTGTCCAGAAGGGTTTCCCCCTTCACCGGTGTGAATCATACATCCTCTTCATGTGCATATCTGAAGTGGAAGACCTTTTAAAGGTTAATTTGGCTCAGTATCCTGAACAGCACTCGCCATTTCACACAGACAGCCGCTGTATCCCGTATCGGCATCAGCTCTCTTCTCCTAGTGTAGGAGATTTGATGAGCTTAATTTTCCTTAACAACCTTCCTTTTAATTGGATTTCACTATCTTAGATTTTAATTAGACTGATAAGTAGGTGTTAGCTTTAATATTTTTCATCAGTATCCTCGAGATATGCTTTTTCTGCTCCTTTTTTTTTCTTTTAACAGTTAAGTCAAGTCAGCTAGGTATGAAAGACAAGCATGTGTGCATGTATGTGTACATGCATTGTAGATGTATGTGTGAAATAATCTGATGTGCTCTTTTTTTTTGGCGCTTTTAGAGTTAGTAGGTCAGTAAGCCAAACCACCACTGATACTGAATAGAATCACATATTAAGAATGCTAAGGTCATGTCTTGAACTTATTTTAGGAACCATTGAAACTCTGCTGATGTACAACTGGAGACCATTGCAGCGAACTAGTCTGTGTTAGTCATTACGTGGCCCTTCATCAGTGGTCAATTTTGAACACAACATCTCTGAACTCAGTCAGTCAAGCATCACCTCATACCAGCAGCACACACCCTTCTCTGTCACTGCTGTGTTGAGATTGAATGGCCACTTAAATAATATCTGGATAACAGCAGAAATCTGGTGAAGAACAGCCCAGTTATGAATTAGAGGTTAACTAGAAATTTTAACATCACAAAAGAGTGTAAATAGAGCAAAGGTCTTTCTATTAATGTGTGAAAGGTGTATGAGCTATGTATACTTGTTATCTGTTCCAGATATATTCACATATCTGTCCATATATGTTCCAAAAAAAAAAAAAAAATTGAAAATGATATGAAAAAAAAGGTTTCATGTAAATGCTCCATTGTAGAAAACTTTCTAAAAGGAATCTAATTTGATCTTAAAGAAGGGGTGTCAAACTCCAGGCAATATTTCAGTTCAATGCAGTAGTTTCCCTCCTCAAACACTCACTACATCTGCCATTAAGTGTGAACCACTTGTGTTTGAGTCAAGTCAAGTCAAGTCAACTTTATTTATATAGCGCTTTTTACAACTGTTGTTGTCACAAAGCAGCGTTACAGAATCCGGGTCCGAGCCCCAGTTGGGTAAGCCAAGGGCGAAGGAACTCACGAGGGAACTCACCAGACTGTGCTGGTCTCCAGGACTGGACTTTGACACCCCTGTCTTAAAGCATATTTTAAAATGCATTCATGGTGGATAGGTACACAAAACAATACTTTTCAACTATATCACAATTGAACCATTACCAATTGTGCACGTACATGGTCACTGGTCCTTTTGGATAATCAATAAAATGGTTATATTTGTATTTAAATATAGGCAGCACAACACTTGGTTCCGTTCACCACCATCGTAAGAAATCTATGCTGGTAGATTCGTCTAAAATAAGCTTCTCATGAAATCCGTTTAAATGACTTACAGGAGTTCCCTTTAAAACCTTTCAATCTTTTTTTGTCTTATCATCACCAGCTGTTGTACAATGCCTCGGCGGAGGAACGTAGCTACACTGTGAGGGGTCTGAAGGCATATACAGAATACAGCTTCTCAGTGACTGTGTGCAACAAACAGGGCTGTGTGAGCAGCCTTCCTGTTTCAGGACGAACGCGGCCCGCCGGTCAGTAAACCCACACCTTTACTTCATTGTGTCCTCTACTACGTCACTGTTTTTCTGGCATGTGGAAGGGCTTGTCTTATTCTGTCAGTAGTTCCATTTTGAGGGGCTTAAATATAGAATAACTGACAATGTGGGCTGATTATATGGCGCAGTGTTAAACATATCAATATAGACACAGTATAGTGTCTCTGTTTAAATGGGACAGCAGTGGTCTTGTGTTTAGGGACTAGGCCCTAGGATCCCAAGGTCATGGGTTCGAATCCCAGATCAGTAGGTTGCCCTGAGGTTGCCCTGAGCAAGATACTGTCCCCATCACTGCTCCCCGGGATATAGCTGCACCCTGCTGCATGTGTCTGTGTGGGTGAAAAGAAGAGTGACAACTTTGCGCTTTATTGTCAGTTTCGGACGTGATGATACATTAGCAGAGCACAACCAACAATGGAGGCATGTAAATTTATTTAAATCTAATTTTAAATTTGCTGAACGACTGAGTACTCATGGATTCACATTATCGACCCAGACTCTAACCAGATTTCTGGTTAAAACTAGATTTTTTTTTTTTAAATGAGTTCATTTTATGAGCTGTCAGGTCCTAGTTTGAAGGAAACATGACACAAATTTTCAGTGCATTGTTGACTATTGCATTCCTTTACTGTAACTCTCTTCTGTCAGCGCTCTGTTTGTGCGTGTGTGCTTCTGATTATGAGTATTTAATTAAGAAATATGTTTTTGGGTGATGCCTAGGTGCAGGATATGTGTTAATTTCCATTTTAATATTTATGAAGCAACTTTAATGGGAAGCGTCTGTCATCAGTCATAGTCACTTTGTTTAAAGGCCAATCTGCAGCAGCTGAGGAATGAGCGAGGGGCACCTTTAATTGCACTGGCCCAGTCCAGTGCTGGACCGTGGCATATGTAAACCTGTGAATTGGAGCAAATACCGGTTGGCCTACTCTCCATTGAAATGGAAGGCTTTTATCTCTGAGGAATATGAATAAAAGCCATTTTAGATTCACTCTCAGGTTATCTCTATTATTTTTCATACTTTGAAATTGATGGAATTGGAAACAGGCGGGACGGAGAAAGGGTTCAGCCGTTCACACTTTCAGAAAGTATGTCATCCAGCCATTCTTTTTTTTTTAAATCAGACTGTCTGAGGGCTTTCTTTTGTTGTGTTTTTGTTTCTTTATGTCTTCTCTCTTCACTCAGGCTCTGCCCCACTGACCTAATGCAATGAGGGCTTACCTTTGGTAACACACTCTCTCCTTCTACCAGTATGTTATCAGGATAAGCATGTGATTTATGATACATAGTAACCAGCATATAGTGACCGTATTAGTTTGCTTAGTGACATGGGGATAGTTGGATACCATTATCTTAGGTGAGTTTGAATTTTTCTTCAGTTCTTCCTTAGAATGATAATTTTTGGATTTTTCATCTTTAAGGTAAATCAGTTTATGCAAGCTCTCCGATTAGGGCTTTAGGTTCTAACAAGTCAAGTAAACCAAATGGAATCAGGTTTTGATTTCCACTGACTGGGGCCAGTTTCATAAGAAAATGACATTTTCGGTGCTCTGGATGTTCTAGATTCATAGAACATCCTAGATTCAATTTGAAAAGGAGAAGCAATTTAGTGAATTTCTGTCTCCCTGAAAGAGCAGCTTTATGGTTGATTTCATTGATTTCAAGAGGCAATCTGGCTATTCTACATACAAAGTAAATATATCCAACATTTATGTGTTGTAGGCTTCAGATAAAACATGGAAGGTGGTTAACAACATTCAGTTTTTTATCTAGAATTAAGCATGACCAAATTTATTCATGTGTGATGCCAATAGCGTTGCTTAAGAAAATATTACAAATATATGGGTGTAAGCACTGCCTTTTTAAAATATGTCACTATTATTTTGGTGTACGGTGCAAATATCGCAACATAACACATTGGCCCAACTGTACCTCCACCACGTGTGTCTCTTAATTCTATTCTGCATGTCCTTATTAACCATCTCCATCTCACCACATATGATGACTTAATGACTCCCTCAGCCCTTCCACCAGTGTTTGCCACTCGCCTGCCTCGACTCCCCCATTTGCGGCCTAAGCGGGGCCCAATTCATCGCTTGGCAGTAAAAACAATTTACTGTTAATTACAAGGAGAAAAATGTGCCGGCGAGCTCCCTGCGAACGCCATGAATCACACGGCCCTCGCAGAGATTTATACGGAATATGTAAGTAGGACGAATTAGCAGGCTTTAATAACACAGGCACAAATCACGCAGCCTTCAAGAGCCTTTAATTGATACAGCAGAAAGTGATAGACATGAATCCGTCAGGCTCACAGCGGTGCTGTAACATATGGCCTGCTCGGTTACTCTCCTGTCTGTGGTGTCGCCATCTCCATATGGTGGGGATGTACACTCACCACTGCTTTTATTTGCAGTACAGTCTTTGTGTAGTGGCATTTGGAGAGCTTATGTTTGGCCTATTCCTTACCTCCTTTCTCCAAGCTGGGCACTATGTGTGTGTAGGAGTCCAACAAAAAAAAATATGCTTTTTAAGCCTAAAAGTGTCACTGGTTTAATGTCACGATCACTGACATGGTCAGACTGTAATTTCAAAAATAAACAAATGTGAAAAATTGCATCCCCATATATGTAACATATAAAATGTTAATTGAACAAATATTCACTTTCATTTCACTTTCACTTCTGCACAGTATTGTAAGTATGTATATTAATGTACTTGGATGATATACTTACGTGTACTTTAATTCACTATACAGTATTCTGAAAATAGAAATGGCAAGGTTTTCATTCTTTTAAAAAACTTTAATCAGATGTCATGCAAGGGTTAAATCGTATCTGACAGCTAATTAAATTTGGCCAATTTGCATGTCACTTAACAGGCAATTGATGCAGAAAAACTGTACTTCAGAAATTTCATCCTAGTCATCTCTCTTCCAAATACCACACATCCAGCTCCGTCTGGAGGCAATAAGCAAACACAATGCACATTGCCCAACCTGTTGTTTAGCCCCCTCAAGACTATATCTCCCTTTAGCTTTGTCCCCCACCTCCTTAACTCCTCTGCCAGGATTTTGATGTTGATGATCACAATTTATGCCATCTTTACGTCGTTTTTTTATGACTGTCTATACACACAATGCCCATGCGCTATTATATGGATGCACCATTAGACTGAATTACCATCTGTTCGAGCGGCACAGTCAGCAGCTGCTTGCTTTGAGCAGAATTACAGCCCATTTCTCTCAATGCTGGAGCGGGCATCATCCACAAAATCTCGCATATCTTTTTTTTTCAAGCACTCTTTATGCTCAGTTGTGTTTATTATGAACATGAACCAGGATTTGGAGTTTGTGATCCAGCTGTTTTGTGTATGTTAATGTGTTGCAGGGACTAATTGTGCAGCATGGCACAATTCATTTAACATTTGCATGCAAAGGTTTGCACGTTCAAATGAAATGATTTTTCATTTTTCAAACCAAAAAAAGCTCCTCTACAGATAAATACACATTTAAGTGCGATTTTTCCCCCAAAAAAGTTCACCCGGCAAATAGAAGACGCGCCAATTTGAGGAAATATTGTTCTAAATTAGTTGCAGAAGATTTTCTTGTGATTTAGAAAATGAACAAACCATTTAATTTGCATGAGAGTGTTCATCCTCATGCATACAAATACATATAGTACATATTAGGAGTTTGACTGATATTAGGGTGAATATATTTGAATGTGTGAATATTTGATTTTGAAATATATCAATAAGACATCGTTTAATATTTGCCATTAAATCATATCTGCGGATCGACAGTTGATTAAAGGGCAAATCATATGAGCAAATTTATAAACAAGCTAATTTGCTAATTTCTTTCTTGTAATGTGCTTTAACTGGAACTTGGTGTCATTTCTGATTACAGGAATATATGAACAATTAAGCCAAACCGATTTTCTTAATTGTTGTCATTTATAGTTCCGTTATTTACACTTTCATGAGATTAAACCTTACAATGAAACAACACTGCAGAGCGGCTGGAACTCAACTGTCAGTGTCGGATATCCCTGGCCATTGCTAAAAAGCATAATAACTCATTTCTGAAAGCACTGATGAGGACAAGGACCAATGTGAAAGCCCACAGAATTTAAAAGAGACACCAGACTGACATTATTGATCTTGTTGAAAAGGGAACAGATAATCAAGAGTTGATGGTAATGTTTTATGTATATTACAGCTATAAAGGCATGCAGTACAAGTGTATCCCCGCCTGTACACACCACATTGACTTGAACTGTGCCATGCATATTTCTCCCACTCGAGGAGGTTGGGACGATTATGCATAAATCAATACTTTCCCTGTTATGGAAATAATGTAAGTAAGTATTATGGTGTGTAAAAAGGCTGGGGGCTTTAAAAATGTCAGCCTGAAAAAACAGAAAATACACAGACTGAGCTGTAATTGTTGCCAGACATGTCTAGGAGACTTGGCTCACACATTAATCTGATGGAGGCCATATTAACCTTTTTGGTTTGCCTGTGAATCTTGTCAAAAAACCAGAGCACTTTAGTTTAAAGTGGGGAACATTTCCGTTGGTTTTATCATGTGTAGTACCTTAGATAAAAGGCTGATATTAAGCAAATTACAACTTTTAATGTTTTGTTTATTATTTTTTATCATGAATATTTAATGTAGGTAATGTAACATTGAGAAAAATGTCAAGTTATTACAAACTTAAAAAAAAAAAATACTGGAAAATTTGAGCTGTACTTGATGTTGTGTGAACTTTATTATACTTGTTATATTAACTATATTTATGATTAACTGTTAATCTTGCAAAATGTGGATAATCTTAACTAGATACCAAAAGGTGTTTTAGATTATTTATAAAATATTTTAATAATGTCTTTTTAAATGATAACATACTGTATTATTTGAAAGCTTTACAATTTCACGATTAGCATATTAATTATTTTATATGTCCGAAACTAAATTTATTTTACTGAAAACATTTACTAAACCGTTGGGCAGTTTGTGTACCGATTAACCAGTTGGGAATACAAACAGCTGTTTCTCCAACGCCGCAAACCAATGGCTGCACTTCATTCTAACTGCTCGTATGTTTTAAGGCGGAAGTGATAAATGTCCACCAAGACTTCACACGAATGCCATTAAATCAGCAGGAGGAATTTGAAATGATCAGAGCTTCAATTATATAGACTCAAGTGCTATTGATTGAGCGTAATTTATGACACGATGCATGACGATGGGCCTTTGAAGACAACACGTCCATTTCCCACAGAGAGCTTTTATTAGCAGGCCTAGTGGGGCTAAGCTGGCGGGCAGAGTGGACTAAATGCACGGAGGACGTGTCACCACCCAGTAATTTACTGTAAGAGAGCCCCATTTAAAACATTCCAGTGGCATGCATGGAGCAATGACTATAATGTAAATTTTTCTTTTGCCCCTTACTTTGCCACCTAAGTGTCTTCTTTCTTTCACTCCTATTTCTTCATGTTAGTCTCATTCCTTGAGCTTTAAATTAAAATGTGGTTAACAATGAAGAACCTCTGATCTTACAGCCCCAACAGGTCTGAAGGCACCCAGGTTGAATCCACTGAACACGACTGGAATGGAGATTTCCTGGGCAGCACCGGCTGAGCTGAATGGTCCTCCTCCTATGTACCATGTGGAAAGGACAGACGTGTCCTTCTCTGATGCTCAGGTCCAGGTGGTCAGAGGCAGACGCTTCACTGGGACTGGATACTTCCGCTTTCCTAACTCCACACTGCCCATTAACACTGACTTCACAGGTATGACGCCGTTTCCCCAAATAGCATTGAAACTCAGCATTAAAAGATAAGAATGGATCGGACACTGTATTCAGCGCAGTCCATTTTTGGCCAGATCACATTGTAAACACAAAATGACATTGTTTTATCATACCTATTTTCTGCTATTCTGCTTTTAAAGTCCTTGAAGTCATGTCTGTGAAACTATAAGAAATATATTTAAAATATGTTGAAAATGATGACAATACCACTAATATATTGAAATGCTCTACACTGCATTAGTTTAGTCTATACAGCTAGCCTAGTATGAGTATTTAAAAATATTTCTGGGCACACTTTGGATTGTGTAAGCCTTCAGATCCCTATTTGGCAATAGGACAATCAACTTGGCATAGACGTTACATTCAAATTTCCCCTACTGTGAATGCAACTGTCTAAGCGTTGGCCCTATCATTGGAAAAGTTCAAACCCAGGTGAGGCCACAGCCAGGGCTAGCTGTCCAAGAAGGTATAATTGGCATTGTGCTCTCTAGGTGGGTAGGATAAATAACGCGTGTATGGCTGCTTGTAGCCAAATGGCAACAGCTTATTTCACTTTGTTATATGTATATAAAGATTGCATGGCTATTAGTTAATTACATTTTTAAATTCAGCGTTCCATTTTTCACTGAATACACTGAATGTTCAATTTATATTTTTATTCTGACAGCCATGCTGGGCAGGAGAGTGGTTGCAAATACAACTTAACATAATGAATATCTGAGCAACCCAAAGTAACAAAGGATGTTCTTTTGTAGTGCATTACATAGGAACTTATGTGATAATATTCCATCTATATGAGGATCAGCTATCAGATCAGGGTTGTGTGTGCTTGCGTATGTGTATGGAGAGCACTCTTTATTCAGCTCTCACCCTCGGCAACAGCCTGATAAATTAATGACTTCCCTGATTAGACAAAGGGCAATTATACTTTTGTTTACAAACATAATTGGGAAATTGAGTTCCAAATGAATAAAGGTTCTGGTTCATCTGCTAATGCAAAAAAAAAAAAAATAAATAAATCCTTAAATCTCTGATCCTGCCATTTGTTTAGATTATACAGTTTAATTGTGTATAAGGTCTAGAAGGAGCTTTAACTTTAAATAAACTAATTGGTCAGTTAAATGGAAAAAACCTAGAGAAATTACAGATACAGTCCCCTCCAAATTGGAGAAGCAAAGCTTTTGATTTGCTATGATCAAAATAAGAAGCTTTAATTTATGCAGTTATTTATTATAATTAATATCTATATATATTAAATAAAACAGAATATAACACATTTTGTATCTGACCACCCAGTTTTTCAAATGAGCAAATGTGAATTAAAAGTTTTAAAATAAATTACACTTAATCTTTGGTTGCATATCCCTTGTTTGCAGTTGAAGCAAGCCTGGAATCTCCTGACTAAATAAGAATGTTATTTTTTTTTCTTTGAATGTGGTTTTCTGGGCTTTAGTTGTTTGTTCTGGTGGGCTTTTCTCTTCAGTCCTCTCTTCAGGAGATAAAATGCATGTTTAGTTGTGTTAAGATCTGGTGTTCAACCTTCTAGGAGAGCTAGATTAAGATTTGAATTAGTCTTGATATAAGATTCCACTCTGAAGTCTGCATTTTTTCCCCCTCAAAATGAAACAAACAAACAAACATGTGAAAGTTATTGCTAATACATTTGCTGACCCAAAAGTGGAATGATCAATCCAGCGTTTCACTTTTTGAAAACAAAAAGCACCCTGATCAAACACAAACTGAAAATGCCTACAACTCAGGCCCTGTGGAGCATCACCAGTTAAGATGCTTGTGATTCATAATCTTCAGCCATTCATTGGCCTCAGTGACCTACTTTATACTCTCAGGAAAAAAAAGGTACTTTCAAAGGTGCATTTTGGTAGTTTTAATAATAGAATAGGATTATCTCTGATTTGGACATAGTTCTATACTTTAGTTGCACTGACTTTATCTCAACCCCTCTTGTGAAAAAGTTCAGGTATGAAAAATTGAATGTGACTATGAGAATTATTTATTTATTTATTTTGACTATGAGACTATTTTAAAAAACACCACCTGAACACAATGCACAATAACAAAATAATTTCTCTGCTTTTAAACCATACACCAAGTGTAGCCTAGGGCAGGCATACATCCATTGCCTGGGAGAAGGTTGGAGGATGGTACCTTGCTTAAGGGTACCTCGGGGTAAGTTACTGGTCCAGGCTTTGACCCCACGATCCTCCTTTCATGCATTCAAGTGTCTAATTACTAGGCCACCCATGTGCCATTTGACTACCACTACCTTGTAAATATTCAGCTTGAAAATGCACTTTTTGTACTTTAAATTGCATTTAAGTTACATAGTCTGGTCCCATAATAACTGATAACTCTGACCCTCAAGTTAGGTTGCAAACCATTGCCAGGCAGTGATACCAAAGCTGATGACTGAAGCTAGGAGGATGCGAGAGATCTAGAAGAGTTAGAACTGAGGACAGATTGACCAATTGGAGTTTCTCAATCAGAGCCAGAAGTGCAGTTTCTGTACAATTTGCTGTTTTGAATTGATGAAGCCTGTTTTGAGATAGAAACAGGTTAAGTTGGTTACATACAGTACATTCAAGAAAAAAGTAAAATCGAAGGTAACGGTATATAGTTGTTTACATCAGCCAGGCTTTTTTAAGAATTATCACTGGGTCTGTAGGCAGTTAACACAAAGCCAGCTGTCATAGAGCCATTTACGATATAAGCTGAGAGCAGTGGAGGGTCATGATGGTGGTGGTTTAGTGGTCTAGTGGTAGGATACTTGCCTATGGACCAATGGCTCAAGAGGTCCCAGGTTCGAATCCCGCCTCTAGCACTACCATCACTGGGTCCCTGAGCAAGACTCTTAACCCTGAATTGCTCCAGGGGGACTGTCCCTGTAATAAGGACATGTAAGTCGCTCTGGATAAGAGTGTCTGATAAATGCTGTAAATGTAAATGATTGGAGGGAAGGTTTGTCTGATTCTCTGAGGAGAGTGAAGTGGGAGCTGGTGGAGGTAAATAAGGCCTGTAATTGCTCTTTAAAGGAATTACATCAATATAAAGGTTTAACTGTTTTGCACTTTTCTGCATTTCATTGTTACTGTTCAGTTGCTTAGAAATTGCTCAGTAGCAATGCGTATATTGAATCAGGTGCCAATAGTGCTTGCAAATGACATTCTTCAGTTCACTGAAGCTATCTGACCTTTGCTTTGTTTATTTATACAGAGGAATATGTTCTACAGTGGGGGAGACATTCCTCTAATCTCATCACCCCAATGTAACAGTGATAACCTATAATCTCTGCTCTTTTTAGTTTGACGTCTTGTACTACGGAACATGAGACCATGCTGTAGTGAGTCTCTTCGTGTCTCCACTCGTGTCTCTTAGATATTGTACAAATCGCACTTTATTTGTAATAAAAAGAGGCAATTAGGAGATTTTAGCCTCAGAACTCAGGGAGACTAAATTGCCTCTTTAACAAGCAAGCATAGAAATAAGTGACCCTCTGTGACCTTGCAAGTTCTGAAAATGAATGACCATTTCCTTAGCCCCCTTCCAGCTCCCCACCCACCCCAAAAACTCTATTAACATTTAGCACTGCTGTTTCCAGTTTTTCCCTTAAATAATGACAAACGGATAAATCTTTATAAATCAGACCTGGAGTTGAGTTCAGCTGACTCTCTAATTGATCAATGGCTGCAGTCAAAGTGGAGAGCTCGTCCTTGGGCCTGCTGGTATTATAAATGGCTGCGGACTAATGAGGGAGCCCGAAGAACAAACCAGAACAGCGGCAACACCCCCATTTGGCCCACATCTTTACCCACTTTGCATCTTTAAAACTGAGCATGTTACTTTTTCTTGTACGATTCATGTGGACGAGGCCGGTCCGGTACTTGTGAAGTCCTCGCCCTTTCAGTGTTATCGCGGAGCAAACGTATTGCGCACCAGGGCGGGGAAAGCGTAAAGATTTCCTTGTTGAAAACAAGCTGTTTTTATTGAGCTGGCAAAGCAAGGACTGGATAAATGAGAGCGAAGAGCTCAATGGCTGAAATGAGGCATAATGAAATGAACAAACAACATGCTCTGGGACAAATACTTTGTATAATATTGAAATGTAGCCAAAGCGATGCATTAAGCAAAAATCAATGGTCATCTAATTTGGACCCTTAAATGATTTTGTCAGAGCACACAACTCCCGACAAATCAAAGAGGGGGGAAAAAAAAACAAGATTAAAAAATGCAATATCACTGCAGCAGATTGATCTGCATTTTAATCCTCATTGATGCATTATGGTGGCCAGTGTCTTCGGCTCTGTTCACGTTTCGTAGTCTGGATGCAAACTAGGAACTCACACTGGCTTATGCATTTTAATACAGTGGACTCTTTATATGTTTCATTTTCCTTTGTAATGAGCTGCATTAACTGCTCCAGGTGCCTCTGAAGTATTTCTTTATCATTGCAAAATCTGAATAGTAAGTGAGTATAGGCATTAGAAAAAGTCCTGCGGCAGTAAGAAGGGCTTAAAATAAGAGTCAGGCAATTTTCAAAGTCTACATGCTATTGTAGCAGGAAATGTTAAATGATACAAATTATTTGCCTTAATTAATTTGATTGATTGTCAAGCGGCTTCAGCGTGTGAAAAGTAGAGGGGAAACTTTGTACAGACATCATTAGTTTTTTTTTTCTCCATTTAAAGATTAATCATGAAAAAGCTCTGGCTCTTTAATTCTGTAATTTGTATATTTAATGGGGTGCTGCAGAATCTATGACAGTAATTAGCATTTGCTGAAAACTCATTAATACGCAACAACTTGATTAATGCCGCAATAATGCTAACATGACTGAAGTTATTCAGGTTATGTACTAAGCAGATTAAATCCAAATGGCCCTGTTTGTTTTACTTATGGTCAATATTATGTTTTTTGGCATGGGGAAGTGTTTTTTAGTGCTTGCTGATGCTTATCGTATACACTTGTCTAACAGATTCTAAGAACGTCTTGCGCATTATTCATAGAAAATAGTTTTTTTATGTTTGTTACTATAATGTAGGTATGAAGAAGTATAGATTTATATAATTGGACAAAAACAAATCAGAGCAGTTATTCTTCTGCATATAGTAAATTACTTTGCAATATATTAAAGTACATTTTTTTTCAAAGAGCTAATTTTTTTTTATTTTAGCTCATTTATTTAGTTTTATTTTTTTTGATTTGTCAAGAAAATCATAGAAAAAAATCAGGAACATGGAATATTTGTTAAGGTACTCTAGATTTTTTTCTGACAGATCTCATTTACTAATTGCAGCCATCATGAATATCAATATTGCAAAGTCTATAACTGCTGTAGCAATTAACTTGTAATATATTGCATAACATCGTTACACATTTTTCACTTAAAATGTTGCCAGCTTAAATGTTAGATTAGATAAAATATTGTATTATGTATATGACTTGTTTGTTAAGCATATAAACAGTTTAATTTAGGAATAAACATACAACCTTAAATATATATAAAATAAAATTATTGACAAAACAAATAGTAACAGTGGCAAAAAACTCTCCAATCAGTATTTTGCTCGCATTTACAACGGAATAAACAATCTAAACATGTGTGAGTTTAGATTGTGGCGTTAACGTCAGTGGCTTAAGCCTTCACCTTCAAACATTCTGTAATGCGGTAAGCATTTATTCAGCTGAGGTAATGTGGCAAGATGGCTGGCACAGGCAACAGATCATTCAATTGTCACTAACATCTGGGAAACCTAAAAAATGGCAAGACCTGGTAAAATGAAAAATAAATGGAGTATAAATGGAGGGTAATTAAATAAAAAATGGAAATAGCTTATGAATATTCCAAATCCTAGTTAGCTCAGTCTGAGCTCAACCCAGGAGGAAGAGATTTTGGTTTTGTAGAACAAAGCTGTAGTATTGTTTTAAACTTTTTAAACTTTTTAAAAGCTTACAGCTATGCTAACTACAACTAGAGATAGACTGGCCATGTCTACTAAATGCTTACTGAGATTTTACTTCAGCAAATCATGTCACTCCAATGCTGGGAAACTCACAGATTTGCACTAATTTTCTTTATGAGAAATTATAGCAAATTTGCAGTAATGCCATTTCTAAGGCTCTGCAGCTTTCAGTCTCAGTGTAACTCACTTGAAATGAGGGCAGATTAACATTACAAGCTTGTTGCTGCAGACTGGTGTTTGAATCCATGGTTGGATAGTAGTGCTGCTCCGATTGGCTGCAACTGAACACAATTTCCGATATCCTCTGAAATAGAATTGTTCTTTTTAGAGTGTTGCATTGGATTCTTTCATTTATTATTATTAACTTATTCAAGGCCCTACTTCCAAAGTGGCTGTTTATGTGCCTGGATCAAGGTGGGGCAAAAAATAAAAAAACAATGAAAGAAAGTGAACATTACATTGAACTTGACTATTTGGTCATTGTGAATACACAGCACAGCATGCAGTGCACCATAATTATCTTATCTTCATTTCCACATCGACCAAAGTGGAGCAGAGAGCAGCCATGTCCACTGCCTAGGGGGCAGTGTTGGGGGACAGGTTGTACAAGGGTGCCTCCGGTGGACCCACTGGTGTGGTACTCGAACCCACAACCTAATGATTATGGGGACAAGTGCTAAATCAATATGCAAACAACGAAACAGAATTCCATCGGTCGAGGCCCGGGTTAAAAACAACCGCCACCAGTGCTGTTAGCCTAAAGGATGCTGGTGGAAATTGGACTACTGTTGGCCAAAGGAGAAGAAAAAGAAGAGGAGGAAGGCATTTCCAGAGGGAGGAGGAGAGAAAGAAGGAGAGGAGAGTGAAAGTGAGGGTAAGGACTTTAAATGTTGGCAGTATGACTGGAAAAGGTAGAGAATTAGCTGATATGATGGAGAGAAGGAAGGTTGACATTTTGTGTGTGCAAGAGACTAGATGGAAGGAGGGAAGGAGGGTTTAAATTGTAATGGTTTGGATGGAAGGAGGGATGCGACAGGCGTTATCCTGAAGGAAGAGTATGTGGAGAGTGTTTTGGAGGTGAAGAGGGTGTCAGATAGGGTGATGGGTTTGAAGTTGGAAGTTGAAGGTTTGATAATGTCGTAAGTGCTTATACCCCACAAATTGGTTTGTGAAAAGGATGGAAATGGCTGTAGTTAATACTTATTTTAAGAAGAGGGAGGAGCACAGGGTGACGTATAAGAGTGGAGGAAGATGCTCACAGGTGGATTATTTGCTGGGTGGCGGTGGTCTACTAGTAGGATACTTGCCTATGGACCTATGGCTCGAGGTCCCAGGTTTGAATCCCACCTCTGGCACTACCACCACTGGGTCCCTGAGCAAGACCCTTAACCCTGAATTGCTCCAGGGGGACTGTCTCTGTTCTGCTCTGGATAAAAGCATCTGCTAAATGCCGCAAAATGCTAAATGTAAATGTATTTTCTTTGCAGGAGAGTCAGTCTGAAGGAAATTGGGGACTGCAAAGTAGTGACAGGGGAGAGTGTAGCTAAACAGCATAGGATGGTAGTATGTAGGATGACCTTGGAGGTCAAGAAGAGGAGGAAAGTGAGGGCAGAGTCGAGGATCAAGTGATGGAAGCTGAAGCAGGAAGACTGCAAGGTGGAATTCAGGCAGGAGTTAACATGGGCACTGGGAGGTTTTGAAGAGCTACCTGATTGCTGGGAAACTACTGCAGAAGTGATAAGGCAGACAGCTAGAAATGTACTCTGTGTGACATCTGGAAGGAAGAAAGAGGATAAAGAAACCTGGTGGTGGAACTGAAAAGTACAGGAGTGTATACAGAAGAAGAGGGAGGCAAAGAAGAAGTGGGACAGTCAGAGAGATGAAAAAAGTAGACAGGTGTACAAGGAGATGAACCACAGCAGTGTGGAAAGCAGTGGTGGAGGCCAAAGATAAGGTGTTTGGTGAATTGTATGAGAGTTTAGAGAGTAAGAAGGGCGACAAGGACCTATACCAATTCATTAGACAGAGATACAGAGCTGGGAAAGATGTGTAGCAGGTCAGGGCGATTAAAGATAAAAATGGAAACGTACTCACAGGTGAACAGAGCGTGTTGAGCAGATGGAAGGATTACTTTGTGGGACTGATGAATGAAGAAAATGAGAGAGAGAGAGAAGATTGGATGATGTGAGAATAGTTAACCAGGAAGTGCAGCAAATTAGCATTAGATGGAAGTAAGGGCAGTGATGAAGAGGATGAAGAATGGAAAGGCAGTTGGACCGGATGACATACAGTACTGTGCAAAGGTTTTAGGCAGGTGTGGAAAAAATGCTGTCAACAAAGAATGCTTTCAAAAATTGAAGTGTTAATCATTTATTTTCATCAGTCAACAAAATGCAGTGAATGGACAAAAGAGAAATCTAAATCAAATCAATATTTGGTGTGACCACCCTTTGCCTTCAAAACAGCATAAATTCATCTAGGTACATTTGCACAGTTTTTGAAGGAACTTGGCTGGTAGGTTGTTCCAAACATCTTGGAGAACTAACCACAGATCTTCTGTGGATGTAGACTTCCTCACACCCCTCTGTCTCTTCATGTAATCCCAGACACACTTGATGATGTTGAGATCAGGGCTCTGTGGGGGCCATAAGAATTGATGCTGGTTTGAAGGCAAAAGGTAGTTTGCCACCAAATATTGATTTGATTTAGATTTTTCTTATGTTCGCTTACTTTGCATTTTGTAAATTGATAAAAATAAACAATCATTATATTTCTGAAAGCATTTTGTTTACAGCATTTTTCACACCTGCCTAAAATTTTTGCACAGTACTGTACCAGTGGAAGCATGGAGGTGTTTAGGGGAGATGGCAGTTGTGTTTCTGACCAGATTATTTAACACAATCTTGGAAAGTGAGAGGATGCCTGAGGAGTTGAGCAGGATAAAGTTGATCAGCCACAACATGAAGTTCTGGGAAAGAGTCATGGAAGCTAGGTTAAGAAAAGAGGTGAGGATTAGTGAAAAGCAGTATGGTTTTATGCCGAGAAAGAGCACTGAAGATGCAGTGTTTGCTCTGAGGGTGTTGATGGAGAAGTACAGAGGAGGTAAGAAGGAGATACAGGAAGTCAGGTGTTACAGAAAAGTATGTGAGAGTAGTTCAGTATATGTATGCTGGCAGTGTAACAGTGGTGATATCTGCAGTGGGAGTGCTGGATGCATTTACGGTAGAGGTTGGATTACATCAAGGATCAGCACTGAGTCCATTCTTGTTTGCAATAGTAATAGACAGGTTGACAGATGAGGTTAGACAGGAGTCTCCGTGGATGATGATGTTTGCTGATATTGTGATCTGTAGTGAGAATAGGCTGGCTGGCTGGCACAGCGCTGGCTATGTTCACAGTTGTGTTCTCACGTTGAGCTGCACAGAGCGCCACATTTACCATAACGCCTCTATTAGCTGCGCAAAAAGAATTCTTTACCGTAACGCCTCCATTAGCTGCGCAAGTAGAATTCTTTACCGTAACGCCTCCATTAGCTGCGCGAGAAGAATTCTTTACCGTAACTCGGCTATCAGCTGCGTGTGGCGCTTTCTCCGGTGGCGGATTGTGGTGCTTGGCGCACGGCGCTTTCGGCGCTGAATCTCTGTGTGGAACAGTGCAGGACGGCGCCACTATCAATGTTCCGCTTTGAATGACGTAGGGCTTGTTGACTGGCGTCCTTCCACGTTGCGTGACGCCGGTCGTCAACGAAGCCCCGCCTTCCATGTCGCGTGTGGAAAAATACACGTGGTTCAGCGTGTCGAGGTAGCGCTGTGTGTTCGCGGCTAGAGCGACCAGCCTCTGCAGCAGGAAGTTGAACCAGTCCACGCCTATCTCGGGACCCAGGTGGCTAACGAGCGGGATATCTGACGTCAGCCGTGTCAGACGTTTCCTGAGCTCCCTGGCGGTGGCCGCTGGCGTCCGTCGCACCCAATCCTCGCCCTCCAATTCCTCACGGAGGTCCACGGACTCAATGCACGCCGGCACCCTCGTCTCCTTAGGTTCCAATAAACTCCAATGTCTTCTTGATCACGCCTGCACTCGTGCGCAACACCCGCTCTTGATCGCACTCCTGACTGGCGACGTCCAAGTACTGGCGGCTCATTTCTGTAACAGTGGCAGGGTGCAGGGAGGACGCCAATGCTGAGCCAGGAGTTCGGATCATAGTTTTATTAACTATATTAACAAAACAAAACCAAGGACTGCAGTTCTAACTAAAATCAAGGAACTGCATCCTAAACCAAGATACCAAGATACCAAGTTACCAAAACCACCACAGAGTGTTTAGGCTGAGCCTAACTAATGAGCCACGCTCTGTACTGACTCATCGGGGCTTAAATAGTCAGCCCCAATGAGGCACACCTGTGCCTTCATGAGCTCAGGTGTGCTCAATCGGAACAGAGCACCCTCTATCGTGCCCAAAACACCTCATCCGTGACAGAAAGTGAGTAGGTCAAAGACAGATTACATGAGTGTGAATGAAAGGGAGGTAAGTGGAGTGGTTAGGATGCAGGGAGTAGAGGTGACAAAGGTGGAGGAGTTTAATTACTTGGGATCAACAGTTCAGAGTAACAGTGAGTATGGAACAGAGGAGAAGAAGAGAGTGCAGGCAGGTTGGAATGGGTGGAGAAGAGTGGCTGGAGTTATTTGTGATTTGGCAAACAAATACCAGCTAGAGTAAAAGGGAAGGTTTTACAGGACAGTAGTGAGACCAGCTATGTTGTATGTGTTGGAGTCGGTGGCACTGACAAAGGAGAAGGAGCTGGAGATGTCAGAGTTAAAGATGCTGAGATTTTTGTTTGGTGTGATGAGGATGGACAGGATTAGAAATGAGTATATTAGAGGGACAGCTCAGGTTAGACGTTTTGGAGACAAAGTTAGAGAAGCCAGGTTGCATTGGTTTGGACATGTCCAGAGAAGAGATGAGGATTATATTGGAAGGAGGATGTTGAAGATGAAGCTGCCAGGAAAGAGGAAAAGAGGAAGACCAAAAAAGAGGTTCATGGACATAGTGAGAGAGGACATGCAGGTGGTTGGTTTGAAGCAGGAAGATGCTGAGACTGGAAGAAATGGAGATGGTTGATCTACTGTGGCAACCCCTAAACAGGAGCAGCCGAAAGAAGCAGAAGGAGAAGAAGAAGAAGGAGAAGAAGAAGAAGAAGAATAAGAAGAAGAAGAAGAAGAATTAGTAGAAGATCAAACCCAAGCATTCTGTTAATAAAGAATTCTAAAATTAAATATTTCTTTATATTTTTAACTAATAGTTCTTGCTGATTTCATCTTTATTTGGAAAAGCAATAATTCACTTAATTCTCATTGGCTTCAAAAACTGCACTTCCAGAAGTAAAATAAATACATCAATAAACAAATAATTTAATAGGCCTTGCTCGTATAAATCTTGAAACTAGAAATAAAACAAAACCTGGACACATGACTAGTGAAAAAATGCACTGGGACATTTTGAGGCCAAACTTTCTGGCATGTTGCACAGTCACACAACTAAAACTGAAAAATAAATAATTAGAAAATAAAACAGTAAGCTATTAATGAATCCTTAGCAATGGCCTTATAATGCATCCTCAAAATGAACCATAAATATTACATTATCTAAGTGTAAGAAATAAATATTCCATAGAACCGATCTAAAGATTTTGAATCTTAAATAGCATTCAATAATACTATTAATTAATATAATAATATAGAATGTTGACCAGTGTTGAAAGAATGGCTAGAACTGATCTTGGCTTGAATTCCATTGCTGTCTGTTCTCTGCACCAAGTGCTCCATGAAGTGCTGATGCAGTCTTTGTGCAGAAGTGCTTCACATCTTCCCGCAGCTGGACCCAGGTCCCGGGACTCTCAGAGCGAATCTCATTCCTCATCGCGCGTCTCTCCCGACCTAGTCGAGACTCCTGGAGACCACTGACTGCTGCTCTTTCTGAACAGACCTGTCAGGAACGCTCTCCACTGGGACCCCTGGCCCCCAGCTTTTCCTCCTGTAATGGGCCGGATGCTCTGATGGATGTGAAGAGCTTGTCAAAAAAAATAGCTGATCACCCCAGAGAGGTCTGCATTGCTGAAACCTCAAGTTTGGAACGAGCCTCTCTCCAGACACACACAGCACAACTGAATAGTGGTTCAGAGTGGTCAACATGTTGTCTATGTTCATGTAAAATTAGCTATTAAATAAAGCATTTAAACTCTGGGATCTGTTTATGATAATCTCCATCACAATATAGATTGTTGCAATGTTTTATTGCTATTTTAATAACACTAATTCAGGGGTTCCCAAAGTTTTTTTTTTTTTTTCTTTTGTCTGCGATGGGCTGGCGACCTGTCCAGGGTGTGTCCCCCGTCCTTCGCTCTGTGTGAGCTGGGATGGACTCCGGCACCCCCCGCGACCCCGCTTGGGACAAGCGGCAGATAATGATTGACTATTTACTTTATTTACTTGTTTATTTATATAGTTATGTTTTTATGTAATCATCAATATTACCATTTTTCCCATATTGTATTTTTTTCCCATATAGTTTTTTTCCTTCCTTCCCATGTAGTTCAAATTTTTCACGTTCTCTTCTGCACTTAGATTTAAACATGCCATCCCACGCTTCATCAAAGTGAAGCAAGTTTTATGATCTATAGGCGTAATCCGTGTATCAGACTTGAATCTCAAAGAAATATCCAGATTCTTTTACATGAGGTCAGTCAGCCTCTCTCCACTTAAGAGTGAAAGATAGATTAAGCTGAATCTGTTTAATCTGTATAGTCTGTGTTGGAGTGCATTTGGACTTAAAGCCCTCAACATATTAATTAACCACATTGAAGAGGGATATTACTTCAAAGGTGTTTTTATGTCTGATTTAAGGTCAGATAGTGGAGGGTTTTATTAAGAGCAGAGCTGGAGGGAATGTAAAGAAAGCACTTCTGTGAGAAGACCGTCTGCAGAGATCAGATCATCTAGAACGCTGTGGGACCACTCGGTGTTCTGAATGCAGCATCCCTCGCTGTGCTCTCTGCTCTGCATAACACTCTCTTCCTGACACTCCTGCATCTTTAGTTTTGAGAAGCAGCTGTGTTACTACTTTAAGTAGGTTTCTCAGTGGCGGTACTTTCAGTACCAAAAATCTTGATTTGAGCAAATAGCACATGTAAATTACATTCTTCCAAGCATTCTGAAGCCTGATCTCTCTGTTGTGCTCTGACATTAAAGGATCCATGTATGATGTCATCACCCTACATAGGCATATTATATGCATGCCAAAGAAGCATCTGGACATTGACTAAATCTAAAGTCAACATCAAACACCTAAACATAGATGGACAGACAGAAGTAGCGGTGGCCTAGTAATTAGGGAGTTGGTCCCCAGATCGGAGAATTGTGGGTTCTAATCCCTTACCAGTAGGTTGCCCTGAGGTACCCTAGAGCAAGGTACTGTCCCCATCACCGCTCCCTGGGAGCTTTCAATAGCTGCCCCTTGCTGCATTTGAGTGTATGAGTGAAATGCAGAGGTGTTTCACTGTGTGCTGTGCTGTCTTTCACAATGAGAATAGTCCCTTTCACTTTCAAGTAGTGGTGGCCTATGTTTAAGTGGTTTGTTATAGAGGTTAGAGTCCCAAACCAAAAAGTTACCTTGAGGTTACCTTGAACATGGTACCATCCCCAGCACTGCCCACTTAGTTTATGAATCAAATGTGCAGAAAACATTTTGTTAGTGTGTGCGCTTTGGTATGTTCACAGTAATAAATAGTCACTTTCACTTTTACCTCAACTGCAAGCGCAATTAACACATCAATGTTTTATACTTTCTTATATTTGTGTGCACATGTTAGTTACTAGTCCTTGATTTTATCTTCACATGGAAAAGTAAATACTTCACTTAATTCTAATTTTCTTCAAATTCTGCACTCCCAAAAGCAGAGAAAGACCTCATTTGGTGTCACCTTGAAGCTAAAAAAACTTTTTTCTAAAGAAGTTACAGGTTCTTTGCACAGTGCAGAAACCCTATTTGCTGCTTTGAGTGTGTGCTGCTTTTTGACAAAATGTTCACCACAGTACAAAAATCTACAATGAAAACTGAACCTTCTCCTCTTTTTCAGAAATTAAAAACAGTAAGCACTTTTCATTTTTCCCTCAATTGAAAGTTTCATTTTTCATGCATTCACTACCATTTCATTAGGAAGCAGTGCTCATTGGTCTGTTAATATTTGTATAGTGGTTCCTAAACACAGTAGTGTTGCAGTGGCCAAATACAACAAGAAAAAGCAACAAGATAAAGCACACCTGTATGATAATTTCTGCTAGTGTCCCTGTGGGATTCTATGTCAGTGCTAACCTGACAGCAGTTCATATTAAGGTTAAACTGGGATGTTTCTAGCTTGCAAAACATATTGCACAAGTTACATAAGTTTTATTCAAAGCTTGAAACAGACAGTCTGACATTGACATATTGTCTCTGTCAGAAACAAAACCTAAAGAGAGTTGACTCTCTTTAGGGAGTTGCAAATAGTTTTGCTACTGTGCCTTTAGTAATGCTTGTATATCTGCACTCTCCTGTATGGCTTTCCTGCATTCATCCCAAAAGCATTTCAGGTGGAAACACTCCTCATAGCTGCATTATAAGTGCTTAGAGCTTAACAGCTTACTTTACAGTAAGCCGAGCCAGCCACAAAAAACCAAAAAGTAAATTAAGTGTTTATGACATCACAAAGACTATGAACACTATAAAGGAATTGTGATTGTTTAATGTTTCACCAACATAAAGTCTATTCTTACATTGTTTCCTATTGCTCAACAATTCAGTTCAAAAGTTTAGATCTGGTTGTTGCTGAATTTGGAAGTACTCTGAGGAAGTGGGTTCAAATCTCTTACCAGTAGGTTGCCCTGAGGTACCCTTGAGCAAAGTACCGTCCCCATTACTACTCCCCAGGTGCTTTCAGTAGCTGCCCCCTGCTGCACGTGTGTGTATGGGATAAATTCAGAGGTTGTATTTCATTGTGCTTTACTGTGGGCTGTGTTTCACAATGATGAGTGGATATAATATAATTATTATATAATTATACCAGGATATAATATAATTTAATATAATAGATGTTCACGCAAATACAGAGATTACTACTTTAACTTGTTTGAGATGACTGTATTCACTTGCTTTTGGGGCAGCGGTGGCCTAGTGGTTAGAGACTAGGGTCCATGATCAGAAAGTTTTGTGTTTGAATGCCGGACCAGTAGGTTGCCCTGAGGTAGCTTTGAGCAAGGTACCATCCCCATCACTGCTTCCTGGGCGTTGCATATTTTTGCCCCCTACTACACGGTGTTTGTTACATTTGGAAGTTGTTTCACTTTGTGCTATGCTGTGTTTCAATAAGCCAAATAGTCACTTTCACTTTATTATTAAAATATAAGAGCAGTTTTTTGGCTGCTCAGCATATCTTTGTAACTGCTAAATTGAGTGTTGAACCTCCAAAGAATCAAAGAGACTTTTCCTAGTGAGCAACTGACATCTTTTGAGGAATTTAAAGATGGCTGACTGAAATGGTGGTTTTTTGCTTGTATCATTTGTCTGAGCAGGTCTTCAGCTAAGCTTTCGCACAAGAGCAGAGGATGGGCTTATCCTTTGCGCCTTGGCCCCTGGAGAGCAGGAGGAATATGTGGCTCTGCAGATGCGCAATGGCCGACCCTACTTTCTTTTTGACCCTCAGGTAGGACCATCTTATGACCACCATAAACCTGTCAAAAACTGTTCCTAGGACCAGTAGGAGAGCTTCATATAAGGCCCAGGTCTCACACAAGTTATATGTTTAACTTTAAGAGGGAAAATTAGTTTTGATAGCTTCGTTCTTTAAAATGTTTTCTATATTTATTTTGATACAGGCCAATGTTTGTGCTGCCACTACTGCTGAAATGTGTCAATGTAAGTGAGGAAAGCTAGCATGGCAAATATTTTTGATTCCCTTGTGAAATCCAAAACCAATCTTGTTTTTTAAGGGGAAAATAATTACTTTTTGATCCCATGAAACTCTGTCTAGTGCCTTTTTTCTATGTTGAACTTTCAAACTAAAACAGTGTTTGAATTGGAGGCCAATTAACTCGTTACCCGCAGTCACGAGTAAGGCAACAGTGGTTGCATGCTAATTATGTCACAGCGCAATGCCACCTCGCCGACTCTGATGATGAAAGCCATCATGAAAAACGATTTCCGCATTAGTGTCCAGGGGACCACCACCGATCTCTCCCCAACAATATTCACCACCACCGAATCTCGCCAGTTTTGCATTCATAAACATATTTTGTCGGGGGTAGTTTGATAATTATAACTAAAAGTGGTGTCATGCCCAATTAATGTCCCCTGATAGCGTGCCCATTAGTTCCCCCATTAACGAATTCAACAATTCTAATGGGATTAGCACCATGGGACGCTAATTGGGCGTGACACAGGAAACTGGTATGCTTCCCCACACACTCTTTCTAATGATGAAATTAATGAGCAGTTTATAAAACGCTGTCTCATGAAAGAATATTTAGTTCCTGTAAAAGCTGTCGCAAATGATGCCAGTTTTTTTCCGTCATCTCCTTATTGGGGAAAAAAGAAGATATTGGAGGGTGCACAGCACACACAGTGAAGAAAGCTCCAAGGCCCAGGGGCATGATTAGCAGAATTAACACCATTAAAAGCATGCACTTTATCTTAAACAAATTCAAGGGCTATTAACCAATGCATGCTGGGTTCTGCATTGGTGCCACATATTCTGTTCCTAAGTGTTCACTAAAGCCTAGATGAAGCTTAAAAAGGAAAAAAAAAAATTGCAAATGAATGTTTCAGAGAAACATACAAAAATATCCCTGTACTCTGCTCTTATTATTTTTTTACCATTTTGGGACTTGGTGGTGGTGACCCAGTGCTTAGGGACTAGGCCGCATGATCAGAAGATCATTGGTTATAGTCCCAGTAGATAACCTTGAGGTACTCTTGTGCAATGTACTGTCCTCATCACTGCTCCCTGGGTGCTGGCTGGTGGTGGGCTACTGGTTAGGGATTAGGCCCCAGAACTGGAAAGTCATAAGTGCAAATCCCAGAGCAGTAGGTTGCCCTGAGGTACCCCCGAGCAAAGTAAAATCCCCATCAATGCTCCCCTTGCACTGAATGTGGCTGCTCTCTGCTTCGCTGAGTGTATGGGTTAAATGCAGAGGATGGATTTTGTTGTGGATCACTGTTTGATTTGCTGTGTTTTACAATGACAAATAATGTATTACATTATATACACTTTCACTTTTATGCTTTCTAAATGTAATGATCTAGTTTTTGATTGATTAAACCCATTTAAGGTTGTTGGTAATATAAAGTAAATAGCAGTGGTAGCAGATTGACCTTGTCAAAGGTCCCTGGGCTATGAGTTTTTGTACACATACCCTAGTGTAATCATTCCCTGCACTAGTCACTGATCAAAAAAGGAAAACAGACATAACAAGAACAATAAAGACATACAAATTTAAACTCAAGATCTCCCAGTCATATTGCCAGTGTTTAGATATTTGCACCACTTTAACATTTATAACAAGGCAGCAGTGGCCTTGTGGTCAGGGACTAAACTCCAGAATCGGAAGGTTGTGGGGTCTAATCCCAGACCAATAGCTTGTCCTGAGATACCCTTGAGAAAGATACCATCCCCATCACTATTTGCTGGGCACTGGATATAGCTGCCCCCTACTGCATGTGTGGTTCTGATTTTCTGCAACTTTCTCTTTCGCTCCAACCACCTGCATGTCCTCTCTCACCACAACCATAAAACTCCTCTTTAGCTTTCCACTTATCCTCTTTCCTAACAGCTCCATCTTCAACATCCTCCTCCCAATATAATCCTTGTCTCTCCTATTTCTATGTCAAACCTATGCAATCTTTGTTCTCTAACTTTGTCTGTCCAACCTGAGCTGCCCCTGTCATATACTGGTTTATAATCCTGTCCATCCTTGTCACTGGAAACACAAATATTTGCCTTTTCATTAAACCAACCAAATATCAACCAATCCATAGCATAACCGATCAGTGCAAATCATTTTATAGCATTAATTTAGTATAAAAATGTAGAAAACGTTAATTGTAAATGACAGTTATACAATTTAGGTGGGGGGGTTCTGCCCTGGACACTCCCAAAATCCAGAAAAATCACACTGCAGTCAACAAAGGATGTGAAGTTTGTTGTTTGAGTAATTTGTCTCCTGGTTCTCCTCTAATTCTTCATGTTCTTGAATTTTTCTCCCACCAAAGATTAAGAGGACATTCACTCTTTGGAACATCTCCATCTTTTTTGTCAAATGCTGAACTTCAAAACAGTAACCCTGACCTGAGAAATGAGTTCCACTTGGAACAGTTTCTTGGCACAGTGACAGAATTGATCTCTGATAGTCAGAAAGCCCTTTGAAGGCTTCCATTCAGAGAGTTAGGGGTATAGAGACAGCATGTTGCACCTCCCCAAGCTGATACCTAACTCCATCTTCTTTCTGCAGTAAACATATTGTGGCTCCTGGCTTCCATACATATATCGATTCCATTATTAAATCTTCATCACCAAGCAGAGACGGGATACTTTGTGTCTCGCTGTGTTCACTGCAGAGCGATACACCGTGGCCGCTAAATGTGCCAGCAGGAGTGATGTCATATTTTAGCGAGATAATAACCCCCATCTTAATGCCGATGATGCCAAAGTCTCTAATTTACAACCTGTGTGGAGTGTCCAATCTCCAGGCAGAATTCACTGCATACCTCAGGGAGGGAGATGTTGCTGGGAAGGAAACGGGGAAGCAACTCCTGTGTCATTGGAAGTTGTTGTAAGCTTCGACCCAGCAACTTTGGGCCAATGATAATGGTGTTAAAGCTTATTACATAAAGTTCTGTTACCCTCAGCTTTCAAAGCAAACAGGGTACTTACTCAAGTCAGTCGGTCAGTAATTTGATATCATTCAGTATGAAGTCAAAAATACACTTGGAAATTTCAAAGCTTATCAAGATTTAAACACACTCCAACATATTAAAATAAGAAGTCAATATTTTCACACAATTAAGACAATTTAGGGAACGCTTTGTGCATGTTTTGTATTTTTACTGCATTAAAATGAATGTAGTGCTATTTGCACTATGGAGCCCAGAGTGAACATGCTGTATTAAAGTTCTAAGGCATTAAAGGAAATCTTAATGATTCAGCATACCGCAATATTTTGAACATATTCTGCGCTTCCAACTTTGTCTGAACAGTTTGGGGAGGGCTGTTTTCTGTTCAGCACAAAGCAAGGTCCACAAATACATGGTTGGGTGAGTTAAGTGTGGAAAACAGTGTGGAGTCCTGACCTCAACCCCATTGAACACCCCTGGGATGAACTAGAGCAGAGACTATGAGTCAGGCCTTCTTGTCCAGCATCAGTGCCTGACCTCACAAATGCTCTTTTAGATGGGTAAAATTTCTTACAGACATAATGCAAAGTTTTGAGGAAAGCCTTTATGATAAGCGTGGAAGCTGTAATGGCTGCCGGGGGGGGGGGGGGCAAACTCCAAATTGATGGATTGATGCCTATGGCTGCAACATACGAAAGAAGTGAATTAAAAAAAAAAAATGCAAAGAAATTGTCAAAGTGAAGAAAACAACCAAAGAGAAATCACACAATCTTTCGGATTTATGAAGACTATGAATTCTGAAAATGAATAGTATCAAAATAACATGTATTTTAATTACAGATGAACAAAAATTCATTTTCTGTAACAGGAAGTGAACTAAAGTTTAAGGATTCAACTTCAGTTAAATGTGACTAAAGTAGAAATTTCCCTCATCATACTTAAAATATTCACTCATAAGATTAATCTTACCAAATTCAAATAAAATCTTGGAATGAAACCATTCAAGCCTAATTTTTAAAAATATTTTTAAAACTATAGTTACAATGTCCAGATGTTGAAGTTGTTTTTACTCCTTTGCAAGGATATATTAGAACAGAGGTTTTAAGAGAACTAAATGTGGCAACAGAATTGTTAAATGTGACAACGGACAGTTCATAGTCATACCAGTCAGTAACACTTTAATTCATGTAAAAGTTTATCAACCAAAATTATCCTTCACCTCATTTTTTAGGCCCTTAAATCAATTAATGTCAGTAAAAACCTAAATCATATCAGGCTTTATGACTTACTGTGCTACACTGGCTTTGATTAACACCGTGTAGAGTCTTGCTCTAATGGACTAAGCTCCAGAAAGCTTAGGGCCTGTGGCGTAGAGGTGTTGGTAGCAGTGGGCCGATTGGTGAGCGATTAACCCTGAGTGTTTGATGTTAGGCCTCTGCTGTGGCCCTCAGTCCAGAGAATGATGGAGGGAGGAGGTATAACGACAACCAGTGGCACCGACTGATTGCTACCAGGAAGCAGGCCGTGGGAACAATCATTGTGGATGATCAATACAGTGGTAATGGTTTACACACACACACACACACACCCATACACACACACACACACACACATGCACACATGCACATACACACCTATCATATTCATAGGCTTGCTCCTTACACTCCACCTCATCAATGCCTCTAAAGCCCTGGCTTTTGCAGATTTCCAAGCAGAGGAATTATCAAGGTTAATCTTTGCCATTCATTGTGTGATTAGAATAATTAGACTACAGGAGCTGCTCCCTCTCCTGAACTTGCATTTCAATTAAGACTTGCAGTGAAGAGTGATGCTTTCCGAAACATTGCACTGAACACCCTCTCACATTATATGTGCGTGTGTGTGTGTGTGTGTGTGTGTGTGTGTCTTGCTGTCTACCTGAGACTCTATTAAGGTTATGACATTATCTGCTCTGGGCTTTCAAAAGCCATTGGATATTTAGCATTTTTTCATGATTTTCAAACACTACAAGGTTTTTTTTTCCTGAAAATATCCCAAATACTGCTTTTTTTTACTTCTTCTACCATACCAATGTACAATTACTTTTTTCATGACATACGGGAGTCCTCCAAGGTCCCCATGCTTGGGAAAGATCAGTCAGTCAGTCAGTCATTTTCTGCCGCATGTCCCAAACGGGGTCGTGGGAGGGTGCCAGAGTCCAACCCAGCTCACATAAGGCGAAGGAGGGGGGACACACCCTGGACAGGTCGCCAGCCCATCGCAGGAGCTTTGGAAAGATGTGAACAAAAATGTCTATAGATTACTGAACATCTGCATCTTATCCAAAGTTTAAGTAACACATTGAATTACTTTCTGATATGTGTTGATTATTCATCTTTTAAAAATCATTAATTTATTACAAAATATCTTAAAAAGCAAAGAAAAAAAATTTTCAGAAAACAAAACGGAGGCCAGGTTAAATCCTGCATGACAGAAAGGCTGCCAAGAGCTCTTCAAATAAAGAGTCATTCGCACTTCTGTATTCATTATTGAAAGGGAGAAAACTGGCTCCTCCAAAAAGCTAGACTTTGTTGATGTATCTACTGCAGGATTAACTGCAACACTGCGATGAAAGGATACACTATATGAACGTCTTATTGAGGATCAAATGTTTTAGTATCAAGCCCACCATGAGAAAACACATTGCAAAGACCACATAACGTGGGTAAATGTATTCCATCATTCACATCACTGCATATCATTGGCTTATTAACAGCTCAGTAAAGAATGTTTCCAGTGTTCATGTGATTGGTACTGATTCTGAAATGAACAAAATGAAATCTATGGCATACAGTATCAACTTGTATTGTCTAAATGGAAGAATTTCAAGGGAATTTCTTTTTTCTACACTTAGAATAAAAGCCAGTAGACATTTACTGAAATAGTATGGTTGCTGAATTATTCCATCAATAAATATTTATTTTTTGTGTTCTGAACAGGCTCAGCATCTGCAACCAGTGGAAGTACCATCATTGGACAAAATACGGGTGTATTTTTTGGAGGACTTCCAGAGAATTTCACTATTCACCGTCAAGACACTGGTAATACATTGGTTCAAAGTAACTAATCCACTGGGGCCTTGTATCCTCACTGAACTTGATCTGCTACTTAACTGGCTCTGTGTGTGTGTGTGTGTGTGTGTGTGTGTGTGTGTGTGTCTGTGGTGTCGTTCATAGGTCCAGCCAGACTGTTGAGACAAGGTTTTGCAGGTTGTGTGAAGGACATTCTGGTCCAGAGGGCTAGTAGCCCTGCAGCTGTTTGGGAACCATTAGATTGGGAATCAGCCCTAGAGGAGCATGAGACGTATGGGGGCTGGGAGGGCTGTCCAGCTCACTCTGAGAATGGGGTCTACTTTCTTGGACAGGGTAATTGCATGGACTTCTTTATATAACATTAAAACTAACAGTTGTTTTCCCTTTTCTGTATTGTTTGTTATATGCAAAATGTAGAAATCTCTAATCAAATTACTTTTTGCTGAATTTCTAAATGTAAATAAGGCAATGAGATTTATCTTGATTATCTTGGTTCTGAAAATGATTAGCAATAAGTTCTTAGACAACTCCATGCCCATGCTGTGTTATAAACAGTATATGGTGGTTTCAGAAAGCATCCAGCCCCCGTCACTTTTTTCAGTTTTGTTACATTGCAGTCTGATGATACAACCATGTAAATTATTGTTTTCTCATTAATCTACACTCAGTACCCCATAATGTCAATGTGAAAATAGAATTTAAGACATTTCTGTAAAAGTATTAAAAAGAAAAAATAAATAAATATCACATTTACATAAGAGTTCAGACTCTTTACTTGGTATTTAGTTGATGCACCTTTAGCTGCAATTATAGTCTCAAGTCTTGTTTGCAAATCCTCTCAAGCTCAGTCAGGATGAATGAGGACCATCAGTGGACAGCCATTTTTAAGTCTATCTGGAGATGTTCCTAAGGATTCACATTAGGGCTCTGGACATTCACAGAGTTGTCCCTAAACATCTCCTGTGTTTTTTTTTTTTTTTTTTTTTTCTTCTTCTCCCATGACTGCTCACCTTGGCTATGAGACCAGTTTCAGATTGTGCTAAACATCTTCCAGTTGAGAATTATGAAGTCAGTTGTGCTCTAGGTCTCATTCAGTGAAGCAGAAATCTTTCAGTAGCCTTTCACAGATCTGTGCCTTGCAACAATCCTGAATCTGAGCTCTGCAGGCAGTTCCTTTGACCTCATAGCTTGGCTTTTATTCTGATATGCATTGTTAGCTATGAGGCCTTCTATCGAAAGCTATGTCATGTCCAATCAAATTAATTTACCACAGGTGGACTCCAGTCAAGGTGTAGGAATATTTCAGCTGTGATCAAGACAAAAGGGAGACACCTGAGCTAAAGATGTTGTTGGAAAACATCTGAATTCTTAGGTAAATGAGATATTGAAAGTTTTTTTTACAATTAAAATTAAAATTTCACTTTGTCATTATGGGGTGCATACATAATGGGGCAGTGGTGGCCTAGTGGTTACGGAGTTTGCCCCTGCATCAGAAGATTGTGGGTTGGATTCCCTCACCAGTGGGTTGCCCTGAGGTACCCTTGGTACCGTCCCCATCACTGCTCCCTGGGTGCTTTCAATAGCTGCCCCCGCTGCACGGTGTTTGAGTGCATGGGTTAAATGCAGAGGTCCAATTTTGTTGTGGTTCACTGTGTGCCGTGCTGTGACCTCGTAATGACAAGGGTTGTCACTTTCGCTTTTTCACTTCCATCTAAACTATCTGCTCTGGTATTGAGTGCTGTTTGTCTAGTATTAGGAAACTCGCCTACAAATCAAAGCCCACAGGCTCATATCCCACCTCCAACATTACCACCTTTGGGTTCCTGAACAAGAACCTTAAGGCCAAGTTGGTCAAGGGAGACGTTTATCTGTAATTAGAAAATGGCAGTCACTATGGATAAAAGCTTCTGCTAAAACAAACGGAAAATTTAAACTATGCACTATGCAAATTTAATATAAAGGTAAGTTCATAATATAGTATGTTAGGTTTACTGCACAATAATATACATTTACATATGTGAAATAATAATCTTATTTAAAATCAAACATAAACATCTAAATTTATGTGCGTATTATATTTTTTTCAGGGTTCCTGAAACTGAAACCAGAGGTCTTCACTGGAGGAGAAAATTTTGAAATATCTTTTGAGTTCAAGACAGATCAGCTTAATGCACTGCTTCTGTTTGCTTATGACACTAATGGCGAAGATTACATTCTGGTAAGTTTCGTGATAAAGCAAGTGTAATGTAATCTTTCTGGCTCCACCAGGATGCATGGGGAAGAAGGCAAACCTGCATATGCAGTGTGATGCTCTGTGGAGTGTTATGCTGGGAAGCCTTGGGCCCTGGCTTTAATAGCTTGCTTGCGTTTTTGTCTCAATTCAATTAAGCATCTATCGAATTTGCTGGACTAACTTATGGGATCCATAGAGGCTACCCCTCTCAACTTACTAAACCTAAAGTATCTGCTCTGTCTACATCGGCTAATGTCTTGGTGCCAAGTGTCCCAACATATTAGCAGAGGGCTGGTGGACACCATGTTTCAGGTTCAGAGCTATTTTGGCACCACAAATTAGAACTAAACAGATGATTTCCAAATTTTGGCTCTGACAAATTTAAACGTGCTTTTGTGTGTATCCAGGCAGAGCTGCAGGGTGGCATCCTCTCCTGGGCACTGCGCTGGGGAGACCAGAATTCTGAGCTGGCTGTGTGGGTGGGCCTGTCTTACTGTGATGGTGGCTGGAACAGCGCCACCATGCTAAAGAGGGGAGCGCTTGCTGGAGCTGGCCTCAATGAGGCACTGGAACAGCAGAGGAACCAAAGAGGAGGCCCACTGACTCTCAGCTCTCCTCTGTACCTGGGGGGAGTCCCAGATGGCCTGGAGCACCCTGCCCTGCGCCGACACAGCCTGATGCATGGTAAGATATAATGATTGTTTTGTCAACCAATTGTTCTGGTTAACTGACTTTTAATGAAATTGTGCAAACCAATTTTAAGTCAAGTTGAATTTATTTTTTTTTTTACTAAATCCTTAGCATTAAATGTTATAGACTAAACATCTGTAATAAAATACAAATAATAATTGCACGTTTGTATATTATAATAATCAGATTATCAGTAATTGCGCACTGAAATGCGAACAATGTCATTCTTTCATTTTTTTTTGGACCAGCCCAACCACTGCATAATCCCTTTTTCATGCTATAAGAGTAAATAAGTGTTAAGTAATTCTATCCTACTTGTGCATTCTGGCTGCCTCTGACATTGTTCCTTCTTTCACATAAATAGGCCAGTGCACAATATGACTGACTGTCTTGCTTTTCACCCACCCCTCTGACTCCCCATCAGGCTTTGGCGGCTGCATCAGGGCCGTTCGATTGGCGGCACGCGGGCCTATCGTAAACTTGGCCGCAGTGTCCCGTGGCGCTGTCAGAGTCAATCTGGATGGATGTCTGTCAGCTGACACCAGTGTTAACTGCCGGGGAAACGACTCCATCCTGGTGTACGCGGGCAGGGAGAGCAGCGCCCTGGACCTGACTCTGCAGCCCTTCACTGGTAAAAAAATAAAAAATAGCATGTATCTACGAAGCCTTTCCCACCAGAGCTTAAGCCAGGCCTTGTTGACCTGAAGATATCTTGGCCTTTTGCTTTGGGCCTCCGTTCAGATGATGTCTCAGGCGATCGTTTGGCCTGTTTTCTCCTGCCTTCTTTCTGCTGGGCTTTTGTTCTCATAAGGGCTAAACAAAACAGTGCATGTCCAGCCCCGGCAGCGGACATCAGAGGGAGTGGAGAGGTCACTGCTAAGGCAGTCTTCACTGTCCCCTTTATCAGCACTCTGTTGAAAGTGTTGAGAAAGGCAAGCTCGGCTGACGCCCGGGGGCCAAATATAGCTAGCGCATCTCTCTGGGCTCCAGTGCTTGACGGAGATGAAACTAAGGAGCAGCTTCAGTGCAAATGTAGCAGCTCAGCTGTATCTCCCCCTGTATTTTTCTCCTGTTTGTGGTCAGGAGAAAAATAGATGACCTATATGTTTAGATTTCTGTATGGTGCTATGGGTTTGCTTAGGATTGAATGGCATGCAGTATGATCAACATTTTTCAGTTGTTCTTATTTTCACAGGCAATGGTTCTCACTTATTAGGAATTTAGCTCTTTAGTAAATTAAGTGAATTGTTCAATGACATCTTAATTTTCAGCAGGTTAATTCAGTTCACAGACTACATGTTTATACATTATATTTTTCAAAACCCATTTCAGCTTCACTTCAAGTTGTAAATCATTAACCTGGCTTGTGATTTACACACTGTCCTATTTAGCAGGCATAATTGTCACCACAAGGAGGCTCTATTTGTGTTCAGACAGTTTTATCTTTTTATAAAGACCCTTTGAATCATTAAAGACCATTAATTGAATGACACTGCGTGCCCTTTTTCTCAAAAAGATTCAAAGCTATTGAAGGACAGTCCAGCATTCTTCTACATGTTGCCTTTAGTATTAGCTCCAGGCTTTGTACATTGCTTTACCTTTGCTAAAAGAGTGTTCGGCTCTGTATGGCTGGAGGAATTGTATTCCCTCTTGTCTAAAATGAAGAGTAATTGTTTGTGAACAGAGTACTTGTACAGAGTGATGGCCTCAGGAGAAGGAGGCTGGACAGCCGGACCATGGCGGCGAGGACGCAGTCGCGAGACAGGTATACACACATGCACACACAGTCTCTCTCTCTGGTTCTGTAGTGATATTTGTTTGTGTCATAGTTTTCCAGGCAGCCCATTTCCTTCTTATCAGGGCAATATATGTAACTGTCAAGGAGATGAGATGGTGCTTAGCGATAGCTTATCACGTAGCTCAGGGTAAGAGCGCACATCTCAAATGCCGCCTCCTTAAAAATGAAGGCCTTGTGTAGAGGAGATGAATGGGAAGGAGAGAATGAAAGCGAGAGAGGCTTGAACCCCTAAAAAGCCACCTTTGCACACTAACCAAGCCTATTTTTTCTATTTTTTCAACTTGAACCTAAAATTTAAGGCCTGTGCATGTGTGGTTATTAGTTGTTGTGATTAAACAGTTTGTCATTGTTTGCACAGATGTTGTTTGACATGTTACGTTTTTGATGTGTATTCAGCATCATTGAACAGTCCGTCAACTGTCAATATTTAATATATTGTTGGGTGATGAGTCAGGACATGTCAGTTTTGTTCATATAGTGCAGCGATGGCCTAGTGGTTAGGGCCAGATCCCGAGCTCAGAAGGTTGTGGGTTCAATTCCCTTACCAGTAGGTTGCCATGAAGCCAAATATGAAAAGCAAATAAATATGAAGGCAGAATAGCACATCCATGAGTGCTTTATATATTTCATTAGAGAAGCAGTTTACTGTTTTCATTTTTCACTTTCTACTCATATCTACAATCCTAAATGAGATCTTGTGTCACCTGTGTTGTGCTTCTAAGTGTTCATATTTGAACCTTGTGCAGATTTCCTGGTTGAATTTGCTACTAAAAGCTATTTAAATTTATAAATGATTGATGACCATGTAGGAAAATCAAAAGTTGGTAGTTTAGGTCCTGGAATTAATACCACTTCCAGTTTGGTTCAGCCTGGATACCTCAGCTGTTCGATTTAATACACTATAGAACCAAGCAGTTAAAACCAAATCCTGAGGAGGATTTTTACTCCCTGGATCCAAATTACCCACCTCTGTTGTGTATGTATAGGTATCCATGTAGCAGATAAAATAAATGCATGTTTAACTGCTAGAATAATTGTTTAAAACTTGCCCCATGTTTTATACAGAATAAAAAATAGCCGTCTAAAATATGAGTAGTTGCATACATTGCATATGCTGCATGCATTTGACTGTTTATTATACTCCTTTGTGAAAGGTAAGTCCTGTAGTGAAAGAGGCCATTGCCGGATGGTTGTGAAATATAGCCCAGAATGAGCAGTAGAGGTACCGTCATATTAAATCAGCGCTGAAAAAGTTACAACTCTAATAAATTGTATTTATGCTAATGGTAGGATATGATTTACTGTGTCTATTAAAAGTGAAGAATATGTGTGCTGCTTTTCTTTGGCCTGACACTCTCTCTCTCACCCTCTTTCTCTCTCTCTCTGTCGCTCTCTCTTTCCCTCCTTCCCCCTTTTCCCTCCCTCCTTCCCCTATCATCCCTTTTGCAGTTCCACAAAGTGTGCTGCCTCCCTCCAGAGTTGCCAGTGTAAATGGCTCCAGCGCAGAGGTGAGCTGGGTGGAGCCGCTAAGGGTCAAAGGTGTAATTGAGCGGTACGTGGTGAAAGCGTACAGCCGGGACCGTCCCTCGTCCTCCCCGATCAGTGCCACCTTCCCCAGCACGCAGCAGCTGACGGGTAAGGGCCGCACTGGGCATCTGGTGTGCAGTTCGCACGTCCTTTTAAACAAGCAATCCCTCTGGCTGGCAAATTTTACCTGCCACCATGCTATATATATATATATATATACATATATATATATATGTATATTTTTGCTTTTACACATTTTATGTATATAAGGCCTAAACATGGCACCACGTGAGAGGCATCCAGTTACAGGAGCTCTGTTCACCTTCTCTTCTTTTAACTTATTTAATCTATTTTTCTTTACATTTTTCATTTCTTCTTTCACTTCTTCTAATTAGTCATAAGTATCCTAGTGACTTGTGAAAGCATTAAAAAAGTTCCATCACATTTCTGCCCAGTTTGGGAGTGAGGAGCTTTCGTGTATAAACATTTCTTGTGGCAACATGAAAACAACAAAGTACAAAGTAACAAAGTACTGAAACGCCAGACCGCCACCGCATTATAGAGAAAAACGGGCTCATTCTGTAGAGAGCTCAGGTAGCACTGAAAGTTAAGATGTAATTCTACTGCAGCTTTAATGTCTTACAAGGTCATTTTTGCAGATGCTTCCATTCTTGATGTACATAGACCTTAAGGTTTCAAAGTCAAAGTTCAGATTACTGGGTTGCTAAAGAACCTGCTTTGGGAGCTAAATACTTGGGATCGGAGTAATGGTGAGTGTGGGAAAGAGGTGAAAAAGAGAGTGCAGGCAGGTTGGAATAGGTGGAGAAGAGTGGCTGGAGTGATTTGACAGACAGGTACCAGCTAGAGTAAAGGAAGGTTTACAGGACAGTAGTGAGACCAGCTATATTTGTATGGGTTGGAGTCTGTGGCACTCCCACAAAAAGGCGGGAGGCGGGCTGGAGTGTCAAAGAGGTTAAAGATGCTGGGAATGTTCGTTGGGTGTGGCGAGAATGGACAAGTTAGAAATGAGTATATTAAGAGGACAGCTCAGGTTGAGCCTTGGAGACAAATCTAGAGAAGCAAGGTTGTGTTGGTTTGGACAGAGGAGAGCGAGTTATGTTGGGAGGAGGATGTTAAAGATGGAGCTGCCAGGAAAAAGGAGAAGAGGACGACCAAAGAGGTTTATGGACGTGGTGAGAGAGGACATGCAGGTGGTTGGTTTGAAGCGGGAAGATGCAGAGGACCAGAAAAAAAGGAGACAGTTGATCCACAGTGGTGACCTCTAAGCGGGAGCAGGCGAAAGAAAAAGAAGAAGAACTGTGTGCTGTGCCGTGTCTCACAATGACAAATAGTCACTTCATATATATATATATATATATACATATATACACACACAAACACACACACACACAAATCTATATTCATTTAGGTGAATATATTGTATTATACATTTGATGATCTCTTTATGGACAGAAGCTGATGATTTGTAAAGAGTAATTAGTGTGAAAGAGGTGTGGGCCCTCGCCTACTTACTTTGTGAAAATGCTTCGTAACATCAGATGAATGTGTAATCTCTAAGCAGAGATGCCACTTAGAGATAGCCAATCTACGCTCTGTCTCCAGGCAAAACAGGATGATCCTTTTTTTTTTAATCCTCTTCTTGGCACACTTCAAACAGTGTGTGGCTAATATAGCTAATTATGATAGCCATGACACCAAATGCAGAATTACACAGGCAGATAAAAACCCAGAAAGCAAATGAGTGGGTAATGAGAATGGTGTGGGTCAGCCTCTTAATTGAATTAAAAGACATCAGACAACGACGAGCTGGTTAAAAAAAAAAAAAAAAAAAAAAGAAAGAAAGAAAAGAAAAAAAAAGAGACACCTGCCCAATTACGACTGTGCCTTAGTGTTTGCCTAACTGACAACAAATCTATCTCGTGCCGAGGTGAGTCATGCGTGAGAGCAGATTAGCATGGAGGTAGCCAAAAGAGGCCACTCCTTTCTCACAAACACCATTAAATGATAATTAATAATAAATAATGCAGTTCTTTAAAGAGTGAAAAATGAATTAAAAGCCACTTTCATGAGTCTTAAATTGTTTTAATTTATGGCCCTATTAGTAGTGCACTATTTATACAAGGGTGTCCTCACATAGGTGAGGAATGAATGCAAGACATTTGGCCTTTTTTAAATAAGTGATGGAGATTTTTTTACATAAAACAAATTTACTCTTTTGTCTGTCTGCCATACAATATAGACAAATCTTTTTATCATAATTTGTACACACTGGGTCAGCGTGGTGATGCAGTGGGGTGCTGTCGCCTCACAGCACGAAGGTTCAATTCCCAGATGGGACGGTCCAGGTCCTTTCTGCGTGGACTTTGCATGTTCTCTGTGTCTGAGTTTCCTCCGGGTTCTCTGGTTTCTTCCATGTCAAAGACATGTGCGTCAGATGGCTATATTGGCCATTAGTTGTGTGTAGTATTTGTCTGTGTGACCTGTCCTGCACCGTCTTGTGGGAGCTGGGATAAACTCCAGCACACCTGTGATCTAATCAGGAGAAGCTTCTATGAAAGAGAGATAGCGTAAACACTGATAAGCTTCATCATTACACCTACCACATATGTACACTCATTGTCCATTTCACTTTAGATTTTACAGTTACAGACTGAAATCCATTTTTTTTAATCATTTGTTGGTTCACCTGGACAGGACTGAGTTTTGTGGTCTTTAATTGTAGACCACAAAGTGCAGCTATATATAAAGTTGAGTTTTGCATCTAGTGCATTACCGCATGCTAGCTAGGGATTGAATACTAAAACAAGCTCCAGTCATGTCAATACCACCGTATCTTTTTCAATTGCCATCAGAACAGCACAGTGCATCTGGAGGTAAACATTTCCTGCCAAATATGTTGTCTTTAAGCAGATGCCCGTGCTGCCAAGCATTACACTGGGGGTTGTGTGGATGGGTAGGTGTAGGGGGACACTGTCCTACCTGACCAGAGAGTTTAAGGCCAGCTGTGCTCGCTTGGACTTTACAGCACATGCAGTAGCACTAAATAACACAGTAAAATGGGGGCAGCAGTGGCCTAGTGGTTAGGGAGTTGGCCATAGGATCAGAAGATTGTGGGTTCAAACACCTTACCAGTAGGTTGTCTTGAGGTACCCTCGAGCGAGGTACCGTCACCGTCACTGCTCCCTGGGTACTTTCATTGCTGCACAGTGTGTGCATGGGTTAAATGCAGAGAGAGGTTTACTGTGTGTTCTCACAATGACAAGAATAATCACAATTAAAAAAATAACAATTCAAATTAAATAGCGATAATACTGAATTATTGATAAAACAGGATTCATGAGCAGTTGTTTTCAGAATTCAGATGGCATGCTTTAATTAAATGACATTGTATAGACATTATGGCCTTTATACTAAAAAGACATTGAAATGGTTTAGTATTTACAGGCTTGTTATTCAATTAATGCACATCAGGCCTATTTTTATGAATGACCTTGATCCCTCAATCTAAAATGGACATTTCAAATATCACTTTAGGCGTAGTAACGAGAAACACTCCTTCATAGGGGAGTAAAATGGGATGAATACTGACAGAAGATAGATACTCAAGCATTGCTTTTTTTTTTTTTTTTTTGTGTATGTTGTGCTAAAAACAAAATAAATTGAGGAAAATGAACCATGTCAAACTTGACAGAGAACATTTAGCCGTCTTATTTTGTAGCATCTAGTTGGTTTAGAAAACAATTTTACTCTTTAGCGTGTCAACACTGAAAAATGACAAACTCTTCTTAATTTGAATCTAGATGTTGCTGCTGTGAATGATTGGATTGAAGACTTAGCCATTACTAAGTGTATTAAGGTAGCAGGCATTTAAATTGATCATTTGCTGCTAATACCTGATTAAGACTGAACAACATCATTACTGTCAAATATGTTTTGTTTTCAGTAATCCACTGTTACATGAAGCTGTGTCTTCCTATCTTCATCCTATTTATTTTTACCTCGCCCATCTTCTTTGAAAATGGAGGATTCAGCAGCGTGCACTTAGAGTGCATTGATCATAACAGGGTTAAAGAGGAGCTTGGACAAGAGCTTCTCAAATCAGGCTGGAGGCTGCTTTTAAACACTGCGGCCCACGTTGTCCATTAAATACCGTCATTAGTGTCTGAACGGGAAAGCCTGGCGTCGCTTTACCCCTCCGTGCAATGATTAATAAAGTCTATTTAAATCTGGGGCTATTATCAGAAGCGATGGTTAAATTATGCTGTGTTTGAAAAGTCAGCATTAAGTCTCACTTAGCATAGCAGGCAGAGGAGCTTCTTTGAAATATGGACGTGAAAAGAGTGACATTTGGCTCTCTCTCTCTCTCTCTCTCTCTCTCTCTCTCTCTCTCTCTCTCTCTCTCTCTCTCTCTCTCTGTCTCTATCTCTCCTGTTGCAGGAACATTAAGTGGCCTGGCTCCTTTTGCCCAGCTACAGTGACTACTAACAGCATGCACTCAGGCTGGCTGCGGAGAGAGCACGCGCTCCACCGGCCTCACCACTCCACAAGAGGGTAAAGTCATTTTAGAAGTCCTGACTCACACATTTATTTGATGAATAATAAAAGCACCAAGAGGAGCGTGAATGGTGTCGAACCATTTGCTCTGAAACTCCAAACTGTTTGATGACAAAAGTGCAATGCCAGCCTGTAATTACCACATTTTTATTATTATTATCATTATTATTATTATTATTATTTATTCTTTTCTCTGTTTTTGGGGTCCTAATTTAAAGAGGGTGCATTTTAAGGGGGCAAGTGTATTGGGCCTGTAGAGGGGGAGGTGGGGTTGCGAATGGGCGAATGAATCAAACTCTTTTCCCCCTTTAATGACATGCATCTTTAATAGCTGTAATGCAGATGAATGGCCTTTTTAATTGCTGTTACATTGTTCATGCGAGAGGCTTGTCATTAATGGGAGGCATCTGCAAGATTAATGAAAGCTTTCTTCATTTCACTCCACCAGAGAAGTAAATGTAAAGACAGTGTGAGCTAAAAAGAATTGATTGTACGGCCACAAGTATGAAATGGAGAATCAAGCGCTCCATTTCCACGCTTTGGGTGTGCTCGGCTGCTCTCATGAAGGAAACGCTGGCAAAACGCTGCGGAGAGCAAAAAACACTCTCTTTCAACTCTTCTGCGCTCATTCTTTATTACCGTTGTGTCTGTCTAACTCCACTGGCAAGACAAAGAAGCTTTTTCTGTAGTCTGGAGAAGAACAAGTGTCATGTCCATTGACTGAATCCTCTCTCTACATGAAACAGCAGGAATAAAGACAGTTGGTGGCTGGCAGCAATTATTTTTCCCTGTCTCCAGCCCATTGCAAATAAGTAGCTCTGTTCTGCCTGCTGGTTTGAATAGTTTGATTTTTTTTTTTTTTTGGCAGGTGGTGGGTAGAGTGAAATATGTAGGAAGCTTTTTCGGGTCATGCATTAATCTAAGTTGGGCTAAATTGCCTTGTTTAAGAGATAGTATGACATTAGGGGTCATTGTAGAGTGAAAAAATCAATTTGATGTGGACTTGATTACAAAAAGTGAAATTACTGTATCGATTCTGCACTACAGAACTTTAAACATAGGTTCCCTGATGTAAGACCTACTTTGTTCTTAAAATAACTTATTCTAGCTCAAAATGTGTTCTATTTAACTTACCCAGTGTCACAAATGTGGTCTGTGTCATACTGGGCTAACACATGTTATGCCTCAGGAATGTAATACTAGCATAATGGGAACTTTCTACATGTGATCTACATGTGTACTTCAGTATGTATCAACAGATGCTACTAAATTTGACCAATTGATGATTATGACGATTTTATCTGAGTGAAAGTGTCCCTAAAAAGTAGTAGCTACAACTAGTAGCTGTCCAATACATTGGCAAATATTTCATGGAATGCCGTTAAAAAGGACAAAAAAAAAAGTAAATAACACACAACATTCAGCCAACGAAAGTCTGGATTCTTTTTTTAACTATACGATTTTAACATAAGCTTTAGGAGTTACATATAGGGATGGACACCACCAATCAGCTGAATGTGTGCTGTGGTATCAGGCACCAAGACATTAGCAGCAGATCAGCACAATCAAATTGGAATAGTTTGTTCAGCACACACTGATGCTCGATGAATTGGTGTGAGGAAAAGTCAGACCTTGAACATCTTTTTTCTTTAAACTATTCCTGATTAAATTTGCAGCTATGGAAACACAGTTTTAATGGGATGTAGGGAATACCATGAAGGGAAATGCTATATCTACAATATTTAGGTATACGGTACATGTCAAAGTCACATCTACATCCAGATGTGGAAAATGTGTTAATCAGACCAAGGAAACCTTCTTTCATTGCTCCATGATCAGTACCGCTTCCTAAATGCCCTTTGTAGGTGCTTTTGAGATTGAACAAGAACAGCATGAACGCATTGACCAATTAATGACCACTCTGTGGACTAGATCCAGGTAGACTAGCTCTGCTCCCAGAGTATCAACGAGCCTGGATGTTCCTTGGAATACTTTTGATAAGTACTTGTAACTGCAAACCTGGAGCACAGCCCAAGACCTGCAGGTTTAATGTTCTGACAACTGTCTAACCTCATTGGTCCTTGTCAAAAAGTGAATCGCTGGCTTGTAAATTTTATATTTTTCCTGCTTCCATTGCTATCTTATATATACCACCCATTCACAGGTGCCATTTTATTCATCTAATCAGTGTTATTTACTTGGCTTATCATTGGTTTTAATGCTGTTATTGATTGGTGTACATAGTGGGCATCTGAAAATAGACCATCTCTGTTACTGACAATTAGATGATCATTAAGCAAATGTCATTAAGATAGATTTTAAGTCAATTTGCTCCAAAATCATTGCGTGTTAGATCTCTTGGTGAATAAAAGCTTTTCAGAACAAAAGTTAGAGGATAAATACTACTTTCATGCCACATCACCACTTTGATGTAGTATAACTCATGCACAAATGTTTGCATAATGCTCACCAAATTATGTTTTCTAGATTTTCTACTGGGAAATGAGTACCCACCCTCAAAGGGAAACAAACTAAATAATCTTTCTGCTCATTTTTCATTAATTTGATGTGTAACTGTGCTGCTCTTCCTGCCAGATTTGATGATTTGTCATATGTTAAAATCTGCAAGCAGTTGTTACATTTTAAATGAAGTGGGATGACAAACAGTTTATCCTTAAAGTTCCTAAAAATAATTTAAATTATTATTTTTTTTTAATCTTCTGGAGTTTTTCCGTTGTCTGTTATCATCATATCACTTCTTTCACAGCTCCTGAGGAAGTGCTTCCCCCTCATGCAGTTCAATACCCAGATTCGCTCTCCGTGCACTGGGATCCCCCTCAAAAACCCAACGGCATCATTACACACTACACCCTCTACAAGGACCATAAGTTCATCTACCAAGGGAATGACACGGCCTTCAACATCACTGGTAAGAAATGTTTTTTTTTATCAGTGTTGCAGTAGGTTACAAATCATTGTTATACAGCAACCAAAAAATCACAAGCTGCCCCCACTGTGGACATTTCCTTGTCCAAAATGATTTGGAATAAAATCTCGTTACATTAATGTACATAAAACCTAAAAACTAAAAGCTAACGGATACTGGGCTGCTGTGGTGGATATTCCAACGTCTAAAGCCTAAAATTAATAAATCCATTATGAAGTGAATGGATCTTTTTTTTAAAACCCAAGTCTGTACCGACTCAAGTACACTGGCATGTCTTTTCTATTACACTCATGTTTACTCAGAAGAAGAGCATGAATACCGAAAGAAAACAATAAGTAGAGGTGAATTAGCATTTGAAAGAGAGTGGAGCTACCGGGCCCTACCCAGGGGAAGTTTCTTTAGTGGCGTTTCAGCTATATAAAAGCAGATGAAACGAAGAAGCAGACAAATGACTTGTTGACACAGAGGGCTGTTTGGAGAGTTCTTTGAATCATCACGTATGCAGGAGCTTGCACTGAGCAGTCCTGATCCTGTGCATAGTAACTGGAAGTGAACTACCCCTGTGCAGTCTTTAAGGCACGAATGGCATGATATGTTGGCAGACAAGCTCTTTCCTAATGAAATTAGATTTTTATGACTTACAAATGGGAATTATAGCAAATATTTACAACAGATAATTTGATGTCGTGTGGAATTGTTTCCAAACAAGCCGCAGTTTACAAATGCTCAACTTGAGGTGCAATGGAAGGAAAACACACAAAAGATGTTCAACTTCATCATTCTGATGAATTACTTTTTACAGCAATTATTTTGCTTTCGATTCCTAGAACAGTAACTGCCCTGAAGTACCCTGCAGCAAGGGACTGTTCCCATCACTCTTCCTGGGCGCTGGATATAGCTGAAGTGCAGCCTGATATAGCAGCACCGGTCTGCAGCAGAATGATCAAGATAATAGCACAACATTATTGTCTATTATAACGTTTGAATGTATGTGTATGACTGATAATGGAGTTTATATGGGACAGTGTCTATTACGGTACAACAGAAACATGGTTTCTTAATTTAAGGTTAAAAATGTGGTCTGGGTGTCCGATCTTAAAATATTTGCAATGTAAAGTCATTTGTGAGGAGTTCATTTCTTTTTAAAAGGACACAAGATGAGGGATTTTGGGCCCATCCAGTGACAAAGCAGCAGACATCAATGGCCAAATGTGTTCAGTTATATATGTGACAAACTAATGTTGTGATTTATAGATATCTGCAAAAATCAAACATCCTTATTTACATTGAGCTGCCAAAATGCATGACAGAGTCAACGGACATAACCATAGTTACTCTTGCACTGTTGGTGCAAATTACTATTAAATCTCTTTGTGATAAACGCCAAATCACTTTATCACATATTAATAGTAACAAAGACAATATTAAAGAATATTATCAAACATGTTCTAGTATTTATGTTGTGTTATTTGTTATTACTCTCCCTGCGATAGGCTGGCGACCTGTCCAGGGCTTGTCCCCTGTCCTTCGTCCTGTGTGAGCTGGGATGGACTCCAGCACTCCACCCCTAATTGGGACAAGCGGCTAAGAAAATGACTGACTGACTGACTATTTGTTTTTACTGTTATTAATTTTTGCTTTTTTTGCTTTAAAGGAACTTTCATAGACAATTTTAATTTAGTTTGCATTTAAAAATAACCTTTTATAGTGAACTTTGTTGAGCAAAACATTAGGAAGCTGGTTCTACAGGGAACAAACTTAAATTCTGCATTTTCTGCTTAATATTTATTAAATTAAATTAACCTTTGTTATTGCTCCTTATGATAAAATCACTAAATAATACCTTTTTTAAATGAAGAACCTGCAGAAAACAAAGTGTTCTCTGTAGTGGACATTAACACTAAGCACTAAACTAAACAACACTAAACATTAACACTAAACTAAACAACACTAAACTTATTTTATCAAAGGATCCAAACGTATGCACATGATTATATATGCGAATTAAAAGTTACATTCCAAAATGTGAAATATATATTAAGTATAATTATGCATTATTGGTATGTAGCCAAAAAGAATGCTTAGCTGATTGTATACTTAGTTATGTTTTATAGCTACAGTACAGTAGTGCTTAGACACTAGATGAAATGGCAAAGGACATCATGAGGGGATTGAGCAGATCAAATCAATACAAACCCACACACACACACACACACACACACACCCTAGCCATGTTATCCAGGGTAAATGGAAGCACATAAGGGTGTTAATGGCTGCCACCCCCTTTATTTAATCAAACCCCCAGAAAGGCTGAGGCTCTGTTCACTACAGCAGAGAGAATGTCATATTACGGTAATTCATTTTGTCAGAACAGAAAAGGGCTAAAAGCTCATCCGTTTGTTTTTTATTTTTATTTCTATTTTATTTTTATTTTTTCATTTTTTAGATTTTTTTTTGGCCAGCCAACAGCAGCAGTAGCTCTTGGCAGTAATGTGTGAACATTGCACAATGTTTTATTAAAAGGCTAAGGGCTTCTGCCGCTGTTTGACCTGAGGGTGAGAGTCATGCCTAAATGATGGGGGAGCCCCCAAAGACCAATTTACATCCAGAACAGGTATATTCACTTTGAGATGAATCATTCAAAATGTCAGCCTTAACATACTCACAGGCAGACAAGCATGTTAAGTGTGTTATCAAAAGCTGTAAACAGTGAAATATACTCTAGGACAATCAACTATATATATATATATATTTTTTTTTCTTTTTTTTCTTTTCTTGTGGTCCTCCTTAGTGCCATGCAGAAGACTGGGGTTTGATTCCATGATGTGGAGTTCATGTTTTGCGTAGCAGTGGCATTAGGGACTAGGCCCAAGGCAGAAGCTTGTGGGTTTGAATCCCAGACAGTAGAGCTGCCTAGGTACCCACATGAGCAGGTAGGTCCACATCTCTCTCCCTGGGGGCTTAAAATAGCCCCACCCACACTGCTGCCACGATTGGTGTCTGAGTTAAAGGCCCAGAGGCTGCGTTTTCCTTGTGGTTCATTGTGCTGTGCTGTGTCTCTTCACAATGGCGAGTTTTCAGTTCTTTTTTTGTTTTGCTATACAAACCAATACCAGTTACCAAAAAAATGCCAATTGCTATGATCGACCATGAATTATCTCATTCTAGCCAAAAAGAGAATCATTGAATGATCATCTTGGTTGGTACTTTATGCTGGCACAGTGATCTCACAACAAGATGGTCATGGATGCTTTCTGTGTGAAGTTTGCATGCTCTTCCTGTGGCTACGTGGTTTCCATCCTACAGTGAAAAAAGGCACGTGTGTCAGGCATACTGGAGATGCTAAATCGCCCTCTTGGGCTGAGTGTGTTTGACTGTGTATCTGCCCTGCGATGAACTGTCGACCTGTCTAAAGTGTTTCAATGCCTTTTGCCCTATTTGCACCAGGACAGAGCTCAGCACCACCTACAGCCTTGTGAGAAGAATGTTTGTGATAATGAATGAAAACTCCAACATGGTGACTCAAGAGCCTGACCTCAGTGAAACGGCTTCTTTCTTGGTCAGAAAAGCCTCACACAAAGGAAGAGATTTGAAAAATAATGTGTTTGTCATAAAAGGCAAAGATCAATGGGTCTCCTGCAACAGTACTGGCAAATCAATTGGAATACAGATCTTCATCTCTTGGCCAGATTGAAAATTATAGCTTGCCTGACAGTAATGGCTGGGGCGTCCATGCGTGAGGATATAATTTTTTTGTAACATCTCTATAGTTAACGACTGTTGATCTCTCTCTCTCTCTCTCTCTCCTCTCTCTCTCTCTCTCTCTCTCTCTCTCTCTCTCTCTCTCTCTCTCTCTCTCTCTCTCTCTCTCTCTCTCTCTCTCACTCTCTCCTTTCCACCTCACTTAGCAGTTGACCGTATGCAAATATGCCTCGGTGGAACTCGCTTTCTAGTCGGAGAAGCGCATTTCACACCTAGTTTTTCAGTGGAGAGTTGAAAGCATTGCGCTGTTTTTTTCCTGTTCAAAGCTCAGAACAATCCCAGGCCTCTGCTCTGATCATCTTTAGGAACTTTGCCTTAAACATGTGTCTGAGTACATGTGTATCACAAGCGAAAAATAAAGCACACGGGTAGGCTTTGAAGGGAATATTTTTTTTTCCATAAGAGGCGCATCATGTCGCTAGATGTTATTTTCAGTCCTCCTCAGCGGGGTATGGCGTTCATTGCGGGTCGTGATGAAGGATGAAGGTAAAGGTCTGATATGATAAGAAGCTTCGGAGCACCTCATCGCTACACCTTCCCCTTGCACATGCACACGTGCATCACACACTCCAAACCTGGGGATTCCAATTTCTTTCAGGATATCTTAGCTCAGCTTCAGCGGCCACTCCTGCTGTGATTCTGGATTCTCTCGCCTCCCCCCACCCTCATTCCTTGACAGTAAAACCACTTTCAAGCGTTTCAAGGGAGAAACCTCCTTCCTGTCAGAATGCCCGCTTTGAATGTGTCGTTCTCAGCCTGGGTTTGAAAACTCCAGCCTCACTTTACAAATGGTTAACAAATGAACTCAGTTGCGTGGAAGTGCAGGCCGGTGTGTGTGTGTGTGAGTGTGTGAGGGAGGGGTGTCCTCTGTGGAGGCAGAGGGCCAGCGGGAGATAGCTGATTATCACAACAATAGCCCCCTGAACCCAAACATGCGCAAACCTTACAATACAACACGGATTATACCACAGCGCACAGCTTGGGCTGTGAAACAGTTCTTAAATAGGCTGATCTTTCTTCTTTTTTTTTTCAGCATGATTGCTGGAGAAACCTTGCAGCGTACACTTTTGGGCATTTGAACTCTCTTATCGGAAGCGTTTGAGTTAAGCATTTTGCTCAGCAACCTTGTGGTGGCAGTGCTGCAACTACAGTTTGAACCTGTGACCTTTTAGTCTGTAAGCAAGTATCCTAAAACAAGACCATCACCGCTTACACTTTGTTGGGTTCAATTGGTTCTGATATGTAATTTATGTTTTTCCAAGCCTGGCAATTTTAATATGAAAAAACATTTTACTCATGCAATCTTAAAATATCCATCCGTCATTTTGAAACATTTACACTGTTCTCTTCATTATGGTTATGGGAAGATTTAGTGAAAACATCAGGATGAATTAACCAGTCAAAACTTTTCCAATATTCATCACCTTTATTATTAAATATGAAGTGAAAGTGACAATTTGTCATTGTGAACGCAGCAAACTACAGCAAAATGCATCCTCAGCATTTAACCCATCACAGGCAGTGTGACAGTGGGCAGCCATATCTGCTCGGGAGCAGTGATGGGGGCGGTACCTTGCCTCAAAGGTACCTCGGGATTTCCGATCCTGAAACTGAATACCATTAACCACGCAGCCACTAGGTGTTCAACACAGAAATTATAGCGATCTATCTCTGCACTGAACACCGATTTGAAAAACTTTTATAGTCAGCTTTTTTAAATAATGTTAAGCAATTTTTTGATGATACATGGCATTATAAACATTTTAGTATGCCTAACCAGCAACTGGTGGTCAGCATATGCCTACTTGTTGATCGTGTTTTTTTATTTGATTGTAGTGTATTCAGATCTATTCAAATATGTTGTGCTCTTTTTATTTGTTCAGCTCTAGGTGTATACACTCCACACAAGCTGCTACTGAGTGCCTGCACTGAGGCAGGCTGCACCAACAGCTCTATGGTCACACTCTTTACCGGTCAGCTTGCCCCGTCCTATGTGGAGGCGCCCGTCCTCACCGTCCTGGATGCCCGCAGCATTTATGTCCAGTGAGTGCTTCACACATGTAATACAATACACCTACATTTTGCAGAGCCACCAAACAAAGACAATGCTGAAACATAGCACATGTGACATCACTGATAGTCAATATATATGAAATCTATAATTGTGTCTTGGTGCTTCATTGGATGTCTATATTTTACTCTTTTTGGCCCCATTTTATTTTAAAAGCTCCCAGTAGATTTATAGATGTTTAAATTGTCTGGTAGTCATTTTTAAACCAGGATAGGGAGGCTTTAGTTGGGATTTGACTTTTGGATTAGAGTCAGGATTAAAGTTCAGAAGTACAAATCTGAAACTGAAAAATTGAATTTAAGATATTTCATTGAATAGCAATGGAAAAGAAATAAAACTTCTACTAAACATTTACTGCAGCTATCAATTTAAAATGTAGTATCTTTTAATTTTCATTATACTTTGAGACTCCCTGGTGGATAAAAGCACCCAATGTAGAGGATACATTTAAGATGCTTATATAAAAACAAGCACTGATCAGCCACATCAACCATCCTCAGATCCTGCCTCAGGTCTCCATATGATCAAGCCTCACTAGGATATTGCTAGTCTATTCTATTATAATGACTTGTAGGACTAAAAGATCTCCTGACATTATCTTATTACCTTAACAACACAGACCACCTCAAGAGGGCTTGTAGAAGGAGTTAGTTTTGGAATCCATGCGTTGATGAGTTCTTACTGACATGGGGAACATACACTGCATTACGCAAAGGGTTTTAATGTTATGGCTGATTGGTGAAATGTATTGAAAACCAAATTAAGGCACATAAGAAGCTTCCCGTATTTTTGAAAGATTATGTAGCAGAATGTACATCATTTAATCTGTCAGTAGGTAAGATTGCAAATTTTTGTGTCCTTTGTTCACATACAAGGTTGAGCCTGTATGCATATGTGTTAGGCTAAAATGAACAGGACACCAGAAACACAACACATCTTATTGGACAGTGACTTTTATTGTAATTTATTATGATTTAATACACCCGTGGAATTTCTTTTTGTGAGAATGCAAACCTTTATCTGCAGAAGATTAAAAGGAAAAAAACAAAATCTACCCTCATTGGGGTGTGTCTCTGGGTCAGATTTGCGAGCTAACACTCCACATATACACCCATATGCACACTAACAAGACAGGGTCAGGAGTGAAGGTGGCAGTACTCACCTTTTATGTGACAAAATTTCATCAAAGAGACACAGTAATGAGGCAGTGAAGTCTGCTTACATGTGGAGGACAAGAGAAAGCCTGACTGTCCCCTTCTGTTACCCACAAACCTCTACCTCTACCTCGTAATTGTAGTTATTTGTGCATGCATAGTTGGGATGCACAGCATGGATTAGTGATGCAATGACTGGAAAACCTCTTAACTGAGAATATTTTTCAAGAGATCAAGATTAAAAAAAAAATACTTAAGAAGTCCATTCTCAACAACTCTCAATGCCAGGACAAGTGAAGCCCCCACCACGCTAAACTCTACTTCAGAAGCAGTGATGATGTCCACAGGATTGACACTAAAGTCCGTTAGAAGAGACTGAGGGGCACGCTGTTCAAATTAAATTTAAGGTATACATTTTAGGCAGGTGTGAAAAAATGCTGTAAACAAAAAATGCTTTCAGAAATGTAAATAATGATTGTTTATTTTTATCAATTTACAAAATGCAAAGTGAAAAGCGAACAAAGAAAAATCTAAATCAAATCAATATTTGGTGTTACTACCTTTTGCCTTCAAACCAGCATCAGTTCTTCTGGGTACACTTGCACAAAGTCAGGGATTCTGTAGGAGTATAGTCGGTGTATGATCAACCAGTTTTACCAAACAGGTGCTGATGATCATCGATGTCACACGTAGGTTGAAACACAGTCATGTTTGGAACAACCTGCTAGCAGAGTTCCTTCAAAAACTGTGCAAGTGTACCTAGAAGAATTGATGCTGTTTTAGGGCAAAAATTGGTCACACCAAATATTGATTTGATTTAGATTTCTCTTTTGTTCATTCACTGCATTTTGTTGATTGGTGAAAATAAATGAATAAATAAGAAAAATTAGCCAAACAAATTAACACTTCCATTTCTGAAAGCATTTTTTGTTTACAGCATTTTTCACACCTGCCTAAAACTTTTGCACATTACTGTATGTATATATATATATATATATATATATATATATATATATATATATATATAATATCTCACAAAAGTACACCCCTAAATGAAAAATGTCACTGTGCTCAAGGTGTCAATATTTTGTGTGGCCACCATTATCTATTTTCTAGTACTGCCTTAACTCTCTTGTGCATGGAGTTCACTAGAGCTTCACAGGTTGCCACTGGAATCCTCTTCCACTCCTACATGATGACATCGATCTGGTGGATGTTAAGACCTTGCGCTCCTCCTCCTTCCATTTGAGGAAGCCCCACAGATATTCAACAGGGTTTAGGTCTGGAGGCATGCTAGCCAGTCCAGCACCTTCATCCTGGTGGTTGTCTTGGAGGTGTGTTTGGGGTTGTTATCATGTTGGAATACTGCCCTTCAGCCCAATTTCTGAAGGGAGGGGATCATGCTCCTTCCAGTGTCACAGTACATGTTGGCGATGCTATTTCCCTCAATGGACGGTGGCTCCCAGTGTCGAAGAAACGGCCCCAAACCATGAGACTCCCTCCACCATGCTTGACTGTAGGCAAGACACACTTGTCTTTGTACTCCTCACCTGGTTGCCGCCACACCCGCTTGACACTATCTAGACAAATAAGTTCATCTGGTCTCATCAGACCACAGGACATGGTTCCAGTAATCCATGTCCTTTGTCTGCTTGTCTGCTTGCAAACTGTTTGTGGGCTTTCTTGTGCATCATCTGTAGAAGAAGCTTCCATCTGGGACAACAGCCATGCAGACCAATGTGCAGTGTATGGTCTGAGCACTGACAGGCTGACCCCCCACCCCTTCAAACTCTGCAGCAATGCTGGCAGCACTCATACGTCTATTTTCAAAAGACAATCTCTGGATATGACACTGAGCACGTGCACTCAACTTCTTTGGTGGACCATGGCAAGGCCTGTTCTGAGTGGAACCTGTCCTGTTAAACCACTGGTCTTGATCACCATGCTGCAGGTCAGTTTCAGGACGTTGGCATCCTTTTTATAGCCTAGGCCATCTTTATGTAGAGCAACAAATCTTTTTTTCAGATCCTCAAAGAGTTCTTTGCCATGAGGTGCCATGTTGAACTTCCAGTTAGCAGTATGAGAGAGTGTGAGAGCAATAACACCAAATTTAACACACCTGCTCCCCATATATATAATATATATATATATATATATATATATATATATATATATATAAACACAGCGCAGCACAGCACACAGTGAACCACAACAAATTATAACCTTTGCTTTATGTATAATTTTTTTTTTGTTTATCTAATTCACTTACCACACATCAAGTCTGCCAAGATGCTTGATTGCAAATTTGGATTTGGCGATGGAGCTATGAAGATAAATACAATCAATCGATTACGTTTTTTTTTATACATCGGCAAAAGCAAATTTCAAACCAGCTCTTCATTAAGGGGATGCCGGCTCATCTTTGTGGTTTGACACAGTATGATTTACCGAGCTATCAAAATGAACAGAATTTCACCACTACAGTTAGCCATTTCAGACACCTGGGATGGTATTCCTGATGCAGTGGAGGAGAATAAAAGATGATCTTGGATCAGATTCCTCCATAGTTATCAAAAATGAATACTAAATCAGCACTTCTAACCCTTAGGGAGTTTGTGAAAACAAATCCTGTCTAAAGTGGTTGTCAGCAGTGGCAGCTACACTATGAAGTTTTGTTCATTTTTATAGTTCACAGCAAGTCAATCTGTATCCTAAATCCTATTGACAAGTCTTCACCACATTAATGGAGAGCTGGATGCAATCTGAGCATGTAGAGCAAAGTTGTTACAGATTCGATCTGGGTGACTATTGACTTCTAGTGTCCGTTGATAGCATTGGCCTTGTATCTATTTTTAATTAAAGGAACATATTTGAACATCACATGTCTTGGCTGATGGACAACATATGGACTAAGCGGAAAAGTATGCCTCCTAGGTGTGAGTGTGTTTGTCTCTATATCTGCCCTGCAACGGACTGGTGACCTGTCAAGGGTGTTTCACCGCCTTTTGCCCCATGAGAGCTGGGATTGACTTCAGCACTGCTCATTACCCTTCTCAGGACAAGTGACTAAGAAATTGAGTGAGTGAGTGAGTGAGTGAGTGAGTGATTGAGCGTATTGACCAAGATCATGATAAAAATTAACAAATAGTAAATTTGTTATATTATGTTGTCCTAATGTATTTTTCTGTGTATTTGTCCATCGGAGTTGGTAGATACATTTGAAAGTGGCTCGTTAGAAGAAACAAAAAATCTGAAGATGCAGGCCCAAAGTAAAAGACATTGTTTTACTGTTATAAATGATATTTGAAAGTATTTCTCTCCTCCCAATGTACTAGAGTTAAGCAAGCCCATCTTTCACCACCTATTAAAATGCATTATGTCTGCTTGCTGAAGGGGATCAAGGGTCAGATTAAAGTCAACACTATGGCTTATTTTCCTAGCGTATTTTGTCAAGTTTGAGAAGTCGTCCTAGCCTGCGGCAGGGGTGCATTAATCAACTGAGTGTTTTCCATATAATCATAAAGTGCGCCGCGCCCCTTCCGTCAGTCACCGCCTTGGCTCTTCGTCCTTGTTGTCTTTGGGTGTCCTCCGGCCGGCTCTGTGGCCGGCGTTAGCTGGAAAGGGAGCCTTGATTTAGTGGTGTAACAGCGAGCCGCAGCGTCGGGCAGTCTGGCCTGTCATTGGACTGCATGAAAACGCCTGAGTGCGACCTTCTCCCCTACTGTTTAGCATGCGGAATATTCTCCTGCGCTTGACCCCTGCATTGAGAGAGAGAGAGAGAGAAAGAGAGAGGAAGGGAGGGAGAGATGGAGAGTGAGAGCGGGCGAGAGAGCACCTCCGTTTCAGTCCGTCTCCACCTTGGCCTTTAGCAATCTGTGTGAAAGCCATTAGAGCTTCATCTTAAGCTGCCGCTCCGCCATCACTTAAGAACTTGCTGGAGAGGGCATAGTGCCACGCGGCCGCTGCCGACAGGACTGAGAGGATGAGAGAATGAGAGAGAGCGAGAAGAGGGTAGAATGGAGGAACAACAGGGTGGCGAACTCAGGCACACTTTGTTTTTAGCATCAAGAGTGAGGGCTAGCAGGGGTGACGTTTACTCCCCTTGTCATTGGAGGGAAAATGTCAGCACTTTACAGAAGCGATCACAGTCGGAGATCGGCGGAGAGGAGCCTGGGAACGAGAAGAATACATATCTGAGCTGGCGGCTTGACGCAGGCCCCATTGCCCCATCAGACACCTGGGCTGAATCGCACCTGCCCCAAATGGGTTATCAGTTATTTAGAAACTAATACCAATGCACAGCATTAGCCAGAGAGAACATAGGGGCATTTAATTAGAGGAGCCTAAACCTGCTGAATGGCTCGGTGAACGGTGCAAGGAAAAACTGCATACACAGATGCATGCAAAAGTTTAGGCATATATAGTACACAAATAAGTACACAAAGAGAAGAACATGAAGAGAAAACACTTCTGCACATTTGAATGCACTTTTGCTTTTAAAATGAATTAATATATGTGAAAAGCATCAAAGGTGGCCTGTGCAGAAGTTTGCATTCATTATTTATTTCATGAAAATTAAAACTGTGTGCCCTCTAGAGGATGTTCTGATAACTAAAGTTAACAAAATAATAATGAAAGTTAAGTGAATTATGCCATTTTTTTGGGGAGGGTTTTTTTTATACAACTGTTTATTCAGTAGTGGCCTTTGATGTAAATTTTCTTAGTTCTGCCCTGCATTTTGCTTGCAGTGTGCAGTGAGTTCTGATGGTGCTCAAACAAGGTGAGGGCAAAATCTGATGTGCTTGAAGTCTCCAAACAAGTCACACCCAATCAGGGCTGAGTTTCTAAGTTAGTTATAATTTCCCTCTACCATTTGTGTGCCTCACCTGTGCAGAATCTGTCATCATATCTTATCAGGGTAAGGAAGCGCATGCCAACTCTGTGAAAAAAAACAAAAAAAACACTAATATTTATATAGATTTTTAGATATATTGAATATTTTGTATATATGACGTATCATGTATTTTTTGGTTATTATTTCTTCTATAATATTAGTGCTCCTGTTTTATGTAAATTTTTTGTTAAAACACCCTAAGCTTCTTCCCATTCTCATTCTGACTGTAGGAAAATCTATGTAAAACTTGAATTATATGAAATCTAGCGGATATAAACCACTTTTTATAAATAAGCAGAACCCCATGGGGAGATCTGCAGTTTGTTATAACCTCTGTTTCTTGGGAGGTGACTTAATTCTAGGCTTCCCCAGTTGAGGCACCAAGACAGCATAGCTCATTGACAGATTTGCCTATAACTACATTCTTTCGTTCTCTCTACTGTAGTAACCTCTTAAAATGATCTTCATCCAATTATCCTGATTTCCTTATCCCGGCCCTCATTTGCCAAGGGTGGTGCTGGTGGTTGGAGGAGGTCTTTCCCTCATGTTCTTTATATTAATGGCGGATGGAAGATTGTGATGTCTGTATGTCATTTATTAAAAAGATGTATATGACTCAATTTGACCCATCACCGATTTTCATAATTTGGTTATGGTCCTGCTATATGCTGAGAGCAGTGCTTTGGAGGAAAGCTCACCATATTTATTATTTTCATCGTGCAAGGGGGGAGGGGTGGGCTATTGCTTTATTTCCATGGGATATTCCAATCTGAATAAGGAGAGGCACTGGTGAGAGAGAGAGAGAGAGAGAGAGAGAGAGAGAAGAGAGAGAGAGAGAGTTATTTGACATTACAGATGATATCTCGTGCTCCTTTTCTTTTTTCTCTCAGGGTCTAATTGTGGATACGGTGCCTTTGGAAGGTATTGCCTTGTTAGCAGAATTGTAATAGCAAAGGGTGAAGGATCATATGTGTTCAATACTCTTTTGTTGTGTTGCGATTTGCCTGTGAGAAAGGTCCCGGGCTGCTGGAAATGCACAAAACCAGAATCAGCAGAAAGCCTCCCTTCCGTATGCCCTCTCACACCCCGATCCCTGGCTACAATTAGTAACACCTCATACATTATGTTATTACATTATCACACTATACGATGTTGCATTAACTCAGCCGAAGCACAATTTTTGTTGAAATTTTATTGAGTGTTTACTCCACAAACTTCTTTCTGCCTCATTATTGATGTTTTGGGAGGCAGTATAAATCATAAGCCAATTGATTTATCAATTATGTGATAGAGCGTCATAATAGCCACTGTCGTTTGTCATTTAAAATACAATTTAATTGATGCAGAAGCTAAATTAATCACAATAATGACTCGGGTTACCTGCGGGTGTGTTTGCTCCTGGGAGAGCGTAAGGCCCTTGTTAGGCATGTGCTAATTTCAGCTTGAAAAACAACTTAGGTGCCCCAAGTGCATCATTTAAACTAGCTTCTTTTTCTTTTTCCTTCCAAATTGAAAAGTGCTGCTCATACGGCCCAGTTCCCGTTTTATTATACTGGCTGATTCACCAGCTGTAGATACAGGATGACCTTTCCTATCATCGAATACTACTGACCAGATGTCATTATAAATAAGCTTATCAATTGAGAAGATAAATATAACAGATATATTGTCAGTCAAGATATTAAAGATGTCACTTCATTGGGGAAGATAGCCAAGTGGGCTATAGTTTAGACACAGCAAATGTTTAGGCACCCTGGTTTTTGTTGAGTTCAAGTAAAATGTCCTCTACAAACAACGTGCATTTGCATTTAACAGGTCAGATCATAATAATAACAATAATAATAATAATAATAATAATAATAATAATAATACATTTAGAAAATTGAATTAATACTAATCAAGTTAATAGTCAATGCTTTTACTTCATTATTTTTAATTTTGTATTTAAAATTTTTTTCTTTAAGACAAAGGCTGTATTTCTGTAATTAAAACATACAAACATTCTAATATTTGCACTCTTGTCCTTCATTTTTCTTCTTCTACATGCCGTTCAGTGTGACGTGGCATTATGCCGCTGATTTCACCGCTGACTACTGGAAACTCTATAATAGATCATAGAGCTGAAAGGAAAATTGAAAAACATTCAAGAAGATTAATAAAAACAACGCAGTTCATATAGTAAGTGTAGACAAAATCTTATTTCCAAAGAAATGTCTTAGTTAAATAAATAATGACAACATGGACAAACTGGAGACTTTTTTAAAATTTCCATTCTCAGTCTGGTTTTTCATAAGCAGTCAGAAAGAAAAGCTCTTTAAAAGTACAGATAAATACATATAAATGAAGTCCTTCTAAAGACTGTACAGTTCTTCTGTTTTCTTTACTTCTGTAACAGCTTTCTTTCTCCCTGACTTCCTCCCTGTCTGTCTTCTTCTTTTTCCTCTTGGCTCTCTTGAGCGATTCTGTCTCTCGGATCTCTCAGCAGATAGCGGTGTCCTCTGTTCTAAATTTAGCCATAAGAAAGTCAAGCAGCAGCCTGAGACGCTAACCTACCAGTCTTCCCTATTTCTGTCTGCATCCTTGACCAGGGTTATAGCAGTAGTCTCTGTCTGGGCTCTGGGTGGTCCACCCTGATCCCTGCCTCAGACCACTGCGGTTGGTTTTTACTAAAATCACACCTTGCACTGACCAGTGGCGAGAGCAAGGGTTTGAGGCCATTTCTGCTTGTTTCCTCAGATGGGCCGCTCCTCTGGAGGTTAACGGGCTGCTGGAGTTCTATGCGCTCTACCAGACGGTTCCAGGAGAGGAGCCCGTGGTGGTCTACAACAGCTCAGAGCTCTTTGAAGATCGCACTCTGCGAAACCTTGTCCCTGGGACCACCTACCTGTTCCAGATCGCTGTACGTTCAGCCTTTTGAGCAGTTTCTGTATATAGTGTTACACATGTTCATTATATGAATTCATTATATGAATTATATAATTCATTATATGGTCATTATATGATCATGATCATGTTGCCAATAAGTTCACAAAATCATTACATTCATGGAAAAAAAATGTTATTTAATGTTCTGCTTTGCAAAACAATTGTAAAGGAATATTGGGAATCTTTAAAATGAATATCTTTACTGTTTATTTAGAAATATCTTGTATAAGTATTTTTCATATTTACACTTTCAGAAAAAGAGTGATCTACTGGTAAACTTTTACCACCAATGTACAAAAAACTGTAGTAAATGGAAGGTAATATAAGTGTTACCCAAAACGGTGACTGTATAACTAAAAGGTGCATTGTATTCAAAAATGTTACTAAAGTTTTTACAATTTTTAATTTTTAGGACTGATACTAGGTGTGAAAATGACTATTGCTTCAAATTCTGCTTTTGCGCTGTTTGCTTAACCACCCCAACCCTGACATTTGCCCGTTGACCTGCAGGCATGCACAGGAGGCGGCTGCACCCTCAGCGCTCCTAGCATGGCCCACACTGAAGAGAGCTCACCAGAAGATGTGCCTGCTCCGGACGTCCTGTACGTCTCTCCACATGCGCTCAACGTGTCCTGGGGCCCTCCACACAAGCCCAACGGTGAGTGGGGTCAAAACCAGGCATGGCCAAAGGTCAACTCATATTCGAAATGGTGCGCTTAGCTAAGGGATGCTTCATGTTTAATGATGGGTTAGCACACATGGGCGATACCGAGGAAAGGAGGAGCACTTTTGTGCGGTGGCATGAGAGCAAAAGAGGGGGTTGGTGAGAGAGGGATGGAGAGAGAGAGAGGGAGAGCTCTGCGTTTTAAGTGGATGAAAAGTGCTCCCTTTTGACTGATGCTGTGAACTGCAGCTTCAACACTGGATGTCACGACTACTGCCTAATGCTGCCACCTCCTTGCTCACCAGTGCCTTAAAAATACCCTTTTTGAGGCTGCTGAGGAAAAGAACAGAACATTACAAATTTAACCCTCATCTTAAAGTAACATTGATTAATTAACATTAGGATTTTATCCTAATTATTGAACACAACCTTCGTGTCTTCTTTGTTTATGTAGTAAAAAGCACAAAAATTCCAGCAGCAAATATGCTCAAATATAATACAGTTCTCAGCTGAATTTTACAATTTCTATACTTTATACACATACAAAGGGATTTAACCATTTATATATGGAATTTAAATGTCTCACATATTATACTATTTTATAACGCTTATATACTATATAGTCAACCCCTTTTTTTTGTTTCACTGAGCTGAACATAAAAATGATTTTAGGAAATTATTACTGGATTTATATGTCATGTTTGCCAGCAGCACTGTATAGTTTAACGTCTTTATAAATAGGTCCTTTTTTTATATTGTGGTAGGCATTTTGATTAAGACTGTAGAATAGTGGTAATAAATTCTGGGTTAAATTCGTCCATTAATTATTATTAAAAATGATACATTTTTAACCTACACTCAAACAAACTCTCTAAACAGTTATAAGCAAGGTTAGAATGCAAAGGAATGCAAGGTTAGATATTACTAATGACCTTATCCATTCACAGTTGGTTTTTAAAGATAACAGATTCTCAGTTTATTTGCAAAAAAAATTGGATTTAAACCAAGAATGACCACTTTTACAATAACTTCAAAGAAGATTCATAGATTTACAAAACAATGCTCTAAAAGGGTTTTCCGAACAACGTGAGAGATGATTAAAGCTTACTTATATTGCATTTGAGGGTGTGTATTATAGAATGGGAATATGCAGTTTTTATCTCTGTGATTATGGAGAATATCTCTTGTGGCTTCTATGTTAAAATTTGCATAAAGTTAAACCATTTCAAGAAATATACACAACACGTTTATGGTAATTGCACAAAATAGACACTTTAGCATAGTTGGACACTCAAACACTCGAGGCTCTGTGGTTGCATGTGCAAAAAACGTGTCTTTCACAATGGAGGGTTTTTCCCATATGCATTGCCATAATTGTCCAGCTCTTCTGTCCTGCTCTGACCCCTCTTTGCTGACCCTGAGCACCTCTAACTGTGCTTTTGCTGTGGGCAGTTGTAAAGAGAGCAGCTACACTAAACTGCTCTGTTTCTATGCTTTACAGCCCTCTCTCTCTAATGGCTGCCTTTAACAGAGCTTTAAACAAAATGGCCTGTTTACATCAGGACATTGGGGGAAAATGATGGAAGCAGGCAGCATTCAGATACAAACACGTGCCCCTGAATACAGATCGATAAACAAACTGGGTTCTTTCCACCCCATCCATATTATAAGTGTTTATACCACTAAGATTCTTATATATATATATATATATATTTATAACCTACTCAGGGTCCACTTCTGGTCATGTCATTGGGACAACCAGGTTTGGGTTACTTGCTTGTGGATTAGATCACCAAGCATTCTGGGAAAGTGTCAAAATGACAGAAGATCTGAGAGTCTCTGCAAAACCTTCTGCTGTAAATACTCAAGATCCTGGCCTTGTGGAAATGACACCACTATGTACTCCTTTTCATGCCAACAAGTCCTCCTCAAAGAAAAGGTGTTTTTAAGGAACACGACAAAGAGTCACAAGTTACAAATCTCAAATTCGACCAGCCGTTTGTGGGATGTGTGATCCATGGAGGTCCCACCTTATATCTCACAAGACTAGCTAGTTATAATTTGGTGCCAGATACCACAGCACACCTTCTGTATTCTTTTTTTTTTTTTGGATTTAGGTCCAACACAGTTTTTAGCAGGTGGTTTTAAGGTCCGTTTGGTGTGAGTTTCCACAACCAAGAGGCACACAGTTGTACTTTCATTTTGCTTTCATAATTCAAAAGAGACATAGTGTTCATCTCAGTTATTTTTTATGAAAATTAAGCCTCACCTCAACATCGATCAAGGATATCTTGTATCAAAACTTTTGTTAAGTAAAGAACTCACGCAGCAGACGACGTAATTGTTACCATTTTGTGTAAAAACGTGATTGGAAGGATGCTTTAAGAGGCAAAAAAATCTTCAGCTGTGAACACTTGTCTAGAATGGAGTCTTTCACATCCAACCGCAGTGAATGACTTTTTTAACTTTTATAAAAAAAAAGACAGTAGCCCTCTAACCAATCACAGTTCTTTTAGGTGTGTGATTTGAAGACAAATCACATTTCCAGTATTTTTGCATGTTCTGTTGAACCAAGCAAAGTCTCATTTTTAACTATATCATATTATTGATTCTCTGATGTGTTTTTTGTATGTCTTGGTTAGGTAATACTTGAAAACCTCCTTTACAAGCTAAACATTTGACTCTTTCTCTAAACAGAGCTCTCATTTGTTTCAATCACAGGAATAATCAGCAGCTATGGCCTGTGGATGGACAGCATTTTGGTCCAGAACTCCTCTTCCATGAGTTTCGGGGTCAGTGGCCTTTCTCCCTGGAGTCTGCACAGCTTCCGTGTTCAGGCGTGCACGGCTCAGGGCTGCGCACTTGGCCCATTGGTGAGAGCCCATCCCATTTACATTATGTTAATACCCCCTCCCACCCCCGCCCCCCCAAAGGTGTCAGATGGCAGCTCGACATCATAAAGGTGATCGATTCGCTCTGTTCAATAAAGCACCTTCTGCTCGCGCTTGACATTTGGTATAAATGCCACTCTGGGCTGGTTACTGCTTTGATGGGCCAGATTTGGGCATTTTTCCAATATGTGTGCAATATTTAGTCAAATGGCCAGTTCTGCCAACGCTGCAAAAACTCTTGAGTGGGCCAAAGGGAGTGAGGGGAGGTGGTCATGTCAGCAAGCAAAGAAATATCCAAGGAGTAAGTGGGCAGGACACAGAAAGAGAACTGTAATTCTGCAAAGATATACAAATATGTTCTAACACTCTCAAAAATGATTTATTATAATGAATAGCATAGCTGTCACCGTAAAATCAGAGCATATATTGGACAAAAAAATTATAACATACCACGTGTTAAATATAAACATTTGCAAGTCCTTTTAAATAGAGTTTGACAGTAAAAATGTCACTGATAGTACTGATGTGAGAGCAATATCAGCAGAAAATTCGAACAATTATGATATACCTGATAAATGAAGTAGTAAAGCCTGAACAATATGGCTGTTTTGTGATGGTTGTGCATTTTTGGGGGCTAAAAGTTTTGATAACATTGGCTGTTTTGTTCATTTCGGTTCTCACATGTCACACATTTTACACCCAAATGAACATAAATCCCAGAAATAGTATTCAAGTAATGATTCTTAGTAGTAGTTTTGCTTTCTGTAAATTGTACATTAGTTTTCCATGACTTCTTTTGTAAAACCTTTATTGTTCTAGCATGTTATAGCTAAATATTTATGCATTTTATTATTAATGGTTATGAATGAGGGTTATTTTTCTTCAGAATTAGTTCAGCCTGCTGTCATTTAATTAAAGAGAGGAATACTTGTGTGGAATCCCTTTTTTTAGAGATTTTGCCCCATGGTCAGGACTTTAAATTCCAATTTCAACAATGTTGAATCCAAACTTGCTAATTGGCAAATTGGTCAAACCAAAGGTTGTCAATTTTGCCTGATACTGTTGGCCGAATGGTCCAGGTAAATAACATTCGAGAAATGTAGTCTAGTTCGACATAAAAGTCATGGAAAAAAGAATTGTCTTTTGGAAATTAAGGAATTCAATTTAAAATGTAAAAATCAGGGGCCCATAATTAGAATTGGCAAAGAGAGGATTTATTTATTTGGAATATCATGGTTTAATGAGTTTCTATTCCTATACTATCCTATTCTATTCTTATCCTAATCCTATTCCTTTTTTTTGTTTTTTTGTACATTTCTATGTACAAAAGGCTAGATCTTTTAAGAAATTAGTTTAATGTGCTGCTTTTTTCTTTTTACGGGTCATTAATGATACTGGTTAACAGAGCATCAGGGGTGCTGGATAGAAAGCAACATATTTCATAACAGTTTCTTCTTCTATTTCAGACAGAGGTCCGGACATTAGAGATGCCCCCGGTTGGCAGTGTGACCCTGGAAGTCGTGAACGAGACCCCTCGGTCAGTGAGGGTGAAGTGGGATCCCCCAGCCAAGCCCAACGGCAACCTTACCTACTTGGTGCTGTTCTCTGGAGCCTTCCAGCAGCCGTCAGGTAAATGGAGCCAACTGCTTCTGCACAGATCTCTTTCTCCAAGATCTCTCTGTCTCTCTGAGTGAAAGTGACTTGCCCCTGCCCCCTCTCTTGCCTATGATCACCCATATTGACTCCAGCCATTTTCCCTATGATTGTTTACACACAGTATGCAAAAAGGGCAGTGAACCCTAGCGCAGCGCTGCCGTGCGGTAATGGCTGTAAATGAATTGTTGTCGGCCCCCATTTGGCTCGTGCCGGCTGCCGGGCGCCGCAGCGGGGCCAGAGGGCAGCGGAGAGACAGTGGAGAGATGGAGGTGGCCGCCACGTGCCCCCCGCTCCTCATCCTCAGCGGGATGAGAGTGGACAGGTTTGTTAAAAAGAGTGTAATAGCGCGTTCAGAAGAAATCAGCCCCGCCACTCACCTCCGCCAGCCCTGACCGAGCTCTTTTATAGCTGCTTGGAGATAAATGCCTTTGGTGGTCTGTGCGAATAGGGATGCCATCGCATAGCCATGCACACACCCACACACACTTATGCACTGTACACAGAGTCTTCACTGCTTAGTAAAGCAACTGGAAAACTGCATTTTTTCCTCATGTTATGAATATTCATACATTTAGTTTTCAGATTGATAGTTTAGTGATGTTAACATTCAAGAATTTATAACTATCATGTGCTTTTTTTTTGACTGTATCATATGTGGCTCAAGATAAAGACATATTATGCTGTAGGCTCTGACCTTAATAGCTGGTTGTGCCCCCTGATCAACATATAACTAGATCCAAGCACTTCCACTCTTTCTAGTGTTGACATCATGAACACAGACATATCAAGTTGAAATGAAATATTGATATATATACAGCACTTTACAACAGCCAAATACTTTTTATTTAATGGTGAAATCATCAAAACGACCTATTGAAAGTGGATTGAGAATATGGAATGACATGTTTGGCTGAACATATCAATTTCATAATCCCATTTCAGTAACAAAGAAAAAAGTTGTTTTTTGAAGATACTGATGACATTATTTTTAACAGGTGATGTGATTAAAATGGACATTAGAGGATTTGTCCAAATTATACTATAAATACATTAAGATATAAGGAATGTTTTCATGTAGTCTTGATGAGAACTGGTTTATCATAGAGCTGGAATTCTCCTTAGTGGTCTTGATAGAAGCCAGGCATCTGAATCCTTTATTGCCTCTGAAAGCCAACTTTCATCAGATATCATAAACATCATCTAGGTAGCATATTAAAATGAATGATGAAGTGTACTGGGTTTTTTTATAAGGTATAATTGCTACATTTGCACTGTAAACATTGTGAGCCCTAGTTCCCTTCACCACCACTGTAAAGAAGTTTGTGTTAGTAACTTCTTTCTCAACATCTCCCCAAATTATTATTTTTAATTTTTTTTAAAACTGAATTATGTTTAAATTATGTTTGAAAAATCTGTGGAACTCCTTACCTTTTATTGCTCTGCATCCATCAGGCATAAGAGAAATCAATATAGCAATATAACATCATGCAAAACACCAATGAATCGTTACAGATTCCTTAATAAGGGGGATTTTAATCAATAATTAAGTATAAACATCTGGTCGTCCTCTGCTATACACTGCTATCTGTTATTAATGGCTCTTAATTCCACCTTTTATCTTTGACTGGACTGCTCTATGGTTTGGTTTTTGAGAGCAGCCTGGTATCGAAGGTCATGCATGCTGAATGTAATAAGAATTAGTTCATTTAAATGCTACACAAAATAATTCGAGCCTTTACTCATTATTAGAGTTCGGACACGTGTGAGTGAATGTGTGCTGTGTACCAGGATGTGGAATTCAGGGCCTGAAGTTGGCAAGGGTGTGATCAACCCTGGTCCTCCCCTCCCCTCTAGTGTTCCTGGTCCACCTCCAGCTCGGTTCAGATGAAAGGACTGACCCACACCTCTCTGTGTCAGCACTTTTCTTTTGAGTGCCAGACCAATAGAATAGATTGTCTCTCTCCATTAATCAACAGTTCATCTGCACAGCTGACCAATTGTACACATTTAATCCTGCAGTGTCGCCCTGCGCGCGCGTGTGTGTGTGTGTGGTTTGTGCTACAGCCTGATCACCGCACAAGAATAAATTGGAATTTTTTCCCACAGTGCATATTTGTTTATCATCAGCAAATTATGGCCTATAATGTGCTTGTTTGTGGAAAATCCAGAAATTGAGGTTGCTTTGTTGACGGCCGTGTTACTACGTCAGCATCTAATTAAGCTGAGTTTGCCTGATCTATAATATTCAGACCAGATCGCTTACAATGCAATCAGTCAACCTCTTTGATGGACATAGTTTGTATTATAGGCATTCACATAGCGTGAATACATACATAAACAAGAATTTTAACTCTGTAGGTTTGCAAGCTTGGTTGTGTCCCCTTTTTTCAGCCTTTGTCCAGGCTTTTTTTGTGTTTTTGTTACTTGGTTACCTAGGGGAAGTGCTTAATGTAGATCACTGCTGTATGTGAATTTGCAGGGCAAGTGCATATAGAGGTTACCTCTTTTCTTGTCCTAAATATAGCATGTTTTTTCTTTGCTTTTTTTGCTGAGTTAAAGCTTTTATGGGGTATTAGAGTTTTATTTGTACTGCATGATCAATCAACCAATACGAATGGTCAATATTAAGGCTCTGTTGTTAGTTTAGTATGATCAAAATTTCTGCAGTTAAGGGAATAGTTAAGAAATCAAATAATTGCAATTTTTTTCAGATCAATTCCAACAGCCAATACATGTTTGAAGTCCAAGTATTGGTTCCTAGGTGTAAAACAAGAGATTAGCTCTGCTGACAAACAGTAAAAGGCAATAGTTACACAAATATGTAACTTTTTCCCAATAAACCGCTCGAAAAGCAGTGGGCTGTTCAGAAAGGTGGCACAGATTTATCGATGTGGTTAGCTCTGAGCTTCACAAAACTTTACAGCTAAGCCTAATGCTGTTCACAAACAGGAGGTTATCGGATCCAAAATGAATTTTCCACAATGTCTCTTATGAACATTATCATTCAAGATGAAATAGGATAAAGTTAACAGAAAATTACAGACTGCTATGAATTATCTGAAGATTTGCTAACTTCTCTAAAATTATGAGAATTTTTTGCCGCAGTCAGTGTAGGCAAAACCCGTAGATGTACATCCTATAAGGCTAATTATTTAAAAGGGAAATTTAATCAAAAATGTCTGTGTAATTAACTCAAAGCACAAAGTCATTTAGTAATGTTTGATTAAAACTCTATTCTATAGAGTCTGCACTCCAACTGCGCTAAAGGCTTCCCCACAGAATCTATGACATGAAGTGGTTACGAATATGCTGCTTGATGCCAAAGACTTGTTTTTTTATACATGGCCGAAAGGTACACACTGAGTAGTATCCAACAAAAAACTTTACTTCCTTCGGGCAAATGAAAGCAGTGGCCTAGTGGTTGGGGAGTTGGCTCCAGGATCAAAAGGTCATGGGTTCGAATCCCAGACCAGTAGGTTGCCCTGAGGTACCCTTGTGCAAGGTACCATCCCCACCACTGCTCCCTGTGTGTGTATGGTGTTTCAGAATGACAAAATAGTCACTTTCACTTTAAAATATATAGGAATATTGGAAATTCGACCTTAAACAGTGATTCTTAAGGATGTGCAGTAAATATGAAGTGTGTAAAGAGGTGAGATGAGAGTTTATCTGTCCTATTGTGTATGTGTGTGTGTGTGTGTGTGTATAGTCATAACACCATATCAATCTCTATTACCATCTCTATGTTTGCAGCTCCTTGGCACTGAAGTGAGCCGTTATTGCATCTGTATACTGTCATGTGTCTGTAATATGTATCTGTTGGCATCCTCATCTCTCAGATCTGCTTGAAGCGGCCACTTCTGGCCCATCCATTGTGCCCACCGCGGAGTGGCCATAAAAGTAGCTTTTCCGACAAGTAGGACGAGCAACTTACCGACTCAAGATTGTAATCTGGAAATGTGAGCCGATGGAAGTGACCTCTCTCAAAGCCTGCCACGTCCACCCCCCGCCCCCCACTCTCATAGTGCAAGGGCTTTGAAGTATTCTTCTGAGCCGAGAAGCTGAGATTATGATGTGTAGGGGGGTTGATTTGAGAGCGCATGAAAAAGAAAGGGAGCGAGAGTCGCAGTCCCTTTTTTCTGGAAGGGCTCGATTGCCATTCCGTTTTTTTTTGTTTTTTTTTTTTTTTTTTGCCTTTCGCTGTTGTCTGTGCCACTGCTGCTGTTATACTAATGTTGCTTCGAATGATGAGCTGCCTTTGAAGAATGTTTTGTGGTGCAAATGGAATTTGATGATGAAAAATGCAGTACATCCGAGGTGTCATAAGATGGAAGTGTCAAAATTGAATCCAAATATAACATTGTTTTTAAATCTGTACACTTTATCATGCTTTTTTCCAGAGCAATTACAATTTAGTTACGCATGTACTGATTTAGGCAAACTTAGTGTTAGGACTGTTGGGACATAACAGAATTAAGGGAGCTTTTTTTCCTTTTTTTTATTTACTGCATAATACATACAGCATCGGGCAAGGGCATTGAGTGTGCATTGGTGTTAACTGATTTTAGATTGTATTTTAGAAACATTTTTTGAAAAGTGAAAGTGAGAAGTGAATGTGACCATTGTCAGTGTAAGTACACGGAAGAACACACAGTGAACCACAAGGAAATTACACCTCTGCATTTAACCCACACACAAATTTGTGCAGCAGGGGGCAGCTACTGAAAGCATCCAGGGAGCAGTGGTGGGGACGGTACCTTGCTCAAGGGTACCTCAGTGCAACCTACTGGTCTGGGATTCGAAACCACGATCTTCTGATCCTAGGGCCAACTCTCTAACCAGAACCTGTGCTGATTCCCACTGCTCTAAGCTACATAGAATCACTTATAAACCTCTCATGGCTTGTTGTAGTGGTGGTCTAGTGGTAGGGTGCTTGTCTATGGGCCAATGGCTCAAGAGGTCCCAGGTTCAAAACCCACCTCTGGCATTACCACCACTGGGTCACTGAACAAAACGCTTAACCCTGCGTTGCTCCAGGGGGACTGTCCCTGTAATTAGGACATGGAAGTCGCTCTGGATAAGAGCGTCTGTAAATGCCACAAATGTAAATGTTGTAAAAAAAAAACCATCAAGACAGTACCCAGCAAATTATAAATATTGGTCTTAATTGAAATGTTTATCGTTGTTTAATGTTTAATTTAATACTATTAAAATTAACCATTGCTTAAGCATTATGTTATATATAAGCAGTATATTATAATTAAGAATTGTGTGTGACACTACTGTTAGTATAGATGATGTTAATCGACATGCATTACCTAAAGTAATGCAGCTGCAAACCAAAGCTCTAGATATCAAATAAGCCACTGTTTAAAAAGAAATAATAATAGTTTGACCTCAATACTTGATTTTAATCTGTTTTTACCCCAAAAAAATAAATAAATAAAAGTGTGGAAAGGTGTTAATATTAACACTTAACTGAAGGGAAAAGTGACATCTGTTTCATCTGATTTCATGTGGTGGGCAATTATATATCGTCATGTAATGCGCACCATAGCACTGCATTATGATCTTGTATGTTATGTCATCCATCCCTGCTTGGTAGCTTCAGAACCTCCTTTGAATAATAAAGCAGTATGTGTAATTTATAGCCACATTTGGCTGAAAAGCTTATCATCACATTATTTTTTGTGATAATGATCAATTTTCACATCGCTGACCTTCTTCTCGGCTTTGAAATAGCAAAAGGCTGAATGTTGCTATTGGTGGATGGGGGTGCAAGAGTGTCTACAACTGGGTTTGTTGCTTTTAAAGGGTCAAGCCATCCAGCCAACACGCAGACCCATATACCATCCACTGGGAAAGCAAAGGCAGAAGTTTGCTGATTTCTCCCAATGGATTGCTGGAGAATTTATTGGCCGGTGGCCGGCAGTCACAGATTAAGGGAAACGTCGATCAGTAATGACCCCTTCTACATGTTAGTATTGTCGTAAAGCCAGCCTTTTATGTCAGAGATATCGGAGTGGGAGCTATTACACATGACAGGGGTGAGCAAGGGACTGCAGACCAAGGCTAGCATTATTAAATATTGACTAGTGCCATGATATATGTAGAGCTGGAGGGGGGGAAAGTGACTTTTTAACTGTGATATATTCTTTAGTCGCCAAACCCTTCCATTTATCTTTTCAATAGAAATAAAGTGCATGCTGGCTGCATGTTTTTTTTTGTGGTCTGGCTGGAAAAAAAAAAGGAAAAGAGGAAAAAAAAAACCCGAAATAGACCTTATTAGAAAAAGAAAATCTATGATTTTAGAAATCATTGACATAAATTCCGCCATGGCTAATCTAATATTCACATTCAACCATTACGAGATTATTAAACTCCCTGCATTGATTACGCCTCTCAAAACCCTCTCCATTGACAGAGTGAGTGTTAGCTCTATTTTGAAATAGTTTATTAAAGTAAAACCAGTTTTTCACCCCACCAAAATATTTTATTTTTATTTTTATTATGACAGTATTTTTTTGTGAAAAAATTTTTTTAATTGTGAAAACCTAAAATATCACAGAATGTTTCAACCCAGTAGTGAACAGCCTTGCTCTTAATTGGCTTTATTATGGGGTTAGTATCACGGTTTAATTTTGTTAACAAAATAAATAAATAAATAAATAAAATTAATAATAAGACTTATTTAATATGCAAACTATGTTTACTTTTTGTTGTGTACTGTGTTGGGTCGTTGGGTAGGTAGATGTATAGGTATATGAATATGCTGAGTGTATAACAGACAGGTGAGGGTCAGAGAAGAGACTGTTTATCGTGTTTTATTAGAGCATTATGAGTAGTTTTGAATGTTTTTGAAAGTAATTTCCAATCTGAATGCCTGTCATTTACACAGTTATAAAACAGCCTGTTTGATTCTACAGGATGAAGAAAGGAAACTGTATGTTAACATACGTTATAAGCAGGTCTTTAAAGAAAGCAAAAGAAAGATATGTGCCCTTTAAACTTTTGGCTTAAATGGAGTGCGACCCGTCTTGGAGTAATTGTACTAAGAAATGGCAGCTTGGAGTTTGAGCACAGCGCTGGAGGAGTGATAGCATGTGGATGTGCTTTTAGTCACTGGGGCACTTCATGTCTATTGATTTCTTTATAGTACCACCACATTTCAGAGCCTTCAGATGGGTGAGGGCGAGAGGTTATGGACTCAGAACACGTACACACACACAGACACACACACACACTTTGCTCTCTTTCCAACAGCACATCTGGCCTAGAAGAGAGGTGAGGAAATTAATTCGCTTTTAATTTGCAAGCAGGGCCGTATATCCTGCAGTCGATTGCATTACAGTAAGTGGTGGTGGCTGGGGACTCGGAGGCCTGACTCTTGACCTATTGGTTAATGTGCCCAAATGCATGTATCTGAGCGAAGGCATTATGTTTGTGTGTGTGTGTGTGTGTGTGTGTGTTTGTAGACAATTGCCAGGGTAGCACTAAGCCCAAACAAAATTTTATTGGAAAGATATTTTCCATTTCTTCTTACAGTAAAGCAGCATTCTGAAAGTTTATAGATTTTCATTTCTTTCCTCTTTCTTTTTACACATCTCCTTATGAACCTTTCACCTGATTGACAGCTAGTGCCTCCTACCCAAACAAGACTTCTTTTGCTGCTATTATTTATGAAATTGTCTTTTTTTCTTTTTTTCTTTTTCTTTTTCTTTTTTTTTTTTTAAGCCAGGGAGACAGTTTCCTCTGTTTTTAAATCAATGTCTGGGTTAGCACAAGCGATCAATCCCCATTTCTGGATTAAGACCCAGACAGCCAAAGCCTAGGCTTCCCTGTGTCAGCAGGGCACTGTGCATCAACAAACACATATACACACACACACACACACACACAGTTCACCACCTGAAACACATTTCTCAGCCGACTCAGGAACCAAAAACCCTTGTTTCTCTATGGTGTCTGTGGTTAATGGTCAGTGTAAGTAATAAATAAATAAACAGCAGAAAAAGAGCAGCTGTTTCTCATCTCTGCTTCTGTGCTGAGGCTCGGTCTTGCTTCTTTTAAGCATGGGACTCGACAAGCTGATTGTTGAGGCCATCAAACTTCCAACAGTCACTTTGTTGGACATACTCATTCCTTGTCAGTGGTTTTTGAATCTACTTTTGAATTTTCTATGAATTTACCGTTACAGAAAGAGAATGAGCAATATGTGAAAACAGCAATCTCATGACGGCGCACATAGAGAATGCTTGAGAAAGCTTGATTATTCAGTGCAAGTAGCGATGTTTTACTCTGTCCAAATTGAAACAATATCACATTACCTATGAGTATTAACATGGATGCCTAAGAGTCCAGTGATGTTCTGATAATGACATAATGACATAAAGCTTGAAATACACTCTCATTTCAGTAGCTTTCTTATGACTTCTTGCCATATCACTCTGAATATGAGGTCATTGTTTAATGTATAAAATCTAGGAATACAGTGCATCTGGAAAGTATTCACAGTGCTCCACTTTTTCCACATTTTGCTACGTTACAGCCTTATTCCAAAATGGATTAATTTTTTACCCCAAAATTCTACGCACAATACCCCACAAGGGCAAAGTGAAAAAGGATTGCTCAAAACTTTTGCAAATTTATAAAAAATTAAAAACAAAAATAAAACATTTACATACATATTCACAGCCTTTGCTATGACTCTCAAAAGTGAGCTCAGGTGGATCCTGTTTTCACTGATCTTCCTTCAAGTTTCTACAACTTTATTGGAGTTCACCTGTGGTAAATTCAGTTGATTGGACATGATTTGGAAAGGCACACACCTTTCTAAATAAGGTCCCATAGTTGAGGCTGACAGTGTGTGTCAGAGCACAAACCAAGCCATGAAGTTCAAGGAACTGTCTGTAGACCCAACCATTTTCTGCCGCTTGTCCCAAACGGGGTCACAGGGGGAGTGCTGGAGTCCAACCCAGCTCACACAGGGCGAAGGACGGGGGACGCACCCTGGACAGGTCGCCAGCCCATCGCAGGGAGGAGCATGACGAGGACGGCACCTTGCTCAAGGGTACCTCAGGGCAACCTATTGGGAAGGGGTTCAAACCCCTGATCCTCTGATCATGTGGCCAACGCCCTAACCACTAGGCCACCGCTGCCCCTGTCTGTAGACCTCAGAGACAAAATTGTATGGAGGCACATATCTGGGGAAGGCTACGGAAACATTGCTGCAGCATTGATGGTCCCAGTGAGCACAGTGGCCTCCATCATCTGTAAATGGAAGAAGTTTGAAATTGCTAGGACTCTTCCTGGAGCTGGCCGCCCAGCCAATCTGAGCAATCGGGTAAAAAGGGCCTTAGTCAGGAAGGTGACCAAGAACTCGATGGTCAATCTGACAGAGCTTCAGCATTGCTCTGTGTAGAAAGGAGAACCTTCCAGAAGCAAAAAGATTTCTGCAGCACTTCACCAACCAGGCCTGTATGGTAGAATGACCAGATGGAAGCCACTCCTCAGTAAAAGGCACATGACAGTCCGTCTGGAGTTTCAGTGAGAAACAAAATTTTCTGGTCTGATGAAACAAAGACTGAGCTCTTTGGCCTGAATGCCAAGCATTATGGTTGGAGTAAACCAGGCACCACTCATCACCTGGCCAATGCCATCCCCACAGTGAAGCATGGTGGTTGCAGCATCATGATGTGGAGATGTTTTTTGACAGCAGGGACTGGGAGCAGAGCCCAGACCTGAACCTGTTTGAACATCGCTGGAGAGATCACTCCCTATCCAACCAGATGGAGCTTGAGAGGTTCTGCAAAGAAGAATTGGAGAAACTGCCCAAAAATAGGTGTCCCAAGCTTGTAGCAACATACTCAAAAAGACTTGAGGCTGTGATTGTGCTCTTAAGTGCTTCAATAAAGTATTGAGCAAAGGCTGTGAATAGTTATGTACATGCTTTTTTAATTTATTTTTATTTTTAATTAATTTGCATTCAACATTTTTTCACTTTGTCATTATGGGGTATTGTGTGTAGAATGTTGGGGTAAAAAATGAATTAATTTTGGGATAAGGCTGCAACAGCAAAATGTGGAAAATGTGGAGCGCTATGAATACTTTCTGGATGCATTGTATCTCTGGTTAAAAGAGATCCTAAAGGTACCTTTAATTTTTACTCAAACATTAACATTATGTGTAACATAGTGGATAAAACCTCTGCCCACTTTGTAGGACACTGAAGTTTAACTACCTGTCCAGAGGAAGACACCAGTCTATGAATAAGTGCCAAGCTAATGGGGTTTAATTTTACTTTTAGTACTTCAGTGCTTCAGCACTTTACTTACAGTAGAAATTACTCTATCTAACAACAGAAAGCATCATTAAAATTCTGCTTTGAACTGCCTGCTGGAGAAGTGCACATGCCACTGAAACATCACAGGAAAAGAAACAAAACCATTTCTTTGCTAACTAACTTTATTTTGAGGGTATTTTAAGGTCTGCAACTTTGCACGCTGTTTCCTTACTTTATGTGTCTTGCAGGCCAGAACAGCAGCATGGATGAGACTGAGATGGAAACAAAAGCTCAGCTGATTACTGGCAAAGCTGGCCACTGGGTGTCTATAGCAGATCTGCAACCCTATTCTAACTACAGTGTGTGGGTCAAAGCCTGCAACACTCAGGGCTGCGTGGAGAGCGCCCCCACCAGCATTTCACTCCCACCTGCAGGTTAGTGCTCTACACTAAACCACAATATAAATCTTTGAAGAGATTATGACTGTTATTTTCCAGGACTGTTATAGTGTGCTAGGAACCAGGACCACGATGTCTTGAAGAGTCATTTAATGTACAGTACAAAATAACCAATGAACCTTGCATTTCTTGTGCATGCATTATAGTGTTACTGTTTTGTAAGACTTAAAGCTTTAATCTAACTTAGGGGTAAACAGTTCCAGGCCATTTCTAGACCTCTTAAACAACAGCATTGGACTCAACTAAGCATCTGAAACTAAAAATATTAACTCCTACAAAAGCAAGGCTAGACTAAATAGAAGACCTCCTGATCCTGGGACCTACTCCCTAGGCCACCACTTCCCCAGTTCTTGACTTTTGACCCAGTAGATCTTGCTCTATGTTTTGTTTATTAATGCATATTCTTTAGCATCTGCTGCATAGCTGGACATGCTAAAATCATCAAAGAATATAATTTAAGGAGGATAAAAGATGCCTATGGAGATAAAGTCTGAGAAAATCTTGAAGTACAAATACATTTCTGAAAAGAAAACCATCAATAACCTGAAAAGTCAAAGCAAAACCCCATGGTCAAAGAAAGGTTATTGAAATGTATGAGTAAATTATGCAACACGACTTTGAATCATTTTAAACACAGAAGCCCTGGAGCTGTCAGCTCATTTAACAGCTTGAGAAGGAGACACATGTATCCTTAATGTTGGCAATATTTGTGTTTGTTGTGATAAATCATGGTACATCATGATATATTTTTCTGAACGTATCACATTGACCAGTTGCATTTATGCAGAGAAATTTGATACCTTTTTTACAATTTTACACGTTTTTCAATAATTAACCACTTCCCATCAAAGCCCTTTTAATGACTTTGTTACCATCTGAAGAATTTTCTCCCCTTTTAACAGCTCTCTGGTATTTGACCTGCATTCTGAAAGGTCAGAAAAACAAAATGGTATTATTCATAACATTATCAGAATTGAAATGTTGCATGTTTTTCAAATCACCCACCCTCATGCGATCTGGTGTGTGGCGGGTCTTTCCAGCCTCAGTGTTCAATCACTGCGCTCGGCACGGGGGAGTGTGAAGTGTTTGATCACTCTGGAGCAGCCAGGCCCTCTTTGCCAGGCCAGCGGGGAGACGTTCCACATCTGCTGCCTGACAAAGAACAATGCCTGCTGCTGCTGCTGATCTGAAAGACCATCCCTTTCTGTTCCAACTGCAGATAACCCTCCCTCGTCATCTCCTCCAAAGCCCCGTGGACACCCACGAGACAACCAAACACTGGAAGTTTATTACCAGTCTCGCGAGCCACACTTTCCCCACTGTTAAATTGTTGTTGATTTTAATTATGGCTCTTATGACTGTGGAGTGTTCTTTTTTATGACCTTCTCATAGCAAATGAAAGGTAACAAGCCATTGGTTAAATAGGGCTCAGTGCTAGCTTCCTTTTACTTAATGGTGTGGGAACTTATTAAGCTGATTTACACAAGGCGACGGGTGTTTGGTAGCACGCGCCAGGCGGCAGGCTATATGTGCTTAAGCAGTGGGTAAATTAACCATAGGGTTATAAAGAGAAAAAGAAGGCTAGTGATTTTTTGTCAGTGCAGGGAGGGGAGAGGAAACGGAATCGATGGACACACGTATGGCTAAAGATGAGGTAAAGGAGCCGAATTCACTGCAGGCATTTTATGTTCTAATCCGTATTCAATATTTGGCCATGTCTTAACATGTAGCTTCTTAGTGCTTTTTTCCCCCTCTCTCTCTCTCTCTCTCTCTCTCTCTCTCTCTCTCTCTCTCAATCTCTTCTTACTGTCACACAAACACACACATTTACTCTCAGGGTCAGTCCTAGCTCCAGGTTCAATGAGGAAGCATCAGTCGCGTCTCATGTGGCGATTCCTCTCACACACAGCAGCCTCTTTTTTATTACAATTTGATCAGTCTCTCTCTTTTTTTTCTTCTGGCCCAGATGTCTGGGAGGCCTCCAGCCAGGCTCTGAGCATGGTAATCTCCCCCTCCCTCGGCAGACATCTCCACTGATCAAAGCGAAAGGGGAGGCGTACGGACACGAGCGCAGCCGATAAGCACCTCCGCAATCGCTCTTAATCCTAGTAAAAGCAGGAGGAGGACCACAATGGGGTCTTGGTGGAGAGAGGACCTTTTTTTCCCACTACTTCTCAGCCTCAGGGCTCTGTGGCAGAGCTTTGTTCCCTAAGCAAAGATTCCACCTTTGTCCTTCTGGTGTCCCTAAGCGGAAACCTGTTCTACTAGAAAAGAAACAAGTATCAGCAGTGGAATCTCAAAGTCTGTCTAATGAAGTGGAAATCTGTAATTGTGAAACACAGCACAATAATTGCAAACAAAATGCAATTTCTGCATACTGTGCAGCCATTTCCAGAGGTGTTGGGAACAATACATTGCTCAAGGGTACCTCAGGGCAAAGTGCTGATCCAGGATTTGAACCTATCCAGGATTTGAACCTACAACCTTCCAGGCCTGAGGACTAGTCCCAAACCACTATGCCACCACTGCCCAAGCTATGGCCCTGTAGATCTTGGCTCATGCTCTGTTTATAAGTGCTTTCTTATTTAGCAACTTTCTCTGGATGCACTTTACAGAATGCCCATTTAGCTTAATGACACCCAAATCTCTTCCAAATGTTTGTGGAAGGTCACACTGCTAGACCCAGTGTTTTTTCCTAAGATGTGGTAATGAGCAAAAGTCCTGAGCCGGCCCTCATTGCTTCATATTTTGCTTCCAAAGAGCCAGCTTAGACGTGAAGCAGTGAAGAAACAGGAGCCGCTAATACAGATGATCAGGCCACTGATTAGTATACTAGTGAGACTTAATGCAGAGTAGCTAAAATCCCTTTATCTAGAACCTCGTATCTTTAGACATTGTGCAGCCTTTCACAGTACAATTTGTTCCCATTTTTAAATGTGATCTGTTCTTTGCCAAAGAAAAGACTTTTCATTATAATACTGATCTCAATATTGACTTTTTTAGTGCTCCACTGCAATCATTGCCACACATTCCTGGTTTTGACTCGTCTCACTGATATAATACATCAGGGGTGTTTAAATAGAATACTATTTAAAAATGCTACAGTATCTCATTTGTCAATTAAAAAATAATACAAATGTTTATTCAGCTACTTGGGGCTATGGGTTTCGCCTTTGCTCTGGCGTTTCTTGGACCACCTGTGCACAAAGCCTAAGCCTATGGCATTTTACCCTGGGAACTTGATGAATTTCACCTTTGTTATAGTGACAATAAATCAAAAGTTAAAACAAACATTCTCTTGAGCCTGTTGATCTGGGAAAAAAATCAAAAATACAGCAACATTCCAGATATTTTTGTTAATTATCACATGGTAGAACATTCTGTGTTCAGCTCCTGGTTGGGATGGCCCAGCTCCTTTGTGTTTGCATATCCTCTGTGTGACTGTTTTGGTTTGCACTCTGGTTTCTTCCCAAAAAACCCAGAGAATCCACATCAGGTGGATTGGAGATGTAAATTTTCCCAGTGTGCCAGTGTTTTGGTTGGACTGGTGATCTGTGCAGGGTATGTTTCTGTCCTTTGCCCTAAGTGTGGTGGGGTATGCTCCCCTCAGACCCTCGTTAGGAAAAGCCGTTCAAATCATAACAAAAAAGAAATACATTTTGCACAATTTTGCAGCTGGAAAAACTTTGTTTCTGTTTGCATGAGGTCTATGAGATTTGATGAAAAGATAATGGCAAGTCTGATAAGGAATATTTAATGTAGGGCCATCGAGTGGGATTTGTGTTCTATAAAGTTCTGGGGATATCCTCATAAAAAGTAAGTAGAAAAGACTGGCTTTGTGTGTGTGTATGTGTGTGTATGTGTGTGTGTGTGGGAGGGGGGGGGGGTGTGTAGATAAGTGGACAGAGAGAAAAGAATCTAATTTCTCAAAGAAAGCGTTGTGTATCAGCTTGAAAAATGACTCGGAAATGCTTTTTTTTTGTGCTGAGGCCACGGTTTGCCTCTGCGAACAACAGAGGAAGAGCAAAGTTGAAGTTCTATGAGAAAAATGTTCAAGTTCAAAACAAAGACATGAGGAAGTATAAATTTTAAATACCACACGTTTGCCTCCACTCCTCTCAGGCAGATCTTTAAGCTTCTCGTAGCTGAACTGAAGCCTTGTCTCAAACTGTCCTTGTTATATCAAAGAACAGAAGGGGAGAAAGCTAAGAGATCCAGAGGAAACATAAAAGTGCATAGTTTAAAATGATTAGTGACACTTTTGATATACCTGAGAAAGGAGGGAAGCGAAACAAAGGAAACTCCATGCCGACTGTTTGATGAAATAAGTCTGTAAGGAATTAACTCTTTTGTCAACTGGTTGTCTCTGTTCGGTGGAAGCTCTATCTGTTTCTCTCGCTGTCCATTTCTCCCTACCTCTGTCCTTCTCTGCTTCTTTCTCTTTGTCCATTTCTTTCTTTCTCTGTTTCTGTCTGTGTCTCTGCCTCGTTTCCCTTTTTTCAAGACGTACATGTGTGTTATGTGTATTTTTTGCCCTTTAAAAAAATGTCTCTATTTTATGTAAATGTTACGCAGTTACATATTTATTTGCATTTTATTTCAATTTTGGATAAATATTTTCATCTGCACTACCGACAGATGCTAAGTAGCTCTTTTTTAAGCAAAATAACAAGATAACTGGTACAGAATAAAAATAATCAGGCATCACAAATCAATACTTTTAGCACTTGCTAAGACTTTTGCAGATGCAACTTTATTTATACAGCGTTAATTTGGCTTTGCAGCTTTGTACCCATATCTCTTATATCTTATCGTACTATACTTAACTACAATACTAACTACTATACTATACTAAACTACTATACTAACTACAATACTATACTAAACTACTATACTAACTACTATACTATACTAAACATAATTAACGATACGGAACTCAGGAATCACTAATATGCAGGAGAACGTTCGAGTCAGTGACCGATGCTCTGCTCTGACTCAAGGGGACTTGTAAACCACGCCCCAATGAAGCACACCTGGGCCCTCATGAGCCCAGGTGTGCTCAGTCTGAGCAGAGCGCCACATACAGCTCCCTCTGTTGGACTTTTGATGAATTTGTCAGTTTGTCATTTATTTATTTTTTTGTGTATGTTTGTGGTGGTTATATTCTTGTACTTTCTTGGTTAAGAATAAAACATTCATCTCCATACTTCACTGGGCTGTGAGGTTCCTAGGACACCACGCAACCCTTTACACTTTGTACTAATTTCATAAACTGACTAATATAAATGGTCCTAGCTGGGGCAATGGTGGCCTAGTGGTTAGGGAGTTGGCCCCAGGATTGGAAGATCATGGGTTTGAATCCCATAGCAGTAGGTTGCCCTGAGATACCCTTCAGCAAGGTACTGTCCCCATCACTGCTCCCCAGGCGTTTTCAATTCTGTCCCCTGCTGCACGTGTGTATATGGGTAAAATGCAGAGATTGAATTTAGTTTTATCTCACAGTGTGCTGTGCTGTGTTTCACTTTCACTTTTGTCACTTTTAGTTCCAGTTGGCTGCCATGTGCCTTTAAGGAATGGCTTTATTTGTCCACTTTACCATAACAGTTTGAACTGATTGCTAAATTGTTTCTCCAATCTCTACAAACAAACTCATCATGACTAAGAATCATCAGATTCTTAGTCACCTATCTGACCAAGACTTTTCAAGACCAGTTTCTCAGTTTATGTGGGGGCCAAATCTAGGAAAAACATTCTTCTGTCCTTCCCAAATCTGTGTTTTGACACAATCCTATCTTGCAGACAATTCTCGTGAACTTAAGGCTTGATTTTCAGCCTGAGGGTCTTATGGTGAGTGCATTGTATTTAAACAAAAATTATTTATTTTATTGTGAAGCAATCGGTGTAGATTATGAATTTTTAACTACATGAAACTTAATGTCACATCTTTATATATAGTAACAAGAGCAAACATCCACAGTAAGAATGGAATGGGAAAAACAATGGTCCCTACTACACCAATTGCAAACCTAGTCTGCTTTGGTTGGTCCACCCCTCTCTGACATTAGGGCAGCTCAGTTATGAGTTTCCTTGAGTGATGATGGTTTTTCCATGTTAATGAAGACATACATAGTTTTTTGCTCCTATTTCAAATACAGAGTCAAAGTTCATTAAGTGTCAGTGTGAATTTGAAATGGATGCACTGGAAGTGCATCCCGAATACTTGCCTCCTCTCTAAGTTTCAGTGTGTATGAAGCAGTGAGGTCTTCGCGGCAGCAGAGCAGCATGGCAGATTGCAGTCCAGGCCTCTCCATATGCTCGTCATCATCATTACGTTTATGGCCGCTTGGCCGGCCTCCGCCGCGGTTATTTCTAGCCAGTGTATGGCAGCAAAGGCAGATGGGGGGAAAGTGCGGAATGGCTTTTAATGCCGACGTTCGTCCAGCGAAACCCCATCCTCTCCTCTCCTGTGGCCCACAAGCAGGCGTCTTGCCTAAACCAAGCGCTTGTGCATTATGAAAATTGCAGCTTGGCAGCAAAAGCAATTTTAAGCCACTGCTGACATGAGTGATGAGGCTGACCCCTTGATGTGCAAGAAGCCAGTCCCTACTTTTGGACACAGAAGTGTGTGGAATAACTTAAAAAATTAGTTAAGGCCCAAAATCAATAAATCAATCAATCAATCAATCAATCAATCCAATCAATCAATCAGACTGTCTGTCTGTCTATCTATCTATCTATCTATCTATCTATCTATCTATCTATCTATCTATCTATCTTAGGACACCATATGAAATCCTGTGTTTTTGTAACATTCTTCAAGATATGGATATGGATGGCTCAAATCACAGACAGGTGTAGAGCATCAGGTGCACATGGTTAGAACATCATTACTCAGCATTTTGAAAGAGGTTTGCCTTATTTAAACCTCAGACATTTAGTTTGGTGGGCTCCTGACTGTTGGGATGTGAATGAACACCATGGTGACAACAAAAGAGCTGTCTGCTGCCTTCAGAAAGAAGATTGTAGCAGCTTATAAGTCTGGTAAGGGATTTAAAAAGATCTCAAAAGAGTTTGCAGTCACCAAATCACCAAAAATAGAGGACTTCCAAAACAACTGCCAAAATGCCCAGATCTGGCAGTCTAATCAAATTCACCCCAAGAGCAGATTAGACATAAACCACTGAATAATTAATGGAGTGTCCTAATCTAAAAATCTGTCTGTCTATCTATCTATCTATCTATCTATCTATCTATCTATCTATCTATCTATCTATCTATCTAAATGGAGCTTGTAATTTATGTATACAATTAAACATTTTCCTGTTGGATCATTTATAAAGATAAAATTTCATATTTTATATATGTTGAGTTTATGATTTGGTAGGTGCACTTTAGGTTTTATCCAGTTTCTATAGCTTGCACTTAACCCAGGTTTTTTTTTGCTTGCACTCACACACTGAAAAGGCAAGCTACCACCATCCCTTATGTTTTTTTCAGCTCGGTTCCTCCTGTCAACCTAGATGAAGGATGGGCACAGCCAGCTTTTGAACATCCATCAAAGAAGCCTTGTGTTTACTGACATTCATTGGCAGGCGTCTCGCTCATCAATCAGTGCATTAACATCTATAACCCCTCTCGTAATCTCTCCGAATATTAGTTGATCTCGTTTTTACTCGTGGGCCAAGGCTCTGGGGGACGGGACTGCTGGGATTTTTTTTCGCCTTTGTAACTTTCACCCCTTGTCGCCCCTCTTTTGTTTTCTGAAGCTGTGGCAAGCGCATTTGGTATTCCACTGAGGCGATTCTATTTCAGCATGCACAAAATGACTTAAGTAATCAACAGTTATTGAGTGCTTGTGACTGCATGAGAGCGATGTTGATTGGGAATGAGCCTTCACTTAAGAAAAGGACCTCGCTCCCAGTGCTGGAGTGGTGTATTATTGAAACAGATGCTGGTTGGATTGCTCCTCCAAACACATGATTTAGCCTGGAGTTGTCACCAAGTGCTGGAGTATGACTAGAATCAGCCTGTTTTCCTTTGGGACAGTAAAGACGTTTCTTTAACATCCTAACAATTGTCCTTAAAAGAATGAATTTTGAAAACAAAACTGCTGTATCTTGCATTACGGATTTCCTTGACTACAAATGTTTCTTGCCAGGCTATTCAAATGTAGCTTTTTAAGGTTCTTCACAGAACAAAAAAAAAAAAAAAAGATTTTTCTATGACGCCCTGCTTTTGATAAATAAGTGTTTAAATTAATAATCACCTTTGTTTCCAGTATTTGTTTTATCCTGGGTTGGTTTCACTGGGAGTTTATTATTCTCTTCAAAAAACACCAAATTACAGTCACCAAGGGAGTGATTCAAATAGTAAAGATGAATTTTGTGACCCACTTCCTACTCCTAAAAAAAAAAAGGACAATGAATAAAAGTGATGGACTAGCGACCTGTACAGGGTGCTTTTCCACCTTTCGTCCTCTTTGAGTGCTTGGACAGATTCCAGGACTCCCGCAACTGTAGCTAGTATAAGAGTTAATATAAAAGTTACAAAAACCCATCTGGATATATCCAGTCAGAATTTTATACAATGGGGAAACCCATATCATTACAAACAAGCACGGTCCTAGCTGACACTGACACAATTATATGTTTTATTTTAATTTCTTTTTTCAGTAGAAATTTTTATTACATGAGGTGTATCTTCCACATGATGCTTGGCCAGGCCTGTAAAGCAGCCCTTCATTGCTTCTTCTGGGAGCATTTTGCTTTTCCTGGGCAATGTTTAAGGGGTAAAACCTTACATAATCATAATCATAAACATCCATAATGTTATGCTGAAAAACTGGCTCTAAAAATCTGTGTATGGTATCATATGTGAGGAAATATACAGAATATGTCCATGTAAAAGTATTTTCTGAAGTTTGGATGTTCTTGTTTAATCTAGTTCGGTGTAAGTGTTTTAGCACTATATTAATATCTATTAGAAATCTGTGTTTTGCATTTTTTTCTATCTCTGATGGTCATGGTTTGCCATTGGATTCTGATGAAACAGATTTGAAATGTTTTTTGTGGGGTTTTTATTATGCCTTTATTTTTTTTCGTTTTTAGCAGTTTTTCACAGAAAAACGTTTTTGCCGCACCGTGTGACATTCATCCACAACACTTCTCTGGCTTCAGTGGTTACTACTACACCAACCACTGCTGTCTTATTCTTATTCACTTAATCTCTCTCTCTATGTCTCTCTCTCTCTCTCTCTCTCTCTCACTATGTCTCTCTCTCTCTCACTATGTCTCTCTCTCTCTCTCTCTCTCTCTCTCCTCTAAGCTCCAGATGGCCTTTTGGCCCCGAGGCTGGCAGCTGCCACCCCCACCTCTCTGCAGGTGGCCTGGCGTAGTCCCGCACGCCCCAATGCTCCTGGACCACTGCGCTACCGGCTTCAGATGAGGAGGCCCGACTCCCAGCACATTCTGCAGTGAGTCTCCAACCAGCATCACCACAGCTACACACCTGTATATGTGCCTGAGTCTCACATGTGTGCACACTGTTACACTACATACACATGTAGGTCACTTCCTCCAGGCCTGCAATTGTTGGGTAAAATACTTTTGTTTAATGATCCTCTAGAGCAGTGTGTCTATAACTTTCAGTCAAGCGACTTTGTTGCCGTGGCTGCCATGTTGATGACCTAGTTTAACAGCAGGTGTTGAGAAGCATCTCAGATGAAGAACATAAACTAAACAAATGACAATTTTGGTTGATGTAAACCTTTAAATACTTTAAACACTTTATTAGTATCAGTGAACCACATGAATGTCGGCAGAGCATTGGCCAGAGTTTCAGACTTACTCAACCTTACCTCAACCTTGTTCCTGAAATTCCTCCTCTTTGAGTGCTCGGACAGGTTCTAGGACCTCTGCAACTGTGGTTAATTTAAGAGTTAATATAATAATTATGTGCTTATAATAACAGATATTGTATAAAAACACAATACAATAGAATGTACTGTAATAAACTGGTTTTAGTAAGTATAATGTACAGCATTTGCCTTGGAGATCTGATGACTTGAAGATGTACGTTTAAGTCAAGGTACCACCAATGGGGCAGCGGTGGCCTAGTGGTTAGGGAGTTGCCCCGGCATCAGAAGATTGTGGGTTCAATTCCCCATTAGTAGGTTGCGCTGAGGTACCCTTGAGCAAGGTACCGTCCCGGGCACTTTCAATAGCTGCCCACTGCTGCATGGCTTAAAAGCAGAAGTCCAGTTTTGTTGTGGTTCACTGTGTGCTGTGCTGTGACCTCGCAATGACAAGGGTTGTCACTTTAACTGCATTTTATTTTAATATCTTTGTTTTTTTTTTAACTTCCTTCAGTTGAAAATGTTTATCACATGCTGGGTATCTTCCCATGATGCTTTGCCATGCCCATAAAGCAGCCTGTTCCTGCTTCTTCTGGGAGCTTTCCTGGGCAATGTTTAAAGGGTTAAACCTTACTCTAGAATTTCACTTTGGAAGATGGTGATTAAGCTACTGTCCGATGGTAAACAACCAACTGAAAAAACAGCTCTAAAAATCTGTGTATGGTATCATATGTGAGGAAATATACAGAATATGTACGTAAAAGTCTTTCCAAGCTTTACATACCTGGTGCCAACCTTTCCCTGGTGAGCAAATCACACACACTTGCCCTTTCACATGTAAAAGAAATCCATCTTCCACATCTGATGCCAATTCTGAATGAAGGCCTTTTAGGAAGTAAGAATGAACAAGGGATTTTTGTTGGCTTTAGTGATAAACTACAGTGCAGTATTGGTCCATACTGATACTCATAATAATACTGATCCTGAGGGGGAAGCCTGAGAAACAGAAGTTTCTGCAAACAGAAACTTCAACATATTTGATCCATCAGAACTGGATCCATCATGCAGTTCTGGTACTTAAATGTCCATTATATACACTAAGTCAGTTGACAGGAGTCAACATGGGCACTGTGATGGGACTACGGCTATGCAAACCCATAAAAAACAATTTTTTTTTTCAACTTTCAGTTGTCTATTCGTCTGTCAGAAGTCTATTCGTGATGCCTAATTTACTGATCACCTTGCCGTTATGCTAAGATAACCAACATTATTCACGTCAGTCAGTAGTTTTAATGTTGTGGCTTACTGGTGTATATCTCCATACATATAGGGATAACCATCAACATTAACACCAACTGAAAGCTGGAGAGATCAACACTAAAATACCTACAATGGGCAAATGAGAATCAGGACTAGACCATGGACCAGGTGGTCTGGTCTGATGGAGCACACTTTGTGTGTGTATCACTTCCATGTTAAAGAGAGAGACAGTATGCAGTGTAGGTAGAAGGTACGCCTACAAAGGCAGTGTGATTCTCTGGACACTGTTCTGCTGGGAAACCTTCCTGACTTTCCATTGGTGGTTAAGGCTGATCTGTGAATATGCAGTTTTGGATAATATATATAAACTTGGAATAAGACAGATGCTGATGATAACAAAAGCATGAAGTAATTCCATTTTAACTATTTCTCAATTTTAGAGTTTTTTTATTGAAATGATATGCTCTAATTGTTCTATTTAAGTCATTTTGTGCCTGATAATATTTACGTCATTATAGTTTTATTGGACATTTGAATGTAAATTGAATTCATTGCATAGCTATGCAATTATATAACTGCAATTCATTGATGAAATATAATGTATAGCAAAATATTAACTGCTCTAGCCTTTGAAGAGTTAAAGAAACACCCTGAGCCCAATTGAAAAAAAGGCACTAACTTCTTCTGATATGTATGCATTACATGTCCCTCGACAACAAATTGCTATTTAATCAGAGACGGGGGAATTCTCATTCTGTTGTAATAAATAAATGACTAGGCCCATGTATTATATATCAGCCTCATTTCCTGCCATTCCATTCAAATGTATTTCATTGTTCAGGTGATTTATTTATTATAGTCCGATGGTAAATTTGATCGTGAGGCTTGGTGAAAATTGGTGCTGCTCAAAAACTAGCATGACAGTATTGCAATCATCAAGAGTCTCAGGGCATTTAATGAGGACCACTTAGATAGAGTTGTTTTTGCAGGAAAACAAAGAACATATCAGTTTGTGTGTGATTTCATGGGTTATAGTCATATTGTGAGCGTACAAATTGAGGACAAGAGTGCAGATTCAAGGTAGTAAGCTTGTTTTAAATTTAATCAGAGTGGTTTTCAGTCTATGACAGAAACATTACTAACTATGTGTGTGTGTGTGTGTGTGTGTGTGTGTTCTACAGGCTGGTGGACGATGAGATGACTGTGTTCAGTCTGCTGGTGGAGGATCTCGAGCCGTACACTGAGTATCACTTCAGGCTGGTGGTGTCAAACAGCTTTGGAGAGAGTAGCAGCTCCTGGGTGCCTCTCTTTACTGCCCAGGATCGTGAGTTACAGCATGTGTTGGTGCTGCTATATTTATGAGCATTATTATTATTCTTTGTCTTTTTTAGATTTTCCAAAAAATGGTGTTCAATCATGTGTCTCAGTGAGGGCCAGCAATGTACAGTATTCATATTTTTTATTATGATGACTTTTGGTACTCATAAAGTGTTAAAAACAAACAAGCCTTTAATTCACACAGTAACGTACAGGGCTGTGAAACAGTATTTGCTGCCTTTCTGATTTCTCCGATTCATTTTTTAACATTTAGATTTCCAAAAAAATAAAACAAAAGACATGCTGAATAAACACAATACACATGTTTCTGTTGTTTACTGAAGGAGAAAAGGATGGAAGAAATAGCCCTGTTGAACGTAAACATGGAGTGAATTACAGCTTTCTAATAAAGTGAAGATCTGTAAAAGGCTCAACAAACAGCAGACTATGCCTCGGTCAAAGGAAATTCCAGAAGATCTGACAAAAAAGCTCAAATCTAGATATGTAACAGTAAGGAAAATGATTTCTAGGCTGTTCAAGATGAAATCAGAATCCAATCCAAAACCAAAGCATCGTTTTTAGGGAGTTGGCCCCAGGATTGGAAGGTCATGGGTTTGAATCCCAGTTCACAAGGTAGCCCCTCAATGCTCGCCGGGTTGCCACTTTCACTTTAGAAAAAGGCTGTAAAGAACCCAGTTTGGCCAGTTATATTCAGTCCAGAAAAGTATGCACTCTCTCTCTCCCTTTGCTAAAATTCCTCTTGCTATTGCTTCTCAAGGAACTTGTTAAAATCCTTCAGATGAAGGAGGCATCATCAAAAAAATAAAGCACAAGAGTGTGCGATGCTGAAAAAGGCAGATAGAGAGAGAGTGCATCCCATCTACCATATAAAAATCACCCATCCGAAAATAAACCTTCAGTAAAAGATCTATTTTAAATACACAGATGTGAACAAGGGGAATTTATACCCATAGTGACATATAAACAGTTAAAACAATACTCTGATCCAAAAAAAAGTGTATTTTTATTGTCCATTGTCGAACTGGATTATAACACATTTCAAAATCACTGCCTTTCTTTTTATACATCCAGTTCACAAAAGCCACGTACATGCAGGACTATATACAGGGCTGTATGATGATGTGCCTGCAAGAGCCTTACTCAGCATCTACAGAAGTACAGAAGCAGGTGGTGTGTGTGTGCGTGTGCGTGTGCGTGTGTGCGTGTGCGTGTGTGTGTGTGCGTGTGTGTGTGTGTGTGTGTGTGTGCGTGTGTATGTGTATGTGTGTGTGTGTGTGTGTGTGTGTGTGTGTGTGTGTGTGTGTGTGTGTGTGTGTGTGTGATAGCCAAAGCTGGAGGTGTATATCTGCTAGATGACCTAGCTGGTGTCATTGTGGACTGATTACTGTAATAGAATCATATTAAGGTTCATAACAGACACTCTTTGCTAAGTTATAAATTAATTATACTTCAGTCTATTATCACATACATTCTAATTAAGGAGCCACTATTTGCATACACTCAAAATGCGCCGTATTATGGACCATCACCTCTTCATTACCATTCATCTCTCTCTCTCTCTCTCTCTCTCTCTCTCTCTCTCTCTCTCTCTCTCTCTCTCTCTCTCTCTCTCTCATTTGACTTTTTCATCAATGAGTTGCAACAAAAAACAGAGGGAGATAAAAGAGGTAGAAAAGAGAGTCAGAGGNCTCTCTCTCTCTCTCTCTCTCTCTCTCTCTCTCTCTCACTCTCTCTCACTCTCTCTCACTCTGACTTCTCCCTTTTGTCTCTCTTTTTCTTTATCTCTCTTCTTGCTTTATTCTCTCTTTCACTTATGTTCTCTATCTCTTCTCAACTTTTTCCTGCTTTTTTCTTCTCTCCCTGCAACGTATTTCTTTCTTTTTTTCTTTCTTTCTCTTTCTTTCTTTCTTTCTTTTTCTTTCTTTCTTTCTTTCTTTCTTTCTTTCTTTCTTTCTTTCTTTCTTTCTTTCTTTCTTTCTTTCTTTCTCCTTGCACTAATTCTTTCTTTCTCTTTAATTTTTTAATCTTTATTTTTCTTTTTCTCCTCCCTTCCTCCCTCCCTTTGTACATCTCACTCTTTTTTTATTTTTCCTAATAATAGATACATGGATGAGGGTAGTCTTGTGCCTCACAGAAATTTGCTCTCTGATTTAGCTGCCTGGCATTTGTGCCATAGACTATGCAGAAGTGCAGCTATTTGATTATGAACAGTTAGCTGCATTGTCCTGAGGAAGGGTTCAAACCAGCCTTCTGGAAATGCAAGTGTGATCTGCTGTAGGCATTTTCAACTCCATCTTATTCACCAGTATCTCACAATCATCGTCATCAACAGAGCCTGTGACATTGCGAACTGATGCACATAATCTAGAAGGAGGGGAATGATTCCAAATCTCTTCATTTCCACAAAGAGAGCTCTTGCCACGGCTGACTCGAGCCCACGCTTGGCCAGATTACAGAGAAAGTACCAGTTTTAGTGGTTCCAGGCACAACCTATAAACACTCTCCCTTATACCATCAACCAGGCCATCAACGTGAAATAGTATGCAGCAAAACTGCACTAAATTAACTGTGGGAAAGAATCGAGGAGATTCTTCAAAATAATGTGGCCGCTTGCAGGAGGGGAAAGGACGAGCAAGGTGAAATACGAGCCGAGGAACGTATGTCATATTTTCTTTAGCCCTTTTTTCCCTCTTCTTTGATGGGGTCCTCCTCCCTTGTCAGCCGTCACTTTCTCATCTCTAATTTAGAAATACCCCCAGAGATAGTTCTGTTCTGTTCCGTGCTGCCATCCCTGCTGGAATACTTGTGCACTCAGGAAAGGGACGATGGCTGTGTTGGCCTACATATTCAAACCCTGCTGCTAATCGCAAAATAATTACAGTTTGGCAGCTTTTTGAATTTAATTTTGCGATGTTTAAAGTATGCAGCCCTTTGTCCTCTGCTTTGCAATATTTTTGATTTATGGCATATCTATAACTAATATTCAAACCCATACTTTGATTTTCTCCATAACAAACCAGGGAAGCGGTGGCCTAGTGGTTAGGGAGCTGGCCCCAGGATCAGAAGGTCGAGGTTGAATTTCGTTGTGTCTCGCTGTGTGCTGTGCTTCACAATGACAAGGATAGTCACTTTCAATTCTGTCATCTCCAAATCTACCGGGAGGGTTCCTGTATCTCCTGGTAGCCACCAACTTAACTAAACCTGTTTCCTATTTACCTTATAATATCAGACATCTTTTTAGCAATATCAATCTTTTTCCGATTATCCAGTGTCAGCCAGAGGAGGATGAGAACCTTTTCTATGTCTTGGTTCCTTCCGATGTTTTTTTCTCCAGTTTTAGAGTTTCGCCTTCGGCTTAGCTCAGACCAGGACTCTTTCACATGCTTTGTGAACATGACAGTTGTAAAAAGTGCTTTATTAATAAAACTGACTTGACTTGACTCCCTTGATCACACATATCTGCTCGTGCTGGGAAAAGACTAGCGCATACTTTTTCCATGTCCATGAAGTGGCAGCCTTTCATTTTAAACTGATGCTAAAGCTAGCTCAGTAAGCTTTAAGCAAAACACTAACTCTAATTTTGTCGGAACAGGCCATTGGGAAAGTGTCAGGAAATCTTATACGCCATGAGAATCAAGGCCAGTTCTTGGCAACAGATGGCTGGGGATGGAATTTGATCAATCCTGATACCCCATCATACAATTTTCCAGATTTTTCTTCTAAATTACAGTGTGATATTATTGAGATACAAGTGCTTCTAGGAATTGGGTATATTTGCAGATCACAATGGCTCCAGAGTAATCAATAAGCACTAAAGGTGTCAGTTAGACAGTCAGTCACCGTCCTATAATTGGATTGGTGAGATTATTATTGCTTAAAATCTCAAAAACGAGCAAGCTGATTTAACCCATGTTTGCTCAACAAATTTAAGGTCTCTTCATATCGGCTGTGAATTGCTCTCAAGCCTTAAACTTTCCTAGTGAAGATGTATGAACAATTTAAGTATTCAGAGGGCTCTCTCATGCTTCTGATTTTATCATTCCATTAAAATTTTATAACCATCTTTTTAATGTAATGCCGTCTGTGAATTTTTGCTCCTTAGACTTGACAGCTGGTCCTGTGAACATAAACTTTAACATGCTGGCTTTCTTTTTCATTCTAGCCTGGCTCTCACACACATCTCTTGCTTGTCTCCGTGTTCTTATTTACACTTTACACTGTAGGAGAAAGAGGGACTGTCTAAGCAAATTTCTGTCTCCCATGTTGCAAAAATTGCCCTCAGAGGTTTAAAAAAAAAATGACCCTTAAAGTTTCAACTTAGATATGTTTCACAGATACACTTTCCCAGAAGAAAAGATTGATTTTGGACCTTTTCAGAATTTAAATTTTTTGAATAAAATAATACAATATAAAAGCCTTACAGTCAGACAGGGTGAAAAGAGTGCGACGTAGAGATGCATCTATAGTGGATAATGGTTCAATTACACTTCCTAATTGTAAAGGCAATAAATTCTACCATTGAGAGTAAGTCCAGCGGAACAGCTTTGTTTTTTTCTGAGTAGTGTTTATATTATATATTATATTTGTTCCTATATACTTATCACCTGAATAGTGGGTTGCCATGTCTTGTAATTAAAGCCAGATGTATTCCTGGGCAGCATAGGGTGGCATTATTTTCATCCCAAAAGGTCTCATCAAGACTAAAAAGTCCTTCAAATGAAAGATTTAAGATCTTTATGAAAAATGTAAGCTATGATCTACTATATTACCCTGCTATTGCTGATGTACGATGATCTACATTTTACAAATTGGTTGGATCTTGAGGAGAAAAGTCACTGCAGTATCCTAGTGCTGAACGTTTCCACTCAGCATTGCCTCTAATTTGTCCTATTCGTCCATGGCCCACTCTAACCTTCAAAGTGATCCTGTTGTCCCAAAGACCTCCACAAATGCTAAAAATAATCCTCTCTCTTGCTTTCCTTCACTCAGACCTCCCCCTCCCTTCCTCTTCTTGCCTTGTCACTTGATTCTGTTATTATTATGCTAACCAAATCCTTATAAATGTGATTTAAGGCTTGGCGGCCCGCGCTCTTGTTTTTCCTTCTGCCGTGGCGATTTACGGTGGTCCCGGGGAAAGGCCCCTCTAAGTATCCCAAATGTCCCGAGATTGCAGCTGTTGCCGACGCCGTGATAGAGGCGGCCCTGACGTTATTGCGCTGTGTTCCCGTCGGCGTGCCCCGAGAGCAGTAAAGCGTCAATAAAATCAAAAGCACCTGCATCTTAAATGAAATTTCAATTGAAAAACTTAACAGCCCTTCAAATTGCAGAATTTAACACAGACCAGTAAAGCTTAAATAACACTTTGCCTCTGCAGGCTGCGAGGCTAAGAGGTAGCAGAAGCAGGCCTGGTCCGAGGTGAAGTAAGCAAGCATAGCATGTGGTGGGGGGGGCAGTGTTCACATTCAAGGTGACTTGATTGTCTCATGTGGTAAAATTATTAACAATTAAGGCATTTCTCTAGAGGGCCACATTGGATTTGCCAGCACAGGTACATACGCAGATTTTTTTTCTTTTGCTTTTTTTTTTTTCGCAGCAGCGACCAGGGTGGGGTGGGGTGAGGGGGCTTTTTCTGTATTCATGGAAGCTCCCGAACCTTTGTGGTAATTGAATCAGTTAGAGTGCTGAGTGGAGCAAGCATAAAAACCTGTTAACCCAAAGGTCAGATCTGTGCATTGTTTATTTATCAGGAGGTGGAGGGAGCGGAATCTGCACCCCTTTCCATGGCAGACAAAAAAAAAAAAAATGATCCTCAACAATAACAGCCTCTCGATGAATGGACAAACCAGGGCTGGAATCATAAACAGCGGCAGATGCAGAAATGACTGTTCAAAATTCTGTAAAAGCAGTGAAGTCTCAGACGGAGCAAGATTGGTTCCATTTCAGTACAGCTTCAGTTTAGTATCTGAAGGCAGACATGCCTTTGTAAGTAGGTGGTACAGTGTGCAAAAGTTTATGTGCCCCCGGTCAAAGAACATTTTAATTTTCTATGTGATGAAAATTCTACATCCTCTAGAGCTAACACACTTCTACATATTTTAAGTGACCGCTGATGTGCTGAAAATTACATTAAAAAAGTTTAAATGTGGCCTAGGCAGAGTTAATTGCCCTTTTGATAGTTTATATTTTGATTTTTATTTATAGAGTAGAAATGGACGAATAAAAGTAGCAGAAAACAGCATAATATTCTATCATTTCTATCCATTTCTTGCAGGTTTTTACTTATGTTTAATTCAAATCTTTGGCACAGTGTTTTTTTTTTTTTTGTTTTTTTTTTTTCAGTGTAAAAAAAATAATCAAGCAATAATCTTCAATCTGAAACTTTACTTATATTTTTATTTTCATTTACTTTAAATGTACCACAGCTAAACTGGTCATATAAATTATATGTTTTTAATATGAAGTTTTCAGAAAAAAGAACAGAAAAGACATTGAATGTATAAAAAAGGTCAGATGTTGCAATAAATAAAATAAATGGTGTAATAAAGAAAAGGTAAAATGTTAAACAACAGTGAAACTACAAGCATTTTTCCCTTTCATGCCATACAAAAGCAACTGAATCTGTTTTACCCTCAGTGCTTTCAGGAATATTATCATTATCAATTTTTTCTAACTGACATTGTCCATGGCAATGGCTTCAGTACTATTTTTTAAATGAGCAAAGCTATTGCAAATAAGCTGAAATCTGCTGTTTTGTCCCCTCCTATTTGTTTTATTCATTTATTCCTAATCACATTTTGCACTCTTTTTTTCTCTTACTGTAGTTTGTCTTATTTATGAAGTCTTGAGCTGCCAAACTCATTGCTGTTGTTACTGTACTCCCCGAGCTGTGGAGCCATAAGCTGCAGAGCTGAGCTCGTCCCGTCCCTCGCCACCCGCTCGGGTGGGACAAGGTGCTGATGGGAGGGTGGAAAGTGGGCCATCTGTGGGGAGACATCAGCAGCCCAGCACGCGAGAGGCAGTCACCTTGATCGGCTGCGCCCTTGCCGCTTTGCCATTACCGCCGCTGCCGTGGGACGTAAATGGAGGAGGAAAACATTACCTGCAAATGAGCTTTCATGGGGCCCCAAATATCAATCAGACACCCGAGGCTTCAGAGAGAGACACAGAAGATGAGCAAGAGACACAACTTCACTTTATTTTTACTCTTCCACCCTTTCCCTTTCGCAGTTTTTGTGAAACTTAATGAAAATCTCAAAAACCGTTACTTCTTAATAACTGTCCTTCCAAAATTAACACCATGGGCTTAATTTTGACATTAGAGTGTTAAGTATACAGGTAAATAATTTTTAAAAAGTGCAATTACCTAAAGCTTTATGCATTTAAAAAACAGTTTGCAACAGATACCATTAGTAACTGGTATTATACTGCTAATAATTAAGACCTATTGAAAATGATTCATATTCAAAATACTTCTGTTCACTTTTTAAGTTAAATAATAAAAAAAATGATTCATTTATATGTCATGTGTTCACCTGTGATTGAATGGGCAAAGATGCCAAAAAAATGATCTCAGTAATGGAATACTTGTCATTTCTTTAAGTACAGTTTACCTTACAACACTATTTAAGAAAATATTTAAGAAATATGTTAAGCCAGAATCTTATCTCAGAAAAAACTCTAAAACAATGCTTGGATCAGGTGGTGTATATGTGTCTTAGTCTTTTTTAGGGCGCTCTAAGAAACATCTAACATCTGGTTCCAATCACATTGAACAATTTCACATCAGACCACTCTGAAAGCCTTTATTTTATAACTTAGCAACTTAATTTTGTTCAAATTTAGCAAAATTATCTTGAATTTTTATTCCTATTTTGCTGTTTTAAAGTGGTAAAAAATTAAGGAGGTTTGATGACCCTGATATTCAGCCAGAATCACAGGTTACAGTATTTTTTTTTTCTAGTTGAACTGGTGCACACCAGACTTGATAGTGCTTCAGCTTTTTTGTATCCATTACAACTGTGCATGACATCTAGCCTAGTAAGTCATGTACTTGCTGGAAATCATTTGCAAATCAAGTCATTTAAGCATGCTGAACCCTGCAGGAAGGTTAGCACCTTCAGTTAAATGATTAAAACTTTTGGATTTGCTGAACTGAATCTTTAAACAGAGAAAGACGGAAAGAGAGAGTGTGTGCACACAATCTTTGAAGAAATGTGATGCAGTACTTATTGCAAAGAAAAGGAAGGATTGTGAACAAAACTAATGGAGATACTGAATGTTTCTAGTTGCCACATTTACCTTTTTGAAAACAGGAGTAAACATGCTGTAACATCTCAGTAGATGTGGAGAGGCATAAGCCCTAATTACATGCTAAAAGAAAATTTGATAGAATATTGTTTCGGGTCTCAGTGTGGCTGCAATATGTGCTCATAGATTGTGAAAGTGACTATTTGCCATTGGGAGACACAGCACAGCACACAGTGAACCACAATGAAATGCCTTCACTGCATGTGATCCATACAGCCATATCTAGTGCCAGGGGAGCAGTGATGGGGGCAATACCTTGCTCAAAGGTACCTCAGGGTAACCTACTGTTCTGGGATAGGAATACATGCCCTTCCGATCTTGAGACCAAATCTCTAACCACCGGGGTTCAAATCCCAGACCAGTAGGTTGCCCTGAGGTACCCTTGAGTAAGGTACCATGTGCAAAATATGGTTGCCCAGCACTGCATGGTGTGTATGGGTAAAAGATGCGTTTTGGTGTGTTTCACAATGACAAATGTCACTTTTACTTCAAAAGACCATATTGTAGTGTACATATGAGTTGCGCTACATTAATCTAGAACACTTTACTTATTATACTTTACCTTATGCGAATCTACTTGGGCGCTGTATGTGTAATAAGTTGCAGGCTTCGTATTTTGCACTTGTATATACATCTGGCACTCAGTGTGAGTCTGTGTATGTGACCGAGAAAAAGAGCGGAAGTATGAGCTTCCCAGCTTCTGTGAGTGTGTGTAATTATGAAAATGACCCGAGCTGTCTGAGCCTGGAGATCCATGAAGGATTTTTTGGCGTGTGCAGCTGTTGTTGTAAGCACTCAGAGAAAATGACCAGTCAGGAGACTTAAGTGATTTCCTCCAATTCACTGCAATCTCTTCACAGCAAAGTCTTAACCATAGCTGATATCTGTCACCACATAACCTCAACTGAATAAATCCATAAATATAATTTCATATTTGCCCACAGTGTGCAGTGACTGTGCCCATCCTCCAGGGTAAATGAGCTGATTTGCACATCGCCTACTCTCCATTTTAATCCACAGAAGAAGGCTGCTCCAATCATTGTTTGTCCTTGTGATGTCAGTCTCAATGCTGCGCTGTCAGAGCAGAGCTGAAGTGTGCGAAAGGGTTCTCTGTGGATTATGGAGAGCTGCCATGAGAAACAGAGTCCCATCGATGTATTGGCTATGTTCAATGTGTGTGGCTTTTCTATACTGATACACCATCTGACCTGGGCCCAATTTCCCCAAAAGCTTTGTAGTGATAAGATTATATTAACTGGTTGAGAGAGTGCCTAATGTGATACTCGCTCTACCATTTAATAACCATCTTTGTGCAAAGATGCTTTCAGGAAATCCTACCCGGATAATACTTGGCTTTGAAATGTAATAAAAAGATCCGTTTCTTTCCATTCTGGGATTTCAACCCCAGTGAGACATTACTGAATCAACCAGGCCGTTCTGTTCATTTTGTTTAGACATGTTGGCCTTATTTAGTAGTTGGTGTGGAAGCATTTTATACTAGACAGATGTGTTCAATGACATGTTTATACACATGTAGTCTTTAAAATATGTAGAGCTATACACTGTCAACAGAGTCAGCAAGTTCATTCATTTTACTGGCTAAATGGTTTCAGAGTCACATTGCGTCCTGTAATATGAACAAAGTCATGTGAGCTTGAATTTGCCTACTCTGGATCTACTTAAAGTTATTGTTTACTTTTCTTATCGACTTGCATGAATTTGTAGCCAAAAAAACAAATATTTTCTGCATGTTGACTTGCTGTCACTAAATTAAGTCACAAAATCCAATAACTTTTGGGATTTTTGGAGGCAAAAAATAAAATTATTAAGCAGTCAGGGATTTTAAATCAATTTTTTTCAGAGAAGCTATATGCTTTAAGTGACGAAATTAGGATTAGACTTGTCAGGGGAAAAAATTGAGCTTTGGTCGTTTTAAAGAACTGCAGAAGGTAAATCCCCTGTTTTCAGCTTGTGATGTTCTCAGAGACTACTGTCAACTTAGCTGGTGAATTTTACTTCTGAGAATTACTTCATGTTTGCCGGTTTAGCGTGGATTAAAAAGAGAACAGACATAAAAGTAGAGCCGCTTATTCACTTATTCCAAGTAGGTAAAATGGAAAAGTGGAAATGAAACAAAAAATAAACACTTTTAATATAGATTATTCAGAACTGGACATGCACGCTAATTGCAATATTTGCAAAAAGAACAAAAAAAAAATAAAAACAAAAAAAAAATACTGCTGAAAATAATCACAGCTATTACTGGTGTTTCTCTTCTGTTCTTCAGGGCCTGGATCTATTGACCCACCAGTGCTGTTAGAAATCCATTCCAGAAATGTCACAGTCTCCTGGTCTCCTCCATTGCATCCAAATGGCATCCTGATTCACTATAATGTCTACCAGAATGGCCAGCTTATTGCCACTGTGCCAGGCAACAGCACCAGCTTTACCCTCTTGGGCCTGGAGCCACATCAGCACTATTCTATCCAGGTAGAGGCTTGCACTGAGGCTGGTTGCACCCTTTCTCCTGACTCTCACACCTTGCTGACTGCTCCAGCTCCTCCAGAGGGCGTGGCATCTCCCCAGCTCTACTCGGATACTCCCACATCTGTCCTGCTCACCTGGGAGCCACCACTGCGGGCCAATGGGGTTCTGGAGAGCTACACAGTGGAAAGGAGAAATGCTGGCACCCATCAGATCTCAACAGTGGCCACAGTACAGCCCAACCACAAGCTCACCTATTGGGACAGCTCAACGGCCCTCAGCCCATGGAGCAGTTATGAGTACCGAGTGGTGGCTAGCACCAAGCAGGGTGGCTCTAATAGCAGTAAATGGGAGAGGGTGACCACTCGACCCTCAAGACCTGCTGGCCTCCAACCACCGGACGTGTTGCTTTTGGGCCCAGAGTCAGTTCAGGTAAGATTTGATTCACTTTTTTCCAGGGGAGGGAAATTTGAGATCAGCCTCAACTCTAGAGGTCTGATGTCCATCAGACATAGTTGATGTCCATTCTCAAACACATTTGCCAAGTTTGGCGGATCAAGGAGAAGTACTACTGAACTGTGCTTTAAACCAGTCCTCCAGGACATAAGTTGTGCACCCTTGATTCCAGCTTCCTTTGTGGCCAAGCAGAACACAACATTCATACAACCACACAGATGACATTTATATAAGTTTGGTTGACTGACACTGGGACACTTTGACAGTGTTGTCTTCCCTTTATCTAAATGTATTGGGACATCAAGTCCAATTCATTAGGTTTGACATTTGGTTTTGACTTTACATCAAGACAGTATGTTAGATCACAGAAAATCTAAAAACTGCATCTGACCACCCAGTTTATCAAGCGAGCAAAAGTTTTGGAAACTTTTACATATAAAAAAAAAAAAGTAAATTAAAGGAAATGAGACTTACTGTATATATCATACAAGCTGCATCATACACTTGCCTCAAACCATATCAGGTTTTTAAGTAATCCCAGGATCTATATAACAGTAATCTTAAAATACTTACTGTTTTCTATAAAATAGAAAAAAATACAAACCTAAAACAATTTTGGAAATAAGAGATGACGGCGACAGAGGCAAGGAAAAACTCCCCCACACATGAGGAAGAAACCTTGGGGGGAACCAAGACCCAAAAGGGGAACCCACCCTCCTCTGGCTGACACCGGAAACAAAGAAGGAGAGAAAGAAAGAGAAAGTGCATTTCATTATTAATCAATTAAGAGAAGACTTCTAGTAAGCATGAGTCACAATAAAACGAGTCCATTAGTGTCTATAGCTGGAAGTTCGGTGAGCTAATAGTGGTGGCTCTGCCCAAGCGGGTGAAGATTTTGCTAATCTTAATGGTAGCAGCTCATGCAGATGATCCAGTCTGATGTAGCTGATCTGGAGTTCAGGTGAGGAGAGAAATCTGATGATAGTAGTTTTGTCAACTCAGTGGAGTAGCTCGTATGGAGTTCAGGAAACCCTCACGGTGATTGATGGTCTTGCTTTCCAGGAATTTCCTAAGCTGTCCACCATACACCATACACCATACATAGTGGACAGCCGTGCATCTCAAACAGAGAGAAAGGAAGTAGATCTATTTTGGACTCACATTGTACAAACCATTATTGTATAGAGTGCAGTAAAATCCGGCAAACTCACTATTACAGCCTGATTAGAAAGGACAGATCTGAGGGTTTTACAAACACGAGAGCACCCTGAGACACTGGCGTCCTCCCACACCACCATAAACAAACTTGAGTGATCACGTGAGAGTGGTGGGCCAGCAGCACCAACATCCCAGTTTACAGAAATTCTCCGTATCCGTGAACCCATGGATCTGCACCTTTTAAAAATTAATTACTAAAAGCCTGACTAAACAAGTTAGTCTTTAGCCTGGACTTAAATACCCAGAGTGTGTCTGAGTCCTGGAGAGTTGCTGGAAGAATGTTCCAGAAGAGAAAGGAAGAGAAAAACTTTAACAGGTTACTGTAACCCCCAGTTCAGCCCCCTCCCTGTTGTCGTTCATGCCTGTTGATGTTGTTTTACATGTGTTCAACAAAAATGTGCAAATGAGAATCAATTGAGGCCTGTGAAGTGCTGCACCAACCCCCACTTCATTCAAAACCATACAGTACCCATCATTATTTCAGGAAGTCTCTCCATGACCGTCTATGATTTTCAGGTCAACTTACAGCTTCTCCTTTTAGAGCAACCAATTAGGAGTGCCAGTACAGAAGAACTCCAAGAGAATGTGCCCTTGGTATGCTTTGCTAGGTTATATGTAATTCTCATACTCACTGCTTAACCTTCATTTAGCTTTAAAGGAATTCTCTAGTGTTTTTTTTTTTTCTAATCTTATCTCTCTCAGTGAAAAGCATGTAGTCATTTACAATGGACTCCTAATAAAATATTTTTTTCCAGCTCTCATAAAAGTGCAGAAAACTTACTAACATGAAATGATTAAAGCCATTAAACAGTTGCTTAATTCCATCAATAAACATGGAAATTGTAAGTTGATTTATAAGTAAAGTGAAAGTGACTATCTTTGTCATTGTGAAACGCAGCACAGCACAACAAAACTCAACCTCTGAGTTTCACCCATACACACACGTGCAGCAGGGGGCAGCTATTGAAAGTGCCCGGGGAGCAGTGATGGGGACAGTACCTTGCTGAAGGGTACCTCAGGGCAACCTATTGGTGAGGGAATCGAACTCACAATCTTCCAATCCAGGGCAACTCCCTAACCACTAGGCCACCACTGCCCCACTGTTCCTGGAGGAAACCCACACAGACATGCAATGAACAAATCTACTCCACGCAGAAACAACCTGATCTGTCCCACCTGGGAATCAAACCAAGGACCTTCTCACTGTGATGCAACAGCACTACCTGCTTTGCCAAAGTGCCCAAAAGCTGAAACTGAAACACGAATATCTCTCTTAACATTTAAGAACTCGTTCAGCTTTCTCCACCGTGGATTAGTTTTTCCCCATTGGAATTTGTCTCGTTTAACTGTGTTTTGATTAAAAGTGGAACATTATTGCTTTCCACCAAATCAAAGCCCTGTCGTTGGTGTAAACTACAGTGGGGGTGCTGTTATTTTGATTTTTTTTATATCTCTTGCTCTTCGAACAAAACTTTTTACAATCTTTAATCAATTTCTGATACATTTTATGAGGTATTTAAAATTAAATGGATAAGTGTGATGTTCCGGGCCTCATTTAGCTCCTGTTCCACATGCAAATCAGACCCAATCAGTTTGTTATGTACAAAACTTTTGCACAATCCTAAAAGTGCAGTTCGGTTATTCATCAGTGCTTACAAATTCAAGCAGTTTATACTGTGATGATTGCACACCTCGTGATACTGATTTAATGATTACAAAATTCTGTTAAATGTACAAGCGGGTGATTTATTGTGATTAGATTAAGAAGAGTTAAGCTATTGAAAGTAGGGAGGAAGAGTAAAGGGCAGAAAACGGAGGGTCTTCAATTGGGTCTTTATTTGGACCACAAATTGTAAGCTTTATTGGTCCATTTTTTTTACAGATAATAATGATAATTAATAATAGTAATTTTAGTGTTTAATTGTTTTATTTTTTTAATGCTATAGTCCTTTAAAATATTATTCATGATATGGAAAGAGTTCAAATTATTATGTAAGCATGCCTCCAGGCTGAGTTGATATCAGCATCGTAAAGCCTCCATTAAGTAGGAACAGTGACTGTGATTCAAATGTAATGCTGAAGAGCACAAGGTAGCTTTGCAGTGTTTTGGATGTTTTACAAACTGGATTCAAAGGACATTAATGTAACCAAACAAGCTTTTCAGCTTAGACGCCAGTGTGTATAAATCCACCCACACATGCTCACATCTCTCTCTCTCTCTCTCTCTCTCTCTCTCTCTGTGCCAAGAATCATGAACAGAAATGTTTGCCACTTCAAACAAAAGGTGGCATTTGCATAAACTTGCTTGAATTATTCATCGCTTCTAACCCCGGGTTTAGTTTATTTTAATGCTATTATTATTTCATTAATTTGGGCGCTGCTACATTTCTGCGTGTAACTGGATGAGAGTTCTTACGCACGTAAGAGCCCTAAACAGTCATTTTCATTAGCATATGTTGAAGTGCATTTGTTTCTGTGAATTTCCTTGGCGTCTTCCTAGTATGTATTATCTCTTTTGTTTGAACGACCCACTAGTTATTTAATTACTTTCAAAGCCCTGGCATCTGTCCTCTGCATCGTTTATTTGCTTCTAAATTATGAATTTGTGAGGTACTAGTAGTACTTTTATTCAAAGCATGTAGAGAATTTATTTTATTAGCGTTTAATATTATCATTCCAGGATGAGTTGATTCTGGACCCTTGCATTTTAGGGCTGGTTAATCAGCTGATAGGCTGGATCGAATGGAGCAGAGAAGATATTTGTGCCAATTCAGTCAAGTGAGGGCCTTCCAAAACTGTTGATACTAGAATGCTGGAAGTATTTGATAGTCAACATCTCTGTTTATTGCATGACATTGCAATACAGCAGCTGTGGCCTAGTGGTAGATTATGGGATCGATTCTCTCACCAGTAGGTTGCCCTGAGGTACCCTTGAGCAAGGTACCGTCCCCGTCACTGCTCCCTGGGTGCTTTCAATAGCTGCCCACTGCTGCACGGTGTTTGCGTGCAGAGGTCCAATTTCGTTGTGGTTCACGTGTGCTGTGCTGTGACCTCGCAATGACGAGGGTTGTCACTTTCACTTTCACTTTCACATTAACACTAACCTTCAGAGGCACTTAGAATTTCAGTAGGTAGTGATCATCTGGCACACGCGAAAACCAGATTCCTCTACCAGATTGCCAGTTAAGAAAGTGGGATGTGTTCAGTGGCAGCATGCTTTACAATACAGCCAACACTTGAAATTGCACATTGTGAGTAGTTGCTTAGCCATGACATTTCATGACGCTTCCAATACACAAACTCCTGTGCTAATTACAGATGTTTCCAGCTTCTGGATGCACACACTGACTTGTGGCTAGTGAAAGACACTGAGCTATTCAGTATGGCCCATTCTTTTGCCAGTGTTTTTTTTTTTTTAGGGATTGCAAGACTATGCGCTTTTTTATACACCATTGAATGTGGCAGAAAGAACTGAACAGGTAGGAAGGTGCCCAAATCTTTTTGTCTAAATGGTGTGCAGGACAATGAACTTTCAGAAGTTTCTTTAAAATTATTAAGTTGTTGAAATAATTAGGAAGCTCTACAATGAAAAGAAGAAATTTGAAATCTTGCCATAATTTTTGACTCTACTTTTCTCCTCCAGAATGAAACATTTCACTTCATTTAAATATTTTTATATGGCTTAATTTTCCTAGTGTAGATATTTACAACAATGAACAATCAGTTATATATATGCACGGTACTGAAAAAATGCTGTAAACAAAGAATGCTTTCAGAAATATAAATAATGATTGTTTATTTTTATGAATTTACAAAATGCGAAGTGAGCGAACAAAAGAAAAATCTAAATCAAATCAATATTTGGTGTTACTACCTTTTGCCTTCAAGCCAGCATCAGTTCTTCTAGGTACACTTGCACAAAGTCAGGGATTCTGTAGGATTATAGTCGGTGTGTGATCAACCAGTTTTACCAAACAGGTGCTGATGATCATCAATGTCACACGGATGTTGAAAAACAGTCATGTTTGGAACAACCTACCAGCCAAGTTCCTTCAGAAACTGTGTGCAAGTGTACCTAGAAGAATTGATGCTGTTTTGAAGGCAAAGGGTGGTCACACCAAATATTGATTTGATTTAGATTTCTCTTTTGTTCATTCACTGCATTTTGTAGATTGATGAAAATAAATGATTAACACTTCCATTTTTGAAAGCATTCTTTGTTCGCATGAAAGGTGTTCCATAAATAATGTCTCTCTCTCTCTCTCTCTCTCTCTCTCTCTCTGTCTCTCTTTTTATATGTATATTTTTATATGTCCCATTTAGTACTTAATACAATCCAGAGTTTTAACATGAGATGAAGTTGTTTGATGCTTAAAACAAATTATAGCAAATTTTAAGTTTTCATTCAGTCTTACTGTAGAAGTTGAAACTGAGCATCCTGAGTTCCTCATGCTTACACAAGTTGTAAGTCCCTATTTCTGATTTTCTGAACATAGCTTGTGGGAAAACAGGTTTTGCAAGAAGGTTTCACTGTTGTGCTTAGTACAACTGGTATAAAATAAAACTTAAAATATAAAACAAAACAAAGCAAAAAATATTAGGATATTAGGGTGCCCTGAGGTACTCTTGAGCAAGGTATGGTCCCCATCACTGCTCCCTGGGTGCTTTAAATAGCTGCCCCCTGCTGCACGTGTGTGTATAGATGAAATGCAGAGGTTTAATTTTATTGAGTTGTGTTGTGCTGCGTTTCACAATGACAAGGATAGTCACCTTCACTTTCGCTTCAAAGTTTTCAATATAATGTGCCCAATCCTCAGTTATCGCTATGTGGTGGTTAGAAACTAGGCCCCAGGATCGGAATGTTGGAATCCCAGATAAGTAGGTTGACCTGAAGTACACTTGAGCAAGGTACCGTCCCCATCACTGCTCCCCAGATGTTGGATATGGCTGCCTCTTGCTGCATGTGTATGTGTGTGGGTGAAAAGCAGAGAGTGCATTTTCCTGTGGTCCATTGCATGCTGTTTCACAATGACAGGTAGTCACTTTCACTCATTAGTGACATTTTATTTTGCAGTAGGCCAATAACTTTTTTCACGTGCAACTGATCAAAACTAAACCTCAGCAGAAGATCCAACGTTCCAACATCTGGAGTAAAGTCTTACCAAAAGACTTTGTAGTATCACTGTGGTATACAGTGTTTTAGCTGGTTTTGGGCGAGTAAGAAAGCCAGTAACATCTTGATCAACCATAGAAAATGTGCAATTAGCATGCACAAATCTGGAAACAGAAATCCATATTCTGAGATAAATTCAGTTGCTTAATCAAAATAAGCTCATCCTTCACTTCTTCTCCTTTGAGCAAACATGTTCAATACATTTATTGCTACACCAAAATGCTGATGTACTTCCTTGCCTTTGAGAAAGCAAGCCGCATGCTTTGTTTCCCATGCAATTCCATTAGGGTTTCATTATGGCTCATCGCGGGCTTAGCCCTGTTTTAAATGTAATGAAAGGAATATTCGGTTCCCGGGTCAAAGTCAGGGTGTCTTCACTCAATTGCTCGCGCCATCGTTTCAAGCAGCTCATTGATCTAAAAGCCTCAGATAGATTTGCGGGAAACAGGCTCTGCTCTTCACATGGACAAACCAAAGGACATCAGATCACAGAATTACTGTGTTGCCTACAATCAAATGGTTAATTAACTATTATATTCTTTAGCATGCTGCTGTGCTTGCTAAGCTTTAATATTCAAAACTCTTTAAATGAGCAGAGTCCTTAAACCTGGAGAAACAGCTACCACATGTCGAGACTGTCTGAGTGCTGTTTTCCCTCTTTCTCTCTCTTGGGAACCACAGGAAAGAGCTTATTTCAGCATGAACAAGCCTGCGCTGCACATGTTTGAGCCAATGGAGTGCTGATTTTAGGCGAAAAGGAAGCCTGTCACTAATCTGAAGGATGGACATGACAGAATAAAAAAAAAAAAAAAATTAATTGATCATAGACTACACTAGAAATCGTGTGAACTTTTTAAATAAGTGTACCACATACGGTCATTAGGCCAAGGAGTTCTTAGTACACATTCCTTTTAGTGCCTCATGGAGATTTTCTGTGTTACTGCCAAACTGCCAGTATCATTTAACTACATTTGATGCCATTTCTAGCTTAGACATAGACATTTGTATCATTATAGACATGCAAGTAACATATGACTTATTTTCTTTTGATTTTCCTTTCCTTTTTGAAATAATTTTTGTCTGCTAATCCATTCCCATTTTTTGAGACATCAAGACTGTGCCAACACCAAAACGTCTGATCTGTTCTTGTGCCTGTGTGCACCTTTTTGATGGGACAAAAGGATTTTGTACCATTATTATTCAATTAGGCTTTCAGGAACGAATGACAAGTTTGCAACCTTTTAATGTCAGTAGGATAAAAGACAAAAGCAACCTCAATTTAGCATCAATGTAGGAAACCAGAGAAAATGAGTGATCACCTGGAATGCAACACCCTAGCAACCAATGAAAAGGCTTGAGCTACAAAGTTGTCGCTGGTATCAGAATCAGAAACTAAACCTTTTCTAGATCTTTAGGCAGTTTTTTTTAAGTGATTTCTATTGTGAATACCTAATTTTGATGCCTGCAATATGATAGGGTCCTATAAGTGAAGCTTTTCTATCTAGATCTGTTTTACACTTATATTTTCATATTTTTATTGTATTATTATTTCATCATTTTATTTATTTTGTATAATTTTTATATCGCTTACCTTCTTTCATTTCTTAAGTCTTAAAAGTGACAAAGTCATACATTTCACTGCCAGTTGTATTAATTAAACTGTCTATGTAAACTAGTCCAGTTGAGAAGAATATACAGTTTACTAAAATTATATCGCTATAATTATAATTAATAGGCTAAAAATCTGGTAACAGCAACAATATTTTACCAAAGTTAATCTTGCTTTGCTGTATTTGGCTGATTTTTATGAATGTGAATTTCAGCATTATCAACACACATGCAGTGAAATAAGTTTGCCCCTGGAGGTATAGTTTGGGTTGAGCTCTCTAAACTTGGGTTGACTGGACATCATGGCAATAGCTTTCGATCAAGCTAACGATCAAGCACAGACATTGCTTAGAATTTTTAAAAATTAAGTATTTAAGCTAATACATGTCATTTAACACAAAACACGACCTGTAGCATGAGGATGTTTTGCCTCAACAAAGTTTATGGGAAGACCAACAGAAACCAGCAAAAAAAAAAAAAAAAACAAATGTTGTCGTTCTTAAATTATGTGAGATGTTCATGTGTTCTGCTATAGGTAACATGGTCAGCACCACTGATACCCAATGGAGAGATTGAACACTATGAGATCCGCATGCCGGACCCCCGGATCCCCCACCCAGACACCATCACACTCAACCACACTGTCACCAGCCTGGTACCGTACACCAACTACAGCATAACCATTCTGGCCTGCTCAGGTGGTGGGGGCTACGTTGGAGGCTGCACAGAAAGCCTCCCCACCTCTGTCACTACGTTACCAACAATTCCACAGGGATTAGCACTGCTCTCCGTGGTTGCCATCAGTGAGTCTTTCCTGGCAGTGTCATGGCAGCTGCCATCCAGGCCAAACGGGCCCAACATAAGGTAATTACAAAAGAGCATTGCAGTGCAGAGTCTATTTATAAAACTCCTTTCACACTGAGATACAAGTTAATATTAGTACAGTTACATTCTGTGTAGCCATTGATGAAACAATAGTTCAATAAGCTTAGTTCATAAAACATTATAAATTATATATAACTTAATCTTTGTTATTTTTTTAAAAGGCCCATTCTGACTCTTTATTAATTGTCATTAATTTATTAATTGTTTTTTTTTACATACTAGATTTTTTAAGCAATATTTCTTCTGGATCAATAATGCTTTTCTGATCTCTTTTTATCCTTTACAATTAAACAGAAAGCTTTTGTTCCTTTTGTAATTTATTCACTGGTGAAATTAATATTAACACAGACACAAGTCATGATTTGGCTCCAAGCAGTTATGAGACTTTTATTTTAGACACCAGTGACCCAGACATTGACTTGAGAAAAGATTCAATGAAAGAAAGACGTTTCTGGCTGTAGGCTTCAAATGAATTCCGTTCTTTCCAGATTTGTATGTAAATGTATAGCAAGAGAAAGTTTGTCATTAACTATAGTTGTACTTATTTTGTATTTGAGAACAAGGGAGACAAATTTGAGACATGTTTGGAAGGTTATACCAGAATGATCAATCACACTATTTTTTCTTTTTTTTGAACTATAGTCACATATGAAATACTTATGACTTTAATAGTAATCACACTAATCATTTTTTGAAAGTTTAATAAGCTCAAATAGGTACTTAATTTGACTTATAACTTCACTATATTGAATTAACAACTCATCAATCAAGTATACAGTAACAACACTCCTTATAACTGTAGTATGAAGCCAAGCTAAAGTATAAGCTTTATAGCTCATATGTAAATGTGTTAATGGTTGTGGCATGACAGTTATGATGAATTCAAAACAAATTTTTTTCACAATAGCTTTATTTAATAGTTTGTTTTGAAACTAACAGTGTTAACATGAGCCCAGAAAATGTTGTTGTTTTTTTTTTCTTCATTTGTGAGCCCTTTAAAGCAGCTCTGTAGATTATCTTATAGAAACTGTCTGAGCTGCTTTTCATAGATGGTAAAGAGTGACAGTAAACAGTCGAAAGGATGTAAACATTCCACAAACTTAGCATAATCCCATGAGTTTCTGCCAGTTAAATGACTTATATATGTTATAAACAGTCTACTGGATAATGCTTCACGTTCCTAAGTTGTTTTTTTTTGGTTTTTTTTGCTATGATTGTCTGTTTTTGAGCTGATTAGGAGGTAAATAAAGCTCTGTGTTCATGTCTGACGATTAATATTCATGACTCCCTTTTCCCGCCACTGCCTTGTTTGTTGAACTAGGCTTATGAAGAACACATTAAGCCTAGCTCTTGTGATTACAGGCAGAATTACCATTACTGTTGAGAGAGTGAAAGAGCTAGAAAAACACAAGCCCAGCTAAAACGCAGCGTGGCTGAAACAGCAAGAGTATTGCGCGAGTGGAGCAGGCTGAGATTTATCGGGCCGTTTCCGTTGCCCTCAGGTACGAGCTGCTGAGACGGAAAACCCAGCAGCCCCTGGCCTCCCGTCCCCCTGAAGATTTCAATCGCTGGTACCATGTTTACGCAGGAGACAAATTGTTCCACGAAGATAAAGGCCTTAGCAGGTGAGATTACCAAAATTAGCTTTAATGTAAACGTTGCTGGTGTGTACAAAACTGTTTTTGCGCACCGATGCCATCTTTTTAATACTGCTCAAAGATACATTAAGCAAATATCCCAAAGAATTTAATCGTTTTTTGCCATAATCTTTTGCTGGCACTGCTTCTGTGTATGCGTGTGAATTCATGTCTGTGTGTGTGTGTGTGTCTGTGTATTTTTGTCACTCAAATTCCCCCGCCTCTTTACTCCTTTCAACTTCAGCATCTGTTGTGTCAAACTATATGTGCAAGTTTGCTTCCCATTTTTGCTCAGGATTCTCATCTAATTTTGATAAAAAATTATCCGGAGCCATACAGCGGGCAGTCGGTTTTATCTTCTTCTTTAGGTGCCATATTATTTTTCTTTGGTTGAGATTTTATATGCATTTTGAATCAAATTAACTCATTCTTTCTAACACAGGATTGTAATATTCTCATAATGAATGTTCTGTCACTTTAAACCAATACTACTACTAATAGTAATTAGAATTACTTTTATTACCATTACTAGCAGCGGTAAAATAAACGAAAAAATATTTGGCTCTCTAACAAATCAAGAATTATATGAGACTCTTATTCTATAAGCTTTGGCCAGTCCTGCTAAACATGAGTGAAGTGTAATTCTGTAATTCCCCGGCATTCTGTGTTATCAGTCGATTTTTGTGCTCGGTTCATCATTTGATTGACAGACTGTCACTATTACTGTCATGAAAGAGTCCACAAAGACCTTTTTATTGTGGGTTTGGACGGGAAGAATATTTACTTCTTACAGTGTCCTAATGTCCAAATTGTCATTGAAGATTTTGACTACTTTTGCAGATACACATGGTATGAATACAAGTTGTTGGTGCACAATGATGTGGGCTACGCTTCAGGAGACATGGCCTCAGGGGTCACTATGGCCGGCCCACCCCTCACTCCTACTAATGTGTCTGCCTTCGTCCTCAACCACACTGCTGTTTTAGTTAACTGGACCGCACCTAGTGAGTAACCCAAACCAGTTTATTTATTTTTTTATTCTTTATCATTTATTATATATGAATGTATAAGGGAGTCATCAGGACAGTTTTTGATCATGGTGACATATTTGCTGCATTGAACACCAGCATAGTCCATTTCAGGAACTCAACTGAATCTAAACTCCAGCATAAATAGAAATATTTGCCATTGTTCTGGAAATCTTGTCCAAATTTTGCATGGATCAGTCATTTGAGTGTGTGGACAAGTTTTAATGTAACACCAAGCAAAATCCCCAACTTATCAAGATTGCTCTTTGCTTTTTAATTGCAAATGTCCCTCTTTTGTTCTCCTCATCTTTATTCATTTCTAAATTTGTCTCGTTTTGCTACCCCCACCCCGTCCACCAAACTCCAGCACTGCAGGACCTACAGGGGAAAGTGGAGCTCTATTTTCTTACAGTCAATTCCACCAAGGAAAGCCAGACGCTCAGTCTTGACCCTTCGCTGACCTCCTTTGTAATCTCTGACCTGCAGCCCAGCACAGAGTACACAGTTTCCCTGACTGTGTCTAACGGAGCGTATAATATCACCAGCCCAGAGGTGATGTGCATCACTGACGATGGTGGTGAGTTCAGTCATTTACTTGTAACCTACTTTTTAAAAATTTTAGTTGGCCAACTGAATCCACTAAAGACCGCCTGGTGTATCATTAGCTTTGCTTGTTTTTTTTTTGCTTCATATGAGCAAAATAACCCAGTTAAAGTCTATTTTTTTTCCCCCTTTGGCTAAAAACATTTCTCAACTCGATATCTGGCTTGAAGCCGGGTTTAAGCAAGATTTTTCTTGTATAACATTGGGACTAAGGTACTTTTAGGTTTGTTATTTTACATCAGATAAAAAAACAAAACAAAACAACTGGTCAGAATAAAATGATCGAACGGATCCAGTAGCAGTAATGTACCCTACAGAGCCTCTTCATTAAGTGGACCAGCCTTGTTTATACGTGCACTCATTTTATCAGCTGTATTTACTATACAGGTGCACTCTATAGCTTCTAAACACAGATTGTGGTCTTTCTTTTTCTCTGCATCATTTATTAGCCCCGTCTACCCTTTTCATCAAGGGTTTTTAACCCCACTGGGATCGACTAACATGCTACGTGTGTTTTAAATAAAAGTGAGCCTTCTAATATTAACATTATTTAACATTATTTATTTATTATTTATCATTATTTATTTTTTGTGCTTTCTTAATTTTAGTTTAACTTTATTTTTTAGGTTAATTATTATTTTAGAGCTATTTCGTAAGCAATAAAAAACATGTTAAGTTTCTTATAAAATATTTAGTGATTTAATTTTATATATGACTCTCCTTTTTTCTTTTCTTTTTTTTTTTTTTTTTTACTTCTGGCCATTATTCTTTTTCTTCCTTCACAAAAGACCTGTTGTTGGGCTGCAGCCCTCTTCTTAAACTTTTTCTAGCTGCTTTCTGAAGTAAAAAAAAAATAAAAAATGCCACTTTTTGGCGTTTGACATAATTGATTGCATCAAATTCAGATTCTTGCATTTCATGTTAGTGAATTAAGCTGTTGTGGGTCAGACACATGAAATCAATTCACACCCTGCTCTGATTCCCTGGCTCCAACTGACGTCAAAGGGAAGGGATGTAAAACAGGCGAAAAAGTTTTATCCGTATTGCTTTAAGGTGAGCTTCAGTCAGAGGAGTTCTAACAGCTAGGAAGTGTTAAAGTGACAGTAAGTTTATCTGCTTCAATGGAGGCACAAGTTGAAGTTGGACTGCAGATTGTATTGGTTAATTATGGTCCTGCTGTCAGTACTTTAAGCGTTTTCCTGTGATTTCCATCAGTCTGCCGTCCTCACATCACTTCACTTGGCCCCTGTTCATGGAGATAAAGGCGGCTGAGGCAGAGGGCTGGATTGATTAAATATTTGCTTTCCGTACTCTGGAGGCAGATGGAGAAAATTTGCGTTTTCCCAAAATTTTTTGATATCCTGACCTCTGCACTGTGATCAATAGTCATTAAGCTGTCCCTCTGCCTCACAGTTAAAACTGATTCTCTGATAGCATAGGTATCAGATGAATCTCTCTCTCTCTCTCTCTCTCTCTCTCTCTCTCTCTCTCTCTCTCTCTCTTCCTCCCCCTCTTCAGTTACACATGTATAAGGTGCCTTGCACACACTTACACACACACACACACACACACACACACACACACACACACACACACACACACACACTATAATCCTGCACTGAGTGCAGCTGAGTGACATTTGCATTAAATTCCAGAAAAAAATTAAGTGGCTTTTCCCTGCAACTTTTCCCTCACCTAATCCTATCCACATAATAAAAAGCACATTAAAAACATTAGAAAATCATTACCTTCCAAATAAAAGTTACGGGCCGTTTAGCTAAGCGTTTTTGTGGGTAATTTCATTATTTTACAGCTTAAAGGGCAGCCTGCGTTAACAACTGCAATTGAACTTACAGATCATATTAAGTTAGTGGGTAATGTATATGTTAAGAGAGTGCTAATTAAGAAGTGGGAAAGGATGGTCTGTGTAGTCTTGCGTTGATGGTACTGGTGTGGAAATGATAAGAAGAGAGGCAGCGGGTGCTTATATTAGCCTATTTAAAGTGTGGCTTATTGCTACTCTTGGTCTGTTGCCCTTGCCTCTGATAAGAACAGTTTATATCACAGTGATGATCCTGGACTTTATTGATATTGTAATACTATAATCTGCAATGTGTAATTCACAGCTGACGTCAGCCTCATGGAGGAAGTGATTCCGAAAGAACCGGTGTGACATAATAGCATCAACTGACAGTTACTGACATCATTTCAAAAGTTTCAATAGCCTGCATTCTTCTGTTCTGACCTTTTTTTTCTGTAAGCTCCATTTATTACCTTCATCTTATTACATTTTGACCATTTTCCATCAGTTTTTATCCAATACATCACATCCTCATGCCCCACTAGTCCATCCTACACTAATCCAACACTCTTCCCTTTCATCTGGAACATCATTAAGATGGGACATCTTAGATGGGAATGCTTTTTAAAAGATTTGAGGGGTGATTATTTTATGTTTGTGTGATATTTGCAATTACATGCAATAATAGTACATTTATACTGCCTGAAACATTTAGCAATTCATTCATTCATGTCGTCTTTCCAGCCCATGAATTAGTTTATCCTTGTTCAAACTTTGGTCATTTTAACTGTTTTTTGAAGGCAGTTGTTAATTTTGTTGAGATGGATGTATCAAAAATAGAAACGTATATGTGTGATAGACCGCTGCTGATTATTTTGTCATTGTTTCTCACTGGTGCTTGGTTTTAGGACGAGGTGTTCAAATGAAACAGGCTGCATAAGTGATTTCTATTCTGCCTTGTTTTATGTTTTGTTAAGGTGTCTGACCTTTAAAATTCCATATACATTCAGATTGAACAAGTGGAGCTGAACTGTTATTGGCTGAACAAACAGGTATATGTAAATGGTTTATCAGAGTGGGGAGTGGCGGCCCAGTGATTAAGGACTAGGCTCCAGGATCAGAAGGAATCTTGTTGTGGTTCAATGTGTGCTATGTCACTTTCACTTCAGTGTGTATGGGGCAGAGCGAAGCAGCAATAGGTTGAATAGACATTTTTAAATAATTAAATTTAATTTGTTAATGTTTTTTTGTTTTTTTTCAATGACATACAATGCAAATGACATGCAAAAACTATTTATTCAGAACAAGCTTCTTAGCTCCCTTTCATATATGAAGAGTGAATGACACAAAGTGAAATTATTTGCTTAAATACTAAATCAAATTTGTAAAAAATGGTGAAACCTGGTATTATGATATATACTAGTTTAGATTGAAAAATAAAACAGATTACAATGTTCAGACGGACATACAAACATGATCATGCCGGAATATTTGTATGAAAAGTTTGCAATAATTTGCACACCAGAAGTTTTGGCAAAATACTCTTGTATGCCGAAAGTCACCTGCATTTTTACATGCTCTATATATTGAATAAATCACACTTTAACCACTCAGTGATTACCCACAGCCACTGAAAAGCACATTAGACTGGCAAATGAATCTATTTGCATAATATATACTCATTATTTTGCAGTTACCCTCCCATTACCTTCAACACTCCCATAGGACAACTGAAATTACATATTAATTAATGTGCATTCTCTAAACAGCAGAAAATATGTCAAAGCCACAGTACATCAGTTCTGAGAATTGGTGTTGCCGCCTTGAGTCTACTCCCACGCAGATGATTTCTTGTAAAATTCACAACCTGTCTTCAAATGTGATTTTTCTGATCATTGGATCTGTTAACACAAGTCTGGCTGCCTGTCTCCTGAATATTTGTCTGAATGGCTCTTCAGGGTTTTTAGAGCCAGAAGTACATTAATGTCCTTTTTATTGCTTGAATGTGGGGAGATTGGGTGACAGGACCTCCAGACAATGATGGTCTTATTCCCGTGTCATCCAATGATGTGTTCAAAGCTGCTGCTCAGATATTTGATCTCTCTCCCATCACTCATACTGTCTTTGTGTCTTTTACAAAGTTCTTTTACAAAGTTCAATAGCCTGAGAAAAGCTTGTTTCTCTAGTTGAAGGTCGTGGGTTCGAATCCCGGGCCAGTAGGTTGCCCTGAGGTACCCTTGAGCAAGGTACCGTCCCCGTCACTGCTCCCCGGACACTTTAAATTGCTGCCCCCTGCTGCACGGTTTGTATGGGTGAAAAGCAGAGGTTGAATTTTATGTTGTGTCTCAGTGTGAGCTTCTTTTACTTTCATATTTGATTTCCAGCAGGGAAGTAGTCAAACGACTGTATGCCACCATTTTAGGTACAACCCAAAGTTAGGCTTCTTCTTTTTTCACTCTTTTTAAAAGGGGTACAGTCACATTTCTCAATGCATTTTTGATCAAATATAACTTAAATGGAACATGACATCATGTTACTGAAGGCCTGTGTGATGCTACAATATACAAAGTACAATACATGACTGTTAAAGCAATTATGTATTAATATATTTTATGTATAAGTAAATCTCATGGTACTGCTCTGTCATGACCATCAGCTGGATTCAGCTTGAATCCTATAAGGGCACCTAAACATGGGTGTAGACTAAGCAACTTAGTTTGAGTAACATGGAAAAATGATTTCCCTGGTGGATGTGCTGGACAAATGAGTTCAATTCATTTGAGGCCACACTTTACAGCTAACAGGATTTAATACTAACTTATTGGTGCCAGATGCCAATGAAGAAGTTCAGAGGTCTTGTGGAGTCCATGCCTCAAAAGGTCCAAGCTGTTCTGGAGGCAGGAGGGGACCTAACCAACATTAGAAGGCTGGTTTTAATGTTATGGCTTTTCAGTGTGTATGTGTGTGTTATTGTATGTGTGTGTGTGTGTGTGTGTGTGTGTGAGCGTGAGAGAGAGAGAGAGAGAGAGAGAGAGAGAGGCAGACAGACAGAGAGAGACGTAGTTTGTAGAATGGTGTGAATCTCCAGTGCAGGCGGCAGAGAGAATCCCCCTGACTGGCCCAGTTAACCCCCCCTGCCCCCTGGTGCAGCGCTCCAATCCCCCCGCGCTCCGTCAGGACTGATTCAATTTGCCCACAAACTGTCTGCTGGGAGCTTCTTCCACCCCTCCAACACACACACACACACACATACACCTACACCCACACATAAACACGCACACACACAAACACACACACACACACACACACACACACACACAGAGGGAGAGATGCAGCCAGCATTCCTTGCTTCTGCCAGTTTTCTTCCACAGCACTGCATAAAACAGCCGCAAACCTCACAGGCATCCTCTCATAAACAGCTTTCAAATACCAAACTGCAGGCAAAATACTTTAGAAAAAATGTAGATATTTTACATAAATACGAAATAAGTGTCATTCAATTGTCTACTAAATTATAGGAACAATGCAAATAATAAAGTCTTCTACAAACCCCCATTATATACAATATTAGCAGTTAATGAACTTTAATGTCAAACATTCGTTTTAAAAGAGTTTTTCACATGATGGAAATGCTTTGTAAAATTTGGAAACTCTTGTGGATTGTCTAATGGTGTAATCTAACCTTTGAGCTCCGTTAACTGAGTTATTGTAATGCTTTCATGTCTTCATCAGTTTTTTACTGAACGTTCTGTGTGTTTGGCAAATTCAGAGTCCTTTGAATGTCCCAGTGCAAGTGTGAAATCTAAATGATTTGAGCACTGGCTCATTCGCTTAATATTCTAGGTAGCATCACACTGACAAAATGCTGGCCCAGAAAGAAGAGGAGAAAATGATGAAGATTCAGAAGTGTGGCTAAGTAGTGAGCCTGGGGGAGAGACCTACTCTCACCCTTGCTGCTTAGCTGCTGGACTTGGCTTTGTACCACCTGCTTGGAAGCCTTCAGTGAACATCCAGCCAGTGCAGAACCAGAGCTGCAGGACTGTTGAGTTACAGTGCAGGGACCATAACCTCGTTTAGGAAGAGGCAGTGTTTTTTAAGCATGCAGTCTGCTTCTGTTAAAACATGCTTGAATGAGCTTGGAAGAGGTTAAAGAACCAAAGAAAAAGCTAATCTGTGTAAAAAGGGCTTGTGTATGGTTAAGATCACACGGCAGGGAGAAAATCTAATGCAGGTTTCGATTTAAGACATTAAGAGAGCGTTTTGCTCTCAGCTCTTTAGCTACCTTTCAGCCTTTCAGGTGTAATGGATTAAAAATTGTTACAGTTCCTTTTGCATAAATCCTCTGTCATCCACATAAGTCTTCCTCCTGTCTCCCGGGAGTAACAAAAGCCCACAATGCTGCAAATTCCAGGAGCCAGAAGCCTAAATAGACTTAAAGCAAAGCTTAATACTTTGATATCTTACAACTTATTGATGCCTTTAATTTATAAATTGGATTTTCAAACAAAGGCTATTTTTTTTCAGTTTCGGCTCTGTCATAGCAAGAGGTTCCTAGGTTCGATTCCCAGGTGGGGTGGTTTGGGTCATTTCTGTGTGGAGTTTAAATGTCTTTGTGTTTCCTCCTGGTGCTTTGGTTTCCTCCCGCTGTCCGAAGACATGCACGTCAAGTGGACTGGAGATGCTAAACCACTCCCTAGGTGTGCGTGTGAGTGTGTTTGTTTGTGTGTCTGCCCTGTGATGGACTGGTGAGCTGCCCTGTGAGAGCTGGGCTCCAGCACCCGTTGACCCTTAAGTGGCTAAAAAAATGACTGAGAGAGTTAGTAAGAAATGTAATAATATGGTTTATCCTGCCATTGTCTTTTTACTCCAGAGCCTGAAGGGGTCTTCCCACCAGAGACAGTGATCCTAAACAGTACTTCAGTCCGGGTGTTGTGGGCAGCCCCTCTAGTTCCTAACGGAGCAGTGACGCAGTACTCCATCTATTTGGACAACCGGCTGTATGCTTCCACTGACAACACATCCGGATCGCTGGAGATAGGAGGCCTATTGCCATTCACTGTGTATGACATTCAGGTTAGTACCACTCTTTCACTGGCTAACATTACACAGTGGGTTCGTTCAGCTGGACTGTCTTGCTTACTAGGGAATGTACCCAGAGTGTGTGCCAAAACAGCTTAAAACACCAGTGCAAGTCATTTGATACCACTTTAGAACAGCTTGTATTCTGCCAAAGAGTAGGACCTGGTGATTGACACAATAAAGCCTGTCTCTGACTATTTTTTGGGGGGTTGTTAGGTGGAGGTTTGTACTGTCTTTGCGTGCGTGAAGAGCAACAGCACTAAAATGACCACGGTGGAGGACATGCCAGCTGACTTGGCAGCACCTCATATCCAGGTGCTCAGTTCCAGGTAAGTTTAAAACCTGTTTTCTTTCATATATACATCTTGACTCTTGTAGAACCTGAGCCAAAAAGTTACTGGCTGCGCATAACCTTTTACTTTAATCCAGTCTACTACTACTAAGTGATTGAAATGCAGCTTCTCAGTAATTCAAACAAGAATTCAGTGCTTTGGATAAAAACAATTTGCAAACACCTAACAAACCTCAAAACCTGCTAAAACAGCAACTGACAGCAACAAAGTTAAATTATAAGCTAAATTAGAAACCAATTTATAGACTATATATGGATTAAAGTGGAATTGTGAAACATGGCACAGCACACAGTGAGACACAACGAAATGCAACCTCTGCTTTTCATCCATACACACACGTTTAGCAGGGGGCAGCCATATCCAGCACCCAGGGAGCAGTGATGGGGACAGTACCTTGCTCAAGTTTACTTCAGAGTAACCTACTGATTTGGGATTTCATTTCATTTCATATCATTTACGGCATTTAGCAGACGCTCTTATCCAGAGCGACTTACATGTCCTAATTACAGGGACAGTCCCCCTGGAGCAACTCAGGGTTAAGGGTCTTGCTCAGGGACCCAGTGGTGGTAGTGCTAGAGATGGGATTTGAACCGGGGACCTCTTGATCCAGAGGTCCGTGGGTAGGTGCCCTACCACTAGAGCAACGCCACCCCATTAGAATTAGAACCCACAACCTTCCGATCCTGGGGCCTCGTCCCTATCTGTTCAGTCACCGCTGCCGATGATTCACAGAAGTAGACAATATGTGTCCACATGTAAGTGTTGCAAAATATTATTAACACCATTTTCCACCATTATTCCTCCTAAATATGTGCAAACATTTCCCAATTAACACTAGTCCACCGCTGCCCCCATAACTAGTTAAAGCTACAGAGTAGCGTGGACAAAGCGTGGACAGAGTAGCGTGAACTTTGATACTGTGCAGTGAATTTTCTCATCTGGTTAACATGTTTCTGTCACTTTTGCTTTCACTTCTCATCAAACCAATTAACACTGAAAATAAAAATATTCTCCTGTATTCACCTATATTCATGCTATTCATAAACCTGTATTAATGTCCTTATTCACATGGCCCAGTGGTTTGGGACTAGGCCCCAGAATTGGATAGTAGGTGGGATGCCCTGAGGTATCCTTGAGCAAGTTATTGTCCCCATCACTGCTCACCGGGTGCTGGATATGACCGTCCGCTGTTGCACAGTGTGTGTGCAGAGCATGCGTTTCGTTGCGCTTCACTATGTGCCGTGTTGTGTTTCACAGTGGCTAATTGTCACTTTTGCTTCACTTTCATGGAAAAAATATAAGTATAAAATGGTTTGTGTTCAATTTGTGGTGATAAATGGGTTTATTCATCCCAAGCAATACTTTGAATAAAAAAAGAAAATCGAAAAATGTCAATTACTTTCAAAGAACATCCATTGAAGAAACACTCCTTTTGATTGGCGAGAGCAGACGCAGGCAATTACAGCATGATATCATCTTGGGCTTTTTTAGTCTGTGACCTAAGTCCCCTGTGCAGCGACATTATTTACTGCTTTATAACAGGAAGCTTTCTGTCACAGGATGAAAGGCTGTGAGTAGGCTATATAGTGTAGATTGCAGCTTGGTCAAGGCACAGGGCTGCTGCGTGCTGTCATGTGCCATAATCCTCAGCGAAAATTCCTCACCCGGCCATGTCATATCGCCTCTCTGCTGTACTTTCTCTCCCGATAGAATACTAACGACTGATCGATTGGCCTGACATGGCTGGCCGTGGCCTACACATGCCCCAAACAGTTCATTTATTTGCCACGCTAGATTTGCTAGAGTGGAATTTAATCAATAGCTAATTCATTAATTCTGCTGGGAGCTGGAGTGAAGGAATCGCTGCCTTGGCTTAAGCTTTGATTGAAATATGACAAGTGCCACAACTGATGGCTTAGCCTAACCGATCCTGCCAGCGAATGTGAATTCCAGCTATTTCTCTCCATGAGGGATTAACGGTTGGACAGCAATGACACCCTTTGTGATATAATGCTAATACATGTGTTATAGCGAAGCTGTTTCTGTCTCTCTCCTTTTCTAAACCCTGCCGCAGTAACTGCCGGTGTTTTATTTTATCTTTTAATTTTTTGGTGTTGTAAAGGCACAAGCAAATCTCTAAATGATTCCTTGCACCACCTTGAGAAAAAGGCAACTATTCGTGAATTCATGAGCAGACGCTAAGGTCTGTCAGCCTTGAGTCATCAGAGGCCTTCACTATGAATTAGCCTTCACGGGGACAAGGGGGCGTTAATTGTTCTTTTGACGTAGCAGATATATGATGAGAGATTTCTGCAGCATGTCAAAACACAGAGTAGGACAAATAGTCCACTATTATAGGACCATCTGAAAACTAAGGGGACAAATCAGGGCGAAAAAACTGCCAGCAAATTTTCACCAGATTATCTTTAACGCATTAACTGAAAGGGAAATGAAGGTTATTTTTTAAACAGCTGATTATTTTGCATATCGTCCACATTACATTTAATCTCCACAAGGTTACTCCACTGCCTATGAATGAGGATAACAAAGCATTTTGCTCCTCACAATGGATGTACAATTTCTTTTAATTATTATTTGTACACTTTTACCACTGCTTTGATGGAGCACCTGCTGGAGGTGGACTGATCAGGCAGTTACTTCCTATAAATGTGGTAATTTGAAGCTGTTAAATCAGTGAGCCAGTTCTCTTCCTTACAAAACAACATGGGGTGTGATCCCAGTGTTACCTACCATTTGTTACAATATGGCAATATATACAATATGGCAAAATCATCATGACCCTTAAAGAAATGTTCATGGTACATATATATAACCAATCACCTTTTTACAACTCTTCATTGGTTAATATTTGCAAAGGTAGGCTATTTTTGAAGGGCCTCTTCTCATACTTTTCTGGGATAAATGTCCTATGTACAGTACTGTGCAACTGTTTTGAGGCCCTTTTTTTTAAAGATAATTAATTTTTTTCTATGGAATCACCTTCTTGTTCAAAAATATTTATCTTCTTATCTTTGTCTTGGAGTAGATTAAATTAAAGACATGGGAACAAATGTTTTAGCGTGACAGGCCCAAAGATATAAGGTTCTAGATAAAGAACCACTCAGCATTCACTCAGCATTCACCACCCAATTTAAAGTTTTGAAACTTATGGTTCACTCCCCATTCTATGTGAAGTGAAAGTGCCTATGTGTCATTGTTAAACACAGCACACAGTGAACCACAACAAAATTGCTTTCTCTGCATTTGACCCACACACGTCCAGCAGGGGGCAGCTATGTCCAGTGCCCAGGGAGCAGTGATGGGGACAGCACCTTATTCAAGAATACCTCAGGGCAACCTGCTAGTCTGGGATACAAACCCATGACCTTCCAATCCTGAGGCCTAGTCCCAAGCCACTAGGCCGCTGCATGGGACCAAAGCTGAATGCATTCTTTTTGTGATGCCATAAAAACACATAACAATATTTATGCTAATTCAGACAAAATCAGGGGCTTCAGTGATTTTTGTACTGATTTGTGGACACACTATACATAACAGCCAATCACTACAGAGGTGATTTACAAAATATCATATTACAAAAAACACCTGTTCCATTAAAAAGGATAAAAAGGCATGGAAAATGGTCATGTAAGAAATAGTTACATTTCTACATAAAGTACATAAAAATACATCAAATCAATGGGCATAATACAAGATTGGATTAAGAATTTAGCATAGGGTCCTGACAGATGCAGTTGTTGTGTATTCTAATAATATTTATGGTGCCTACAATGTACTCAAAAATGTATATCATGACAGTTTATCTCTTTATCTTGTTGCCTAATTAGCTAAATGCATTTTTATTCTGAAATAAAACAGCAGCTTTATTTCTGAAAGGAATCAGTGCTGACCAGAAATGTTCCTGTTCTCTGCCAAAGTGGAGCTCTCCTTGTCTTATGAGTGGAGAGGAAAATCAATATCAGAAGTACATCAAAAAAGAAGGGCTGTTCATACACCATAACTCAGTGGAAAGCCACTATAAAGCTGTGCTACTTGAGATTGTCCACAAAGAGACAAAATTGACCCAAGCGTTTGTAGGAACCAATAAGTAATAAACTAATCTAAGTATTTCCTGTATTGCTTGAAGTGTTTGACCAAGTCACATCAAAGTCAGGCCCATCACAGCCCTTTGGAGCTTTGTATGGTGGCGATGGATAAGATAGAGGATGACCAGCATAGTTCCATATAGATATTCAACCCCCATTCTAAACAAATGTGTATTTGATGAGTCATTTTAACATGTTATTTACAATTACACCGCATGTGCGGTCTTTCCATGTCTGACAGGTCTGTTAGGGTGGAGTGGACATCCCCTGGCCAGCCCAATGGAATCATAGGAGGCTATGAGGTCCGTCGACGGGCCTTTAAACCATGCGAGGAGCTCCAAACCAAGCATGCTGTCCTTCCCCAGTCACACTGCTCATATTTGGAGTGTTCCGCCCAGCAGGACTTTTGTGGCAACTCCTGCTATGACCCCGAACAGCAGGTCACTCTGCATATTTCTTTTGAAAAGATTTGAATTGTTCACTTCACATAATTGATTTTTTACATTTTTTATTTAAGATTAAATATGGGTTATAAAACGTGCAGAGCATCATCACTGTTAAATCACTGCCTTGTGTAAAATGGAGGAAGAATGTAAACTTGACAGTAAATAATCCGTAGAGATTTGTTATCTTGATCATTTTTTGTGGGATGAAAGTGAAAGAAAAGGCTTACAATACTGAGACCATACATTACATATGCGGCATTTAGCAGACGCTCTTATCCAGAGCGACTTCCCTTTCCTAATTACAGAGACAGTCCCTCTGGAGCAATTCAGGTTTAAGGGTCTTGCTCAGGGACCCAGTGGTGGTAGTGCCAGAAGTGGGATTCAAACCTGGGACCTCACAGGTCCATAGGCAAGTACCCTACCACTAGACCACCACCAGACCATATACGCTATACGGGTAGGGGACAGTAGTGCTGATTTAAAAAACAGGTGGCAGAATGGCAAAAGATGCTGAGATTGCATTGCATTGTGATGAGGATGGACATGATTAGAAATTAGTATATTAGAGGGACAGCTCAGGTTGGACGTTTTGAAGACAAAGTTAGAGAAGTAAGATTGTGTTGAGAGGAGAGAGGAGAGAATTAAGAGAAGGATGTTAAAGATGGAGCTGCCGGGATAGAGGAAAAGAAGAAGGACAAAGTGGAGGTTTATGGATGTGGTGATAGAGGACATATAGGCAGTTGATTTGAAGGAGGCCTGGGAGAAATAGTGGCCCTAAAATGCCTTTTTACACAATTGATATTATTAGCCAAAAAACTAATGTACAGGTTTACTATTGGTTTACTATTACAGTAACTGGATACTGTTCTTAAAGGGGATCTTATCTTATTACCAGTGCTTGAAGGTGTTGGAATTATAATGCAGAGTGCAAACTGTGAAAAGAAATTTTAAATTTAATATTAATTTAATATAATTTAATAATGAACAATACATTTATTGCATTTATTTAAAATAATTTCAAAAGGTATGTTATTTGTGGAAACAATTATTTTTGAGCTTTTATAAAGGTGCACCAATCAGCAAATTGCTGTCAGAGATAAGAATTTTGTAGTGTAATTCATTCAAACAGCTACATACTAAATATGTACACAGAGGGTTTGATTTTTTGTTTAGTACATGGCCATTATTATTTAGCGAAGGACATCTTCCCCTTTTCTGCTACCTGTAAACCACCTTTATTTAGTGCTTGGTTAAGTAATTGGAGTAAAAAAAATGATGTATGTGACAAATGACGTGACAAATTGAGGTTCATTTTCTTGAGCCTTAAGTGGAATATACGTCTATCGAGGAGAACAGAAACACAGCAAGCTGTTTTGGCATTTAAGTGTGAAGCTTTCGTCCCCGCAATTGTTTTCAGTAAATAGATTAACTTGTCTCCTGCAATTGCTGCAGTCCTGATGTTATTGAATCGCAGCCAACTTGGCAAGCGAACGTGAGCCATACGTCTCCCCCGGCTCAAAAGCAGACAGTAATGCTCTGGAGGCCTGGGCACAAAAGAACACAACTCGAGGAAAGACAAGCTCACCGTGTTCGACAGCAGCCTCAGAATAGAGATGATTCTCTTGGTCACAGCAAACGGATGTGACAGAGCCATCTGCTAATATTGCCTTGTTGTCCGGGGCTAGTATAAGCCTCTCACAATAGGACTGATTTTGAGTGGTTTTGTGTGTAGAGTAGGGACCAGCCAAAGCAGTTTTAAAGACTGAAAGAAAAAGTTGAAAGTGGATGATACAAGCAGTAGTATTTTATGCAGTCATAAAGTAAACTGTTGTACTGTAGGACTAGTAAAACTAGCTCTGTCAATGGCAAACTTTAAAATATATTTGAATCCACATCCTTAAATAGGATGTAGGAATATACTTAAATAATATGAATATTGAAGTTTCAAAAATAAAGCTTTATCTCATTAAAAACATTGTTTTTTATTATTCTTCTTAGTCTTTTCTTAGGTTTGTGAGTTTATTACCTAGAAATACTTTACACATTTCAAATTTAATAAGGAATTGTTATGACTGCACACATGTAAATAGACATTCAAAGATTAACATGGCTAGAACAGCCTAAGGACCTGAACTTTAAGAGTTTCTTTGGGTTATATTACTATTATTTTTATCATAAAAAATAGCTTTCCATGCATTTTACATACATTTGTTACTCGAAAACCTCTACAATCAAATAGATTTTTGAAATCAAAGATCTTTTTCAAGAATGTAAACGTTACAAATCTGCAAAATCAACTTGTTTTTAATGATGTCACAAAAACCCAAGTCTAGCCCAAAGTGAATGATGCACAATACATAGGAATGTATGATTAAAATGGTTGCTTAAATTTTAATGAGAGCAGTTTGTAGTCTCTAAAACCACATAAAAATAAACATTGTGAAAAAGGAGAAAAGCCCTTTAAAATGAATTCAATTAAATCCGTTTTATTAAAGTGAAAGAAGTAAGCAAGCAGTGGCTGTCAGTTGCAGATCAACCCTTACAAAAGACTCAGCTTATCTCACTTAATTTTTTCCCCAAATATAATATCTGAAATGTCATGAGCCCTTATATGCTGGTACTTAATCTATCAGATTTAAGTAAGGGGTAGTGTCACGGTAGGTGGCGCTCTGCTCTGAATGAGCAAACCTGGGCTCATGAGGGCCCAGGTGTGCCTCACTGGTGCAGGGTTTATAAGTCTTTTGTACTGCTGGCGCCTGAGCACTGTAAGCTATGTTTAATAAAGTTGAGTACAAGACTCCCAGCTACACACTCATGTCAGAGCACCCAAGCCTTACAGCAAGCAATACAATTATATTTATCGGGAATTTTTGCTAGCCACAATCCTAAATCATCACCCGCTAGGTCACTGTCAGATACATCTTATATCTCTATCTTTTTATAAGCTTTTTTTATAAACACAGATTGATGTCTGGGTAGCGTTTGTTGTTCATTTACATTTATATTTACGGCATTTAGCAGACGCTCTTATCCAGAGCGGCTTCCACGTCCTATTTACAGGGACAGTCCCTCTGGAGACACTCAGGGTTAAGGGTCTTGCTCAGGGACCCAGTGATGGTAGTTGGGATTCGAACCTGGGACCTCTTAATCCAGAGGTCTGTAGGCAAGTACCCTACCACTAGACCACCACCCCACAAATAGTTCAAATAGTTCTTTTCCATCATCTGTGGTAACTTTAATCTACTCGGTCAATTAATTATGATTAAGATTACATCTTGTCTTCTATGTATTTCTTTGATCTATTCTGAGTCGAAACACTTTTCCACCTCTCTGGGGCACTTCAGAATGTGCACTTATGTAACTTTTTCACGCTCGAAGCCGAGCCAAAAGGTAAGGACAATGTCAGTGACTTGGGGCGACACAGATTTTTCAGACGCCACCAGAGTACAGTCTCACCGCTGTAGGAAAATCTATCCTGGCCTGATTTCCTGCCAGAATAGACAGTGGAGTCCAGCTAAATTTAGATGCTGCTTGGTGTCATGAGGAGGAAGACGAGCAGCCCCAGGGCCCGACTGGTCTCTGGAACTGAAGGAGCCTGCATGGTGGCCCCTCTGGGGCCGGGGCATTGCCACCTCTTAACTTCCTAATTGCCTTGAACGGAAAGGAACTTTTGTGCACTTTCGATGTATGTGCATGGGCTGTAGTTTGAGCCATAACTTATTTCTCTCTCTGGTATTGATAAGGTGACATGAAATGTGCATCGCTTTAGTGAAATTCCAGTGTTCTGTAATTTTGCATTTATCTTGTTCTTGTAGGTGTGTTGTGGGGAGATGATACATGACTTCAGAGATCTGCACCAGTGTTGCGATGAACACTTTTTGCTGGTGATGAACACTTCGATGAGTGTTTGTTGTGGTGGGCAGTTCCACGAGCCTCAGCCCAAACATCAGTGTTGTGGAGGATACTATGTCCCGGTAAACCCAGGTACTTGCTGCTCTGTAAACAGTGCTCTCAGCTTGTGGGTCAGGGTGGGTTTTCTTTCTCAGAATGTTTTCATTTTCTTTTACGATTAGAAACTTTTGTCAGTGTGATTTCATTTTGAAATCCTGTATTTTTTCCTGTAACACTTGCACTTAAGACTCCCTGGCTGTGTAATAATAAACACTTAGGCCTGTAGTCGAAATTAAATTAGCCTATAAAACTGCACAGCTTTTTGGCACAGCAGTGAGGTGGCTTTTCTCTTCACGGCTTCAAAACAAACTAACTATAAAATACTCACTATATTAAATATCGGGGTTAAAATGCATTGAATCATTTGGATTATTTGATCTGAAGGTGGCAACTTTCCTGGATCAATTAAAACGATGGTGCAATTAAATGCTGATATTAAACCCATTTAACTTAATAAATGCTGCTACTAAACATAAACGTTCAGAAGTTACTGCTTGGATAGCTTTACATTTTAATAGTGTCACAGTTCAGTTCATTTGACTATTTAGGCCTTTTTTATCTTTAAATGTTTATTTTAGTGTGTCGTGTTTCAGACTCCTTTCTAAAAGCTGAATGAATTCTAATTAACTTAAATTTTTAGCCATGGGAAGCATCCTCCAAAAAGCCAAAATTGAGAAAATCTCCTTCATGGATTCCACGCACTTCCTTCAGTATCATGTTCCCAATGTGTAGCAGCTCATTCTAAAGCATGGGGCTGATACACTCCTTAGAGAAGTATTAATGTGTGGTGCTAAACTATGACAGGCAAAACAAAGATATATGGGTAAATGTGTAGGTTTTGTGTCATCAGAAAAACTGATTTTAATAAACAGGCTGTAATTTCCATATATATGAATGAGGGCGTGAAATTTAGCAATATTTATATACATCAAGCCTCAGAAAAGTTCAGATATTGGCCTTTTAATGGATTGTAATTTATTGGCAATATGTTGCAGTGTAATGGGAATTTTGTTTGTCTCAAACTAGAGGTGAAATTGTCTCTTATAACATGACCAATGCAGATTGGGTAATATGTTTAATATATGAATGTGCTGTATTCATTAAAGCAGCTACTGGATTCGGCTACATTTGACGGTTCCTAGTTTAGACAGGTTGGTGATGAAAGCCATTATGATAAATGGACACAGTGGTGGTCTAGTGGTTGGGGACTGGGCCCCTGGATCAGAAGGTTAAGAGGTTGAATCCTAGACCAGTAGGTTACCCTGAGGTATCCTTTAGCAAGGTACCATCCCCATCACTGCTCCCCGGTAGTTGGATATAGCTGCCCACTGCTGCATGGTGTGTATGATGTAAATGCAGAGCATGCATCTTGTTGTGGTTCACTAACCCTAGTCACATTCTCTTCACTTTCACTTCACACATATGCACTTGCTTTGTTGTCATGCCTGCTGTCTGTAGGGGAGATTTGCTGTCCGGATTCTGATCAACGGCGGGTGTCCGTGGGACTGGGCGATACGTGCTGCGGGGGGATGCCCTTCTCCTCCGTGGCAGGTCAGATCTGCTGTGGTGGGGTTCTTCATGATGGCTACAGCTCACAGTGCTGTGGTGGACAACTGATTGAAAAAGAGTCCGTGTGCTGCGGGGACAGCGACAAAGGAATGGCATACACTCCTATTCCAGGTAAGAACTTGCACTATGCTTTATTCATATTCCTGAAATTCACCCTTTAAGTTGTAAGAAAACATTCCACAGTCAGGAGGCCTAATTTGTAATTTATGTTTTACTCACATGGTGGTATAGTTTTCTACACCCACCAAATTTACTGAGCACATCTCTGAAATGAACTAAAAAATTTTAATAAAGCCTACCATTTTATTGCTGGTCGAAGGGCTAAGATGATATCATCAGTTTATCAAGCCTACGTCACTCCTTTATGTCCCATTCCTCTGCCTTCAGCAGGGATAAGGCCCTTAATGTCTGTTAACTTTTTAGCTGGGAAGTAAGTAAAAGTGAGACAATAGCAACTATATTTAGGACAAAGTGGAACTTCCCACCGGCGTAATTTGGGCCTCAGTCCTTGGTGACTTTCTAATGACACTGTGGCAGAGTGTCAGAGGAGCTGAACTCTCACAGGGTCACCCAGGCTGCCCCCCTCCCACCCGCCGTGCTATGCTAAAGCGGGCACCTGGGCACAGATGGGCTGGACGGGCACGGGCCCCTGGTGTCAGCCATCTTTGTCAGGACGGATGATGGAGCTGCCTGCGTCCGAGCACCAACCAGAGCCGTGCCAAGGCCACAGCCGGCTCCCAGGACGCAACAGAAATAATGGCCACCATGAGGTCAGTGACATCAGCGTATTTATCATACTAACACTCTCTCCCAGTCCCTCTCGCAGCACCTCTGGGATGGGACTATGGACTGATAATTTTGAGCTTTTTTTATCATCTTGCTCTTGATTTACAATTTTTTCAGCCATGCTCTGGGTACTTCTATTCGTCCCGTACCCGTTTCAAGACAATAAATGTTACTGGCTCTAATGTTGCTGCAAAATATTCACTCCTCCATCTGCTGAGAATTCCCTTCACATGTTTCCCTTTTATCTCACTCCTGCCTTCGGTTCATCTTCCCGAAATAAGGTGGATGAAAAAGCCATCTTTCATTAAGGCGGTGGCGTCCTGGAGAGAGCATATGTTATGATGGATAGTGCCGTTAGGACAACTAAAGGCCATTTGCCCGTAGGCTGGCCGCCGGCGTGCGCTGCCGTGAGCTCACACCGCGTCTGCTGCCGGCACTCTCTGCCTGCTCTTTTACCGAATGAGCTACTTAACCTTGATAAAGACACTCACACTCCCTCAAGACTTCATTTTCCTTAAAAGATGTGTTTGGGAGGCGGTGGATGGACTGCTGTGACAAAATAAGCTAGCAGACTAATAAAGTATAGCATCTGCCCTGGGTTAAAGTCTTGTAGCTTGGTCAGCTGAATTTGAGGTGATGTAATAGAAATAATAACTTTATGAACAGCAACCTATATATTTTCACTTAATATGTCATATTTTGCTATTGATCCAGTATGTAAGACTCTGCAAAAAAGAAACTTTGTTCACTGCTCCAGTTACACAGTGAGTTACCTTTTCACTCATAAGCATTTGCAAGTGTCCGATGTTTGGTAGCACTTTACTGCAAGCTGCAACTGACCATGGATATAAACCTATATACGCGATTATAGATATGATTTCCTGCAAACTCGGGTTGTCATGGCACTTTCTTTATGGAATTGGTTAACATGAATTGCTGTTAAAGGCTTAGGTATCTTACCTTATCTTTTTTCTTTCTTTTTTTCTTTGGGACAGGGTAGCAGCTATCAAATTCAAATAATCATAATTCTTCTTCTTCAGGCAATACTTTTTTTATACCTTCTGAAACTAGGTTTTGTACATTTAACACTTTACACACTTCTTCTCTAAATCACAGTCTTAAGTATAATCAGAGTATTAAGTGCTCTCAACTGAATCATAGTTTTGCTGCTTTTTCTTTAGTTTCCATAAGCACCAACTTTGTCCTGTTGAAAAGCACATTGACATTGGGTATAGGCATATCACATGTTCCTCCAGATTGAATGAGTGTGTTCCCAGGACTTTTTTTTTCTTCTGAGGATGTCCTGTGGAGCCCCAGCTGATGGCAGAAGGAAATGTGATTACACAGTCCCTGAAGTACGATCTATCACGCATTACACTCTGTACTGTCAGGAGTCGTGACATGCCAGCAGGAGGGAGACAGAATTGTGGGAGACAGCTATCAGCTGTTTGAAAATCTGCCTGGACGTTGCTTAAGTTCCAAAACATTGTGCTGAGGCCAATAAAGAGCAATGGAAATCTCAAAAGCAGTAAAGAAAAAGTCAGGGAACTGGAAAAGAATTTGTAATGGTTTCATTTATAGGATGGCCTGCTTCAAATGTAAGCTTATTTCCATTTAAATAATGTGATGAACAATTTAAATGTTTTTTGGTTTGTTTTGTACAGCATTTAAAACCTAAACCATCTAAATGGCTGGTTATCATTCCATTTGATTCCAATCCATCCATCCTTCCATCCATCCATCCATCCATCCATCCATCACCAGTCCAGTGTAGAGTTCTAAAATTAGATCTAGTTCCTTAATATTGAAACCACTTTTAAGGCTCAAAATGTACAGGCTAACGTCAGATGAACTGGAGATGCTAAATTGTCTGTAGGTGTGAGTGTGTTTGTGTGTCTGCCCAGTGATGGAATTAGGACCTCTCTGGGGTGTTTTTTACCTTATGCCCTATAAGCTCCAGCTCTTCTTATTACCCTTGTTAAGATAAACACATCAGAAAATGGGTGGATGATTAGACTTATAATAAGCTCTAATAAGCCCGTAACAGTGGTAAAATCACCTGCTGAAGTTGCGTTAAATAAAACACTGCAGCATTGCACAAAAATGCTTAATTTTTCTATGCACAGTTTTGGAAGGTAGCAATGAAAGTAGGATGGAGACACTCGAGATGTTATACAGCTACAATGCAACAGGTATCACTATAAGACAGTGGTGTCGAACTCCATTCCTGGAAGGCCGGAGTCCAGCGCATTTTGGTGATTTCCCTCCTTAAACACACCTGGTTCACACTTAGTGGTGGTTTAGTGAGTGTGTTTGAGGAGGGAAATCACCAAAATGTGGTGGACTCCAGCCTTCCAGGACTGCAGTTCAACACCCCTGCTATAAGAGCACAATGTTAAAATGCCTATTGACAGCACTTGTCTATAGCTAGACAGCTATAACTAGGCAGCGGTGGCCTAGTGGTTAGGGATTTGGCCCCGCATCAGAAGATTGTGGGTTCGATTCCCTCACAAGTAGGTTGCCCTGAGGTACCCCTGAGCAAGGTACTGTCCCCATCACTGCTCCCTGGGCGCTTTCAATAGCTGCCCACTTGCTGCACAGTGTTTGTGTGCATGGGTTAAAAGCAGAGGTCCAATTTCGTTGTGGTTCACGCTTGCTGTGCTGTGACCTCACAATGACAAGGGTTGTTTTCACTTTTTTTTGTGCATATAGGCTGGAGAACCTTCCATTAAAATGAAGGATACAACAAAGCCTAAGACTTTTTTATCTTTGCTCATTCAGACAATTTAACCTTTCAGACCGCAAGATCCTCTAGGTACCTGCTTTATAACATCAGAAGAATGCAACCCTTCAACTTCTGTTCAAGCTCTAGCCATCTCCAAACCAGACAAATGTCATTTTCTTCTTGCTGGTCTTCCCTCTTAGGCCATTTCTCCTTAACAAGACTTTCAGAACACTATACTTTACAATGTCCATAACCCCTTTTGGAAAAAAGTGTCTCCTCTTCTGAGGCCATCCACTGGATTCATATGGAGACCAGAATAAGATACAACACTCTAGGTCTTACATCCCAGGCTTCAAATGTCTCAAGCTCTTCACTTCCTCGTACCTTGGTACACATTAGGTCCTTGATTTCTGGACTTTCATCATGTTGCGTTTTTAAAACTTAGCATTCTCATAAGTCTCACTCTTCTCTGACTCTTCTGTGATGGAATGGACCATCTCTGGAATGGCGAATAGACCAACAGAAAAAGGCCAAAATTACTCTGAAAACATCTGCTTCCATGAATTTACATGGTAAGAAAAAAAACTTTGCTTCATGAACAGGTTTACTATGGGTGCTGAGGTCTATAATTTTAATATTCAAGTTATGATAAGCAATATACATGGGCAAAATGCTGCTTATTACTACCAGCATTATCCACCCTTTCCAAACTGTTTAAAGTTTGTGTTTAGATTACAGAAGCTTGCCTGTGTTTGGTGGCTCAGTATTTGCTAGAAGGCTCCCTGCATATCAGCTTGTGTGCAGAGCTCTCCTTAAAAGCACTGTGCCCATATCAAACACTCAAGGTTAAATCTGAATATTTTGCACTGTTTAAGTGTTAAAAGCTTCAGGGCGGAGAGAGGGGGTATGGGTGTGTGCACGTGCTTGTGTGCAAATAAGTGAAAGCGCGTGTGCGTTTGTGCGATGTGACGGCAAGCATGTGGGTCTGGAAAATGGCTGTTGGAAAAAAAAAAAGTGCAATAATCAAACATGTTCTCAAGGACACAATGACCATTTGCCGGTGGAAATGATGGTGATAGTTAAACATTTTGCTGTCAGAGATGAGCTGCTGCATTCGTTACAGCAGCAGCATTTAATCATGCCTCATATGTCCTCTCATTGTTCTGCCAAAACTGCCTCCTCGCAAATGACGAGACGCAAATGCCAGGCCGGGGATCATTCCAAATGCCTGCGCCTGCATCTCTTTTGCGAAGATGAAGTGTGGAGCGAACGGATTAAGACACGTCTGCCTTACTCACTTACAGCTTTTCTATTAAGTTCCTTTTTATTTGCCACTAATATCCTTGAGCCATCACTTGCAGTTCCGAAAGAGAACCATGAGCAGAATGATTCACCTGCAGATGGCAAAATAACAAGGCATACAGAGCTTTTAAACAAAGTTCATATGTTGGCTTCTGTCGCACACCAAGGCTGGTTGATGTCAAGATATTTGTGCTGGGAAACTTGCAGGATAATCTCTAAGCTAAACTAGTTGAAGATCTTTTTAGTAGCAAACCATATGTTGGATTTTCCTTCTTTTATTCAAAGTAATTAATATACACTTCAAAACGTGGGGACAGTGATATCTCAGGATGTTTCTTGTAGAGCTCCAGCTGATTGGAGTTGTATAATATTAAAAATAAAAGTGTCAAAAGGATCATTTGGAATTATACCATGGAGAGCCTCATTTGATTCTTTGCTTAATGCATTTATATGTCAGTGTGGAGAGCAATGTTAAAGTAATATACTGTAAAGGTACTCTGTCAATCTAAATATTTTTCTAGAACCTCATAAATACAAGATAATTGGGTCAAATATTGGTTGAAATGTAATTAAGATATGTTTTAAACACTTTATTTCAGGGTAGTGATTATAAGGCTACATGACATCTACAAAGTCTTATATAACATCTGCTAAAAACCTACTTTTACAGAGGATTATTTGTCATTTGCCACAAAGGATCACCACAGAAAATGAAATAACAGTGGACACAAGTTGGAATAAGCCTTTATAAATGTCTACGTAGCTGCAGGTCAGTTGTCACAGAAGGCTTATGTAGATTTCCTTCATCCTTATGAACCTCATGTGCAATTCATGAGTAATTGTGTATTAAAAATGCAGATGTGTGTGTTCTCTATAGAGAATGTGCAGTTTTTTTTTCATTTAAAAAATCAACATTGTTTTTTTTTACCTTTACATTTAACCAGGGGTCTGCAAAACCCTTCCATTCAACTCTTCTATAAATCCAACCCAAGAACTATTAATAAGCCTTTTAAAATTGAACTCATTTTTAAACATTTCTATTTCTGTATATATTTGTGTGGAGATATGAAGACTCATTCAGAGCATCCACATGTGAAATGTAGTCTTTCTTCATTCAATATGTGGGCCAGCGACTGAAGTGACACTAATATAGTCGTTTCTTTCACTCTCCAGTACGCTTGGTATGTTCAGAATAGTAAAGTAGAAAAAAAAGTTTGGTTGGGATATCATCATGTCCGACAGGTAGCTCTTCAAGTGCTCGTTTCTGGTTCTTATTGCAACTGCTGGGAGGAATTTCTCTCTACTGTTGAATTTCATTGAACAACTCTGACATCTTGATGTGTTCACTGTCCTCCAGCAGTTTCCTACCGTGTCGTTACCCTGGGTTTCCAATCAGTCCTAACCAATATACACTGAAGTTTTTGCATTAACAAAATTACTAACCTTACATTTAGCATGGAGATTAAATTTCATGACACTAAAAGTTATCAAAAATTGATAACTGACAATGATTCATTTACATAAACCAATGACACCGGTACCATCTTCAGGTTCAAGAGTTTGTTTGCTCTGGTATGGTTGAGGTCCTTGTTATCAGGTTGCCATGACTGCTGACACGCGACATCAACTTGCTGAATCTATAAAGAGACTTTGGGGATCCTGCATCCTTCTATATTCCCATCACATCAATGAAGACCCTTCACTCAGATGTTTTTTGTGATCCGATTAATAAAAAAAAAAAACTTCGACGGTGCATTAAGAGTTTTATGTGCCCAACTGTGCACCATAATCAGTGTATTTTCAGGAAAGCACATAAGTGCAGCAGAATCTGCCTTCTGGCTTTTTTCCTCTTCTCCCCCACCTCTTAAATTCCCCAAAGAGTGGTGAAACGGTTCTTGCCACCCAAGCACTTTCTGTCAGCTGCATCTGTTAATGCAGCCACTTGATAAAATACATATTGCCAAAGACACAGGGACAGGGACCATGTGGGATCTGATTTGGCGGAAGAAAGTCAATTTAATGTAATTTCTCCTCATGGCTCCCACAGGAGGAACAAGTATAAATAAATGAATAAAAACATACTGTTGGACCTCTCCTTTTTTTTTTTTCTTTTTTTATACCTTTGTCAGATGTGTGTGTTTTTTTTTAACTGGGGGCTATAAAGGCAGCAAAGTCCTTGTGTGCTCTCTGATCATGACTTTGAAAAATGTGTCTGGCTGTGGTGCTAATGTATTCAGCTAGTTAAAAAAAGGGAAGTGGGGGGGGACAAAAAAGTGCTTTCGTTTGTTCTAAGTTTCAGTTTTAGTATCCAAAAGCTTGTGTAAACCATGGCACACGTTTTTTTTATCAGTTGTTCATTGCAGGCTAAATATTTACTTATCATTAAACGAATGAACCTTAATTCAGGAGACTAAGCACCTTATGTTCGCTGCGTTCACTCACACTCTAATGAATGTATGCAAATCCATCATAAATCTGAAGATTAGCAAAATCATTTTGTTGTGCTCGGGAAGGGGAAATACACACACGTGCGCACACACACACACACACACACATACTCAGAAGAGTGTGTTAACATCAAGCTGGTGTGCGAATATTGAGTCCACTTCCTTTTCTGATACTGAAAGGGGTGGAAAGATGAAGGAGGATGAAGTGTTTCATCTGACAGGCCAAGGTCAAGGCTGGAGAACGATTACACTGGAGCTCCCCCAGCAAAAGGGGTCACCATGTCAAAGTTCATGGCACTTCAGACAAAGTATCATGAAAAATGCAGCTAGGTAGAGTAATGGGAGGGTGTAACTGGAGCAGGATGGTGAAGCTATTTTGGAAAAATTGTTGAGCTGTTTATTTGCAAGTCATTGGAGCTGAAGTAATACACCCTGGGAATTGCCACCGAACACAGCACCACAACATCTGCTGTCCCTAAGTGAGTTAGTGCACGTCAGACATCTTTATGTCACCGCAGAGCTGTGATGGATGCAGCCCTCTTGAAAAACGTTGCGTAAAAATCTGCTCCGCCGTTTTGGGCGTTAAGTGAAATTGCTATTTAAATTAATGGCGCTGTCACAGTTTATTTGTGCAAAGAATGAACGCTGATTAGGGTATTAAACAATTAGCAATTTATCATACTGGAGGTTGATGGTAATTATGGTAGCAATGGTTTACCCAAGTAAATAAACCACCAGTCTCTTCCAGTTAGAGCTGCATCAGAACTGGGTGTTGGCTCAAGTCGCCTTTCTATGCTGATCTAAAACCAGCCTGTTGTGCTTATGGGTGTGCTGGCATTTGAAACTGACTTAAGAGCTCTGTGGATGGGTTTCTGTCTAGATTATTGTGATGCTTGTATCGAAGCATTTCATGTGATCAGCTCAGAATGGTGTCCAATCTAAGAATCTAATAATGGTTATTATTGTAACTGCATGGTCAGTCAGGGGCTTGTCCTATCAGGGTTACTAAGCACATTCATGATGAGCTGGTTTGACTCAGTTTAGGACAAAATTCTATTGAACCGGTTTAGTTTTAGACAAGATTTATATCAGGTGAGGGCTAGTTAAAAGTCTAATAGGGGCCAGGGATCTATACAATGCGCATACATTTCCCTTCATGCACCTTTCTGACATAATTACATTCAAATGTCAAGTCAAAACCTTACCTCGGACAGCGATCAGGCAGCATATTTTGTTTAACAGCTTCTGTTATGTAGCTGTTCTTATTCTTTTGGCTGCTCCCGATTAGGGCTCACCACAGCGGATCATCCATTTCCATTTCTTCTGTTCCTCTGCATCTTCGTCCCTCAAACCAACCACCTGCATGTCTTCTCTCACCACATCCATAAACCTCCTCTTTGTTTTTCCTCTTTTCCTCTTTCCTGGAAGCTCCATCTTCAACATCCTCCTCTCAATATACTCCTCGTCTCTCCTCTGGACATTTCCAAACCAATGCAATCTTGCTTGTTCTTGCTTCATCATCTGTGATGTAGCTGTTAGAGGCATAAAATGCTTTAGACGTCACATTCTTTTTATCATTATGAATGACAGAAGTTTCACTAAGGTTAGTTTCCAACCACCCACACTGAATTAAGTAACTTGAATTTCAATTGCAGACACTTTTTGTTTTATTAAAATTTCAGTTTGTTCACTATGCAAAAGAAGTCAAATTAAATTTTTGAAGATTATTTGCATCATTACATTTGATTCCATCACGCAGACCCAATTATGTTTAAGACAAGTTGTCAGATTTTCACTGTATTTCTCATTTAAGATTTGAATAAAGCTTAACTTAAGCTAGAAAGGTCTAGTTCTGAACTGTGTTTGAATCATCATTTCTACTAAGAACATCTGACATGTGAGACTACAGTGGTGAAGGCATTGTGCACCCCTCTTATCACATACAACAGGAAGCACCGCATGAATGCAAGTGCTGACCGAGTCTGAAGCAGCCGAGGCTTTTAAAGGTAATGGGAGAGGGCGCAGGCTGATGGGAGTGAGAGAGTGACGGCTGATGGGAAGAGACGGGCAGAGCGTTTTTGATTTCCCTCAGCTGACCACGTCCTTTTCATGTCTCTCTTCCACATGCTGCACCAAACACTCTGGCTGACCAAGCTGATCAGGATGTAGCTCTGCCGATCTGTTGAAAGTTACTTCTGTTTCATAGTGGGGCGAGACAGAGAGTATTTTTTTATGTATATATGTGTCTACATGTGTCAAATAGAAAATCTGTTGATGAAATAAGCCTGTCAGTATTGATACATTAGTAATCTAGTAAATGACTGACTATTTTGATGTTTAATAAAAATCTAAACGATAGAAATTGACTAAGTTAATGTAAAGACCGTCCAGGCGGTCCAGTAGATTTGTGTAAAATATGATTAAAAAATGGAAAAATACCTATGAACTATTACAGATCAATCAGTCAATCATCATCAATAAGATCAATTTGAATCGATTATTTGTTTAAAGCTTAAACTAGTTATTGTGTCAGTTTAAAATGCATTCATTGCAGTGTTGAGTATAAATGTTACATTAATTTTAATGCTTTACTGTAAAAAAGTGCAGTTTTAATCGTTGTTTTTCCTTGATTCTTTCAAGCAATGACTTTTCAGATTACAAGCTATTTGTGATTAAAAATAGTAAAGGCGTTGTCAAGCTGCTGTCTTGGTAAAGTGTTAGCCACATTAAAGACTTACAGGGAAAAATGTCAATTAATAGGTGTGTTTTGCTCTTAAAGCAAATGAAGAACTTTTGCAGTTTCAGAGTGCTTATTTTGAAAACTGAAAATGAATATGGTTTAAGTTCAACATTTTTGCCTAAATGTGACCTAGATCTGATGTTTGTTCTGAGCTGTGTGGCCATACAAGTCTTTTCAAGTCAGAACTATCATGGTCATGTTGAGGTCTAGGCCTAAATGTTATTTCTGCTTGTGGACCCAATGTATTGCAGTGCAGCTGGTAATACATAACAAACAGCTAAGTCACAAGAGTTGTCAGGCTTAGATGTCAGAATTGGGGGCCAAACAGTTTAGCTGTGTAGTCACTTAAAAGCTTTTGTTTTCTTCTTTTGCCTTTCTATTACGCCTTCTTTCTTCAGTTTACTTATTGGATTTTATTAAAATGTTAAAAGCTATTATCAGGCCTTAAAATTGTCCAGTCTTCACTCGAAAAGGATGAGTTTTAAGCCAAGTCTCACAAAAGTTTTCAAATAGATTTTTGATCTTCAAAACCATTTGTCTTTAGAAACCATTTGTTCTTAGAAATTGGCATCAAAGCCATCAAACAGCAAGTGAGGACGTTACTCAGTTACACCAAGTTTGTGGTCAGTTGGCATAAAATTTGCAATAAGTGGGTACTGTCATGTTTTTCATCTGATCAAGTTGCCATTGCGACTTTACAGCGCTGACCTAGTGCTTAGGGTCTAGGTCCCAGGATTGGTTGTTGGGTTGAATCCAGCAGGTTGCCCTGTGGTACCCATGAGCAAGGTCCTGTCCCCAACACTACTCCCCGGGCGTTGGGTGTCTGACCACTGCTGCACAATGTGTTTGAGTTAAATGCAGTGAAGCATTTCCTTGTGGTACACTATGTGCTGTGCTGTGTTTCACAATGACAAATAGTCACTTTCACTTCACTTGCATTTCACTTTCCATCCTACTTCAACCCCTCTGCTTGCAGGTATATCCAGACACACAAACTGTGTTTCAATTGGGTGTGTGTATTTGGACAGTGCGGTACGAGTGTGATGGGAAACTTTAGACTTCATGAGTGAGCTGTTGAATTTTTAAGACTACTGTAAAAAATGGCCCCCAAAACTTGTAGAAGAAGAGGATCAGAATTTAGTAATTACAATGCTAGTCCATTTCCTTTCCATTACAGTTACTTTTAGCTCAAACTGATATATAGGTGAAGACTGTAGTTTATTACAGGCTTTAGTACATTGGTGTTTCTGCATTAATGTTAGACCTCTTTGTTTATGGGAAGGACTCTGACAGGCACAGCAGCCAGCAGGGTTTTTTTTATTTTTTTGTTTTTTTTTTGGAGCATTCTTCCATCAGAAGCCATAATGAGTAAACACTCTTTCCTTGATTCCTTGGTTAGATATCTAATTTTATCATTTTGGTTTTCCTCTGTGTACACAGTGTGATACCTATACTAAAAGCATGTTGTCTGTGTGTGTTGTGTAGGAATGGCCTGCTGTGGTGAGCAGTACATCAACACGTCCACTTCTGTGTGCTGTCACGGTCCAGAGACAGAGCCCAGGGTACACGTGTTGGACAACAGGACGGCAGGTCAAAAATGTTGCTGGACACAGCTGATTCAGCAAGATGAAGAGTGCTGTAATGGAGTGGGCTTCGACCCGCAAGAGAAAGTGTGTGCCGACAGGGCCCCAAACAGTATCCTCATCCAGGTGACCCACACTGCTTACAACACAGAAAACAAAATCCAGGAGGGACATACCTCTGCATAGATTTCTGACTTCAAGCACCCCGCACTCATAAAGAGCCAAGTATCCTGAATCATTACATTTACATTTAAAGCATTTATCAGATGCTCCTATCCAGAGTGGAATATTTCCCTGAAGCTACCTGAGGTTAAGGGTTTCCTCTTTGGATCAAATGGTGTTTTAGATGGGATAGAACCTTGGGCAGGGCATTTAACACCACAACTGTCTCACGGCCACAGATGTTGGACCAAAATTTATAGAAACAAAGTTTTATTAATCTCAGACCTCACTTGTGGATGGAAGGGTAAAATAACAAAAGAAAGAGCTAGTTCCTGCCACTCTCTAGCACTTACACTATGGTCTACAAGATTCCTTAGTTTAGTTTCAGGTAAAATGAGAAATCTCCTGCTTTATAAATTTTCACCTTAAATGAACATTGAGCTAACATTTAACATGTAGCTAAAGATTTAAACAATTCAAAAGATAACCAGAAGCTTAACCAGAATGCTTTGTTGATCAGGTTATTTGAAGAAACCATCATTGCTCTACCGTTAAACCGAAATTTTGGACAGCAAGCACGATTTGTTCTTTGCAGATCAGCTGCTTAATTGTTTAAACAAAAGCTCATGTGACAGTGACTATGAAAGCTACTTTGCACCTGTTAGCATTATGCAGATGAAGAGTGAGGTATCTGTAATCCAATTTGCTGTTAGCCACATTGGCATCCGTGGAATAAAGTGGTCCTTTAAGTTGCCATGTTGTGAAGTGGAGGTGAGAATTATGGGACGGAGAGGCGTGATGTATGTGCTCATCTCGTCAGGAAGCGGGAGCTCACACTCACACTTCATTAATCAGATTTGCTCGCTGTAACATGGGCGCATACTGCACACAGCTTGAGCTCACCAGCCAAAGAGAAAGTGTGAAGAAAAGCAAACCAGGGTGGTGGTCATTAACTTGTAATTATGTCATTAAGGGGCATCCGTGCTATTCATTGAGGCATAGGGCTCTGCACACACCCGCAGGCTGGGATGGTTTGACATCCAACAGTTATCTGATGACTGTTGTCACTAATGAGCATGTTTGGTGTGTGTGGATGTTTGTGTTTGTGTGTGTGTGTGTGTGTGTGTGTGTGTGTGCCCTTCCTTTAGGAAAAGTGCCGCCCCAGCACCCTTTGTCCTGTATCTGCCGCCTCGGGGGCGTACTGCGGCTTGTGTGATTTTAACCCCACTCTGCTCATCTGTACATGGTTGCCAAGCGAGCCGGACGCACCATCAACCACACACACTCCCACCAGCTCTCCTCTACCACCACCGGCACCCTCGGCAAATACCCATGGCCAGCTCTGCCCAACCATTGAGGAGTGTGTCTATAGTGGAAAGGCAAACAGATACATTTTTACAGGTATTCAAGCCAAGAACTCCCAAATGATGGTGACTTTGGTGCTGGTGTTTCTGGTGGAGTGGTATTTAAAAGGGATCGTTGGAAGGAATTTTCAGTGTTTGTGAACTAAATCTTGATAGTTGGGTGATCAGATATCGATAATAACTGACAAATAAACCATATCTGAAGCTTGTTTGCCCCTCTAACTTAAACAAACAAACAAATAAATAAATAGCCGAGACATGAGATTAAAAAGATTATGGTAGGATTTATGTACACTTTTGTTTTTGCTTTTTAGGTAAGATTTGTATATTTTTAGACAAATTGATTCATGAGTTACTTACTTTTCCCTTTTAAGCCAAATCATGTCATAATGCAAAAGCAAAAGTGTTAAAAAAATCTATTAAATAATGTTGTGGTCAACACAGTGGTGGGGTGGGTTATCCCTTTGCAGCTCTCTCTTATTCCAAATTATTTTTGAAATGAATATTTAAAAATATCTGACCATTTTATATATTCCCTTTTTTAAATATTTCTAGAATTACATTATCAAAAAGATATTAAATGCTATTTGTTTAAAATTAATACATGATCTAAAGAGTATTTTTTTTTTATTCATCTGCTCAATGGGGAGATGATGCATTTGCCACTTTCTGTGCGTTATTTATTTGGTTAGTTGCGTCTGTTTAATCAAGACTAATGCGGGAGTTGAGGGGGGCTGGCTGGCATGAGGAGAGTGATTCTAGTCAGCGCTGTGCTGCCATCTGGGCACAGGCGTCTAAAGCTGTCGCGGCCCCTCGCGCCTCCAGATGTTTCCCGGGCCCCTATACGTGCACCCCACCGACTGGTGATACTAAGAGCGCTCGGAGGAATGCAGCGCAGAGATCAGCTCCCCAGACCCAACAATATGGCCTTCCAATTCTGTTAGCGAATGTTTTCGAGATGCAGGCTCAAACTCTTTTCACTTTATAAATTGCTTTGTTTGTTTTGTTGTTTATAATTTTCCAGTTTCCTGAGTGTGCTACCCATATATATATATGTATGTATGTGTGTGTGAGTGTGTGTGTGTGTGTTATTCATAGATTTTAAGTTACTACAGTTTTGTAGTAGCATAGTATTATAGAAGTGTTGACCTGATTTAGCCTGTCGTAGTTTCAGTGGAGTTGCCACTCTCTTCTCTGCTCTTGGAGAAGCCAGTGACATAAGCAGCCTAACTTCAGAAACATGGTGGCTCTCGCTAAATCCATCTTGGTGATTTACACTCACGACTCCCCACATGCACGCACAGACACATACACACATTTACAACTAACTGCGGTTGCACCGATAAAAGAAAAACATGGCAGTAAACAGAGAGGTCCCCGACCACTCTTGAAAGTGGAGCCTTGTTTTAGTGTGTATGCTTCCTCGCTCTCCTGTGGCATCATAAATGACCTATACCACATGGGGTCTAAATCCAGCCACTAGAATGGTTTATATTGTTTGGTGTGTGTGTGTGTGTGTGTGTGTGTGTTCGCACATTTATTTCCCTGTATTATGCCCTTGGTAATGCATGAGTGTATGAGTATCACTGCTGTTGTGTTTCAGATGCAGAGTTGGAGCCTCACACCACCTATGAGTACAGAGTAGGGGCTTGGAACAGGCATGGCCGTGCCTTTGGCTCTCCCTCTCTAATCACCACAAAAGAGGACGTCCCACAAGGAGTCTTGCCCCCACGCTGGAGCCGAGTAGGCCTTCGAGATGACATTGTCCAACTTGACTGGTCCCAACCATTCATGTCCAATGGTTACCACCATTATTTCTTTCAATATTTTTGAATATTTCGGTGCTGTCTGAATATAATTTATGCATTTGCTTTAATCTGTTCAGCTGTGTGGTGTTGTTGGTGGTGGTCTAGTGGTCTAGTGGTAGGGTACTTGCCTATGGACCTATGGCTCAAGAGGTCCCAAGTTCAAATCCCACCTCTGGCACTACCACCACTGGGTCCCTGAGCAAGACTCTTAATCCTGATTTGCTCCAGGGGGACTGTCCCTGTAATTAGGACACGGAAGTCGCTCTGAATAAGAACGTCTGATAAATGCCACAGATGTAAATGTGTTCACTTTAAAGTTCTGTAATCCACAAGCAGTGGTTAAAATCTGCTATGGTGTTAGAGGCTTGTCAAATTGTCAGATTTTTTCCCAACCTCAGGTACAGATATAGATATAAAACTAATTTTTCAGATTTTTCTATCTGAGCTATAAAAGTAATAGAGAAGAAAGGGGCAGTTGTGGCCTCTAGTTGCCCCAAAATAAGAAGGTGCTGAGTTTGAATCCCAGATCAAAAAGATGTTCTGAGTTACCCATGAGGAGGTACCATGCCCAGCACTGCTCTGATGATACTGCTTAATTTGAGACCTGAACCTGAATTTTAAATAAAATAACCAATCTGCACGATAACAATAATTGTATTAATTACACTAAGTTAATGTTTTTTGGGGTTTTTTGTAGACCGCTGGGTTCCTTTGCTGATAATTTGCTGATGAAAATTTGTCATTGAAAACAGTGACCTCTACTTTTAACCCATAAACACACGTGCAGCTATATCCAGCACCCAGGCAGCAGTGATGGGGACAGTGCATTGCTCAAGGGTACCTCAGGACAACCTACTGATCTGGGCTACAAACTCAGGACCTTCCAGTCCTGGGGCCAACTCCCTAAATACAACGCCACCGCTGCTGGTTTTAAATATTTTTCCCTGACCCAGAAACGAACCCGGGCCGAATCCTAACCACTACACCACCAGGGAGAACAACACCCTACAACATCTACTGCAAGCCTTGCTTGCCCTGCTATTCCAAATGGAACTGTTTAAGAGAGGGTGTATTTGACATGGGCATAAAAGAGAATTTGTGATAGTGTGCAAAATCTTCTAGTCATATATTAGCAGTACATTTACTAATAAAGAGGACAGCATATAGCAGTGTGATTGTCTTTGTTATTTGAAGGGCTTTTGTGATGCAATGCTAGAAGTTTCTTGCAAGAAATTCCTGATATGGGCCTTAAATAATGGGAAAAGTCAGTTTGCCTTTGCTTGCATTGTGACTTTACATCTAGCCACATTTCCACAATTAACTGGAATAAGTACCTTTTTTCCTCTGATAAGAACAGGGTGAAGTTTATCAGTCTGATTGATGCGGTGAGGACTCCATGGTTAGTTTAGTTAATCTGCATCGCATGGTGGAATAATTTATGAATAAATTCCAATTCACATGCGCATAAACACGGCACTAAGTACAAATAACAAGCTCCATTTGAGAGAACTTCTGGACCACTTAATATGTAAAGAAACATGTTGATTGCTCATTAGGACTTCATTCTGCTCTTTAATCAGGCGCCTCACCACCCAATCTGTTGTGATTTCAGAGAAACTTTGTCCTCTTTGAGAGAGAGAGCGAGAGAGAGAGAGAGAGAGAGAGAGAGAGAGAGAGAGAGAGAGAGAGAGAGAGAGATAGAGAATTATAGGAGCAGAAATAAAAATGACAGGAAAATGAAACGCTATCTTTTTTCCTTTCTTCTTTTTCTGTAACCTATGCTTGTGTGTGTATATTTGTATTATCTTAGGTGAGATCAGCCACTATGTGATTCTGCGGGATGGACAGGAACGTTACCGTGGAAATGAGCAGAGCTTTACTGATGCTGGAGGCATCCGGCCTTTCCAAGAGTATACATATCAGCTGAGGGCATGCACTTCAGCCGGATGCACAGACTCCAAAAAAGTGAGTGTGTAAACACACCATGATGCTGAAGTATGTAAATCTTTGAGTAAGATATTAATATTAAGCCTATACAATTAATTGTTCACTGTAGACCACTGTGTCTGGAAACATCTCGGGCTGATCTGAGATCCAGTGTTCTTTCACTGAAGATCATTTATAAACACTTTTAAAACATATATGACCTTAAGCAACCTGGATCACTAGATCAGCTTTTATTATGACTCTACCTGATAAAGCAGTTTAGCACTTCATGCTCTCACTTTGTTCTTAGACTTGCTCACAACCCCACAAACTCAAACATTAGTGTGTCTGTTCACCTCTCTGTAAGTAGCCATGTCTTCTTTCTAAACTCTCTAAAGATCTGAACTTTACTTCCTCCGCATTCCTCACTTCCTGCTGGCTCTTTATCCTCCATCCTTTCCTCTCCTCCTCTGTTGCCATCCATCTCTATGGCAACCACTGAATCCAGGCCATGGCCATGGTCCCAGTCCCTGGAATTCTGAGCCAGAGCTTTCAATTCACCCTCACCTATCACACCTAATCCCCTGCACCTGGTTAACCAGGCATTTAAGATCTGCCAGTCCGACCCAGCGTTGCCCGTTCACCATCGTGTGTTTTGTTACCTAGTTCCTGAGACCTTTGTGTTTTTGAGCAGATTAAAGACATGACATACACTCACTCTATTCAGATGTTCTCCTTAAAACAGTCTGTTTCAAAGTCCAAATGATATACAAAAAATTTTTTAAAAGATGCTGTGATCTAATGAAGTATTTACCTGGACGTGGTTATAACTCAGCATGATGTGAAAACATTTGCAATCCGTTTGGCCTAGTTTGGCCCCTGCTGATGCCACAGCCCTCAATGGGTGTAGGATGCCCCCCCCCCCTCTCTCATGTTGATGCCAGCCAGTGGGGTGATTTTAAGCTGACCTTACCGAATTAAGTTATTGTTTTGCTCCAGGCCTGCAGCAAATCCTACCCTCCTAGCAGTGGTGGTTGTGAAATTTGGGGTGTTTTAATCAGCAGGTGAATTACAATTGCCCTCTCATCATATATTAAATTGCTGTTTTTATAAAAGAAAATAAAAACCTCTCTATAATAACTGTAAGTGCTGTTTTAAACTATATATCTCTTATACTGCAGGCTTGAGATCCAGTAACTAATCTTAAAAAACAAAACGCTTATTCAGTAGTTATTGTGAAACTTCTGAAACTTATGTGTTAACATATTTATATGGGTGAGGAACTGAACATGCAGGGCATAAGGGTAAAGTCCAGCATAGTTGTTGCTGTTTCCTCAGTTTCCCTAACTTCCAAACAGTGTTCATAGAGAAATTCATTGAGAAATTAATTCTCTCAACTTTACTCCTGCTGTCTGGTTACAGAGTGCTGAGCCCACTGGATATTTCTGATAGCAGCCTCGTTGTTCCTCAGGAGCTTCTATCTAAGCCGCATCACCGTTATCGCCCAGTAATTGCTGTTCGTGCCAGATGAAAGAGCAAACCAAACTCTCCTTCTGTCTTATTTTAGATCAGGTGATTATTGTCTTCTGAGGTATGCTGAGGGAGCAGGAGGAGAGGTAGAAGTGAGTGGAAACAACACTGCCCTTACCATGGTTAAATTACTCGTACAGAACTCCAAGCCAAACAGGCCTCCAGTTCCCTTTCCTCTTCCATGCAGCCTCGGTTACAGTTTTTTGCTTTTTACGTCATTTGCATTCAGTGGCCAGAACAGAGGGAGCAATCAGGAGAAGGTACCGTTTGAAATATTTCAAAACGTAAATAAATAAAAGTTTAGAAATAAAAAATACAGGCAGCCCTGTATTGCGGAATAAAGAGTCACGGTTATGGTACAGTAGAGGGTGCTCTGTTCTGACTGAGCACACCTGAGCCCAGGTGTGCTTCATTGGGGCGGCTGTTTAAGCTCCAATGAGTCAGAACAGAGCGTGGCTCATTAACAGAGGCTAAGCCTCAAAGTAATGTTGATTTTTTTAATTCCTTGAGTCTTATTTGAGTACCATGAGTAATAAAGTTAAGTTCCTGATCCCTGGCTCCACACTGACGTCCCATCCGCACCACACCAGCGTTAAATAGAGATGCAAGATTCAAGAACTTTTTTTGTCACAATTACAACCAGCAGTGAAATATATCCCTGAATCACTTTTTAGTGATATATATATATATATATATATATATATATATATATATATATATATATATATATATATATATATATATATATTTGTTTATTTATTTATTTATATATTCCAACTAATTTACCACCCTCACAGGAGCAAAGTACCATGTTACATATTCTAAATCAAGAAAACTGGATGTTACTTTGTTGTTCGCTGTATCACCCGCCCTTAGTTATAAGCATGTAGCGCATAGCGCCCAAATTGAGACAGAGGGTGTAAGCGGAGCCAAGGGGGATCTTGAAGGGGTGAGGGGATTAACTTGAACACCTGCAAGCACTGCCCAAACAGTTGCAATTATTGTCAGCCCCAATACAAGGGGAGCAATTACCCACTGGGGCATGGGGCCGTTGAGCCACCTCTGTCGCGGGGAATGAGGATGCTGATTTAATCTCAGCAGACACTCTGTAGGCTCACGAAAAGCACATCAGGCCACTGCCCGGGCCAGGCTGCAAACAACCAGAGAACAGGGGAGAGGAGGAAAAAAAGAAAGAAAGAAAGAACCACCTTAACCACCTCTCACGGCCTTCTCCTAATAGTCTGCCACTCCTAAAGACAAGAGCCGAAACCACTAGTGACATTCTATTAGAGTAGGATATCCAAGCCTCCATTAGGGCAAATTGCTCTGTAATTCTTTTGTGTGTGTGTGTGTGTGTGTGTGTGTGTGTGTGTCCAGGTGGTGGCAGTGACTGTCCAGGGGGTACCGGAGGATGTTGCCGCTCCCTCAGTAAGTGCTTTAGGGCCCACAGCATTGTACATCAGCTGGGTGCCCCCAGCTAAGCCCAACGGAATCATTCGGGAGTATCACCTCAATCAGAGCGGAGCAGGGATCATCTACACACACACACAGGGGGAGAAGGCCTACACTGTCACAGGTATGTAAAGTTTCGTTCTGAGAACAACAAGCATATAGGAAAACAAAGAACACTTTATGAAGTGGGTTGTGATTTAATGTTTTAGCTTACTTACCTTCAGTGTCAGGTGACACACCACTTTTTCTCTAAAAGAATTTCCTTCCACACAACTACTAGTACTCCTACTACTAATAGATGTTGTAATAATAATAATAATAATAATAATAATAATAATAATAATTAAGAAGAAGAAGAAGAATGATGAGGATGATGATGATGAGGATTATTATAATGATGATAATAATAACAACAAAACAATAATAATAATAATAATAATAACAGCATAAATATTATGGGATGCCAGGTTGGGGTAGTAGCTAATGATACTGTTAATCTCTTACCCAGTAAACGGTCATTGCATTCTTTGTTTCAAAATTCTCAGTTGGGGTCAGGTTAGAACTACAGGCTACTATTTATTGATTAATTTGTTAATTTGTTTGTTTATTTATTTTCCGCATTACTATCCTTAATTTATCCCATGTCCAACCTTTTTTTGGTCTTGCACATCTGGAATACAGGAATGTTTGTCCATTTTTGACAAATTAACTGAAACTGATCAGACAAAACATGAAATATGTTGAGCTCAAATTGTTTGTAACGAATGTATGTAAGTAAATAGTATTTTTATTTGATTCTTTTTTTTTTTTTAAATCTGACCTAGCATTTTCTGATTTGGGATTGTGAATCAAGTGACCACAGTATAAATATATGGGCATGAATTATGCCATGCAATCATCATTGCTGATAAAGGATCCTTCCATCATCCATTCTCTAAGCTCGCTATCCTAACCAGGGTTGTGGGGGTTGCTGGAGCCTGTCCCATCACTCATGGGTAAAAGAAACACCCTAGTCACCAGTATTGCAGAGCAGACACAGTTACACATACAGTTACAGCAAGGGATCAATTTAGCATCTCCAATCCACCTGACATGCATGTCCTTGGACTATGGGAGGAAACCGGAGCACCTGGAGGACACAGGGAGAGCATGCAGACTCAGAAATTACTCAGACTGCCCCAGCTGGGAGTCGAACCCAGTACCTTCTTACTGCATTAACATTTAGCCATGTATTTCTTTCAAATCTATCAAGTCTGATTTCACTAGCTATATGTCAAACCAGAATGTTTTAAAAAAGCTTAATAAGACATGAGATAAGATAATGATCTTCCACCTAAAATCAGACACAGCTTGAGCTCAAGTATACCGTCATTAAGTCGTCATTATTGTTAAACCCATGGTGTGTTCAGCGAATATATATTTCTGCTCACGTTCATTATAGCCTTACACCAGTCAGCCCCACTCGCAGCAAGCCATGGTGCCTGGTGTGTTCTGACACCTATCATAGCCAGCCTTAATCTTCTCAGCAGTTTGTGCAACAGTGGCTCCTCTATGGGGTCAGAACAGGTAGTCTTCCCTCCCTAGATATATCAATGGTCCAAGGAAAGACATCCTGTGAACTGGCAACACTGCCTCCTAGGATCATTTTGGTAGATCCTACCACTGCATAGCAGGACCACCACACAAGATCTGCTGTTTTATTCATGTTATATGTTCCATCTTTTGACAGGTGCGATAATAGCCAGATAAAAGGTGCTATTCATTTCATCTGTCAGTTATTTTAAGGTTCTGGCTGAAAAAAATGTTGTGATAATGTTAGGCCAACTCTTACCAGCATTATTTAAAACCATGCTCTTTTTTTTTTTTTGGAGGTCATTTAAACACTCAAAGTGTCAGATAATCAAGAAGGCATTCCTAGAAATATCTCTGGAGTTCAAGGCAAGCTTTAATAACTAGTACATACCTTTTTTATGTTTTGTTTTTCTTGAAAGTAAGAGAGTGTGTGTGCTGAGAGTTAGTGATGAATCTTTCCAGCAGCAGAGAGCAACCACTTCTTTTCTTTTGCGGCACCACCACCAGTAAACAGTAGCGGTAACAGAGATCAGCTACAGTGTCCCCTCTGCACCTCCACTCTTTATTTATGCATGCTGTTTTCTGGAAGCAGTCTAATGACTGAATTTACACCTGATTCCCGCAATGAGCGGGCCGCCCTGCCCATCATCCGCCAGGGTCCCAATGATTTGTGTGGCTTCTTTTTATCTGCCTGCGAGCGGGGCTGCCTTCCTGGCCCTGAGCCATCCGACACGGGGCCCAGAATCCACACGGGATGGGGGTGGGGACATACTCGCGACTCCCACCTCCAACACTGGCCTAGCGTATGGCAATGGACAGCTGCACAACAGCCAGTTCCCAGCACATGCTGAGAGAGGAGTCCACACCGAAGAAGAAATATGGACAATACTGACTACCCTTCTGTGTGATGAAAGGCTGCAACAGAGGGTGCAGTGCAAATACCAAAAGGAGAACAAATAATCTGATACATTATTAATGCAATTAATGGACTGTTACCGTCAATAATGCAACCAGTAAAAAAATTACATTTTGGTAACAATTATACAATATCTAATATAAAAGGGCAAGCAAGGGATCTTTAGTGATGCCAAAGAACCATTTTTGGCGAATGGACTGTTCTTAAAAGAATCAGATGTGTGAGCATAAAGAACATTATTGAATATTAGTCATATCTTTAAAAAGCTGTTAACATTCACATGTCCCAAAATGGCTCTTTAGGGAACTATACCGTTTTCCGTGTCCCTATAATACCAGAAGTAGAAGTAGTAGTATTAATCACTTTCAGTAACAGTAATGGAAGCAGTAGTGGTGGTATTAGTCGTGATAATAGCAAATATTGTAGAAATAAGAAGTAGCAATAAGAAGAATCAGTAGTAATAACAAGCAGTGGTATTACATATATCAGAAGTAATAATAACAGAATTAGTGGGAATAATAATTAAATTATCAGTGGTGGTAATAACAGAAATAACAGTAGTAGTAATAGTGGAAGTGGTGGAATAATTCTTATTCTTATTCTTAATAAATAATAATACTAATACTACTACTACTACTAATAATAATAATATTTTGCATGTTAACACAAATTATGTAAATGGCAGCTATGCAAATAGCGCATATGTGCTTTAAGTGTCTCTCTCCAGGGGAAGTATGATATGCATAATTCATGCAGTGCAAGGGAGAGTGAGAGAGAAAAAAAGCCAAGTACTAGTCAGTCCTTGCCTGCCAACACTATCAATGACATGATTATCAAATCTGAGCTGGGCACGTATTTTTTGGGAGCGTCTGATCTTCTTCCAGTCACAATTAATATGAATGAAAAGCCATGCACAGAGACTGTCCTCGGAGAGCAAGACGGCTCTGGGAATGTTAAACCCACTCTCAGACACAGGCAGCCAGAACAGAAGGCGTCCACACAGCTTCCTTTGAACATGTGGATGTCCAAGGGAAATCGTCTTAATTTATCCCGGGATCTTTTCCTAACTTTTTCACCTATTTAGCATAAGTGGCTTGCCAGCACTGTGGTCTGATGTAAGTACAGTGGGTTGGTTGGGTAAGTTAAGATGTTTGCAGATGTCTGTTATAAATCTTGTATCATAAACAACACAGATCTTTTTATATCATCCGTATTGTACATATGGCTGCAAAGTAGATAAGGGGGAGAATCGAGTGTAACAAAGGTAGTGTAACAGCCTTATGGACACACCTAGCCACAATTTTATGCAAAAGTTTGGGTACTCAGGTCAAATAGTTTACTATTTAATGAATTTAAATTAAGAAAATTAAAAGAAAACTAAGTGACTCACTGTTCATAATATTCTTCTTTACACAAGGCAGCTCTGCACTACACAGTAACTATGTGTTTGCTGAACTGAACTAGTTGGAAAAGACCAAGCCCAAATGTGACATGTGCAAAAGTAATAGAACATTTCAATATTTCATGTTTTATTATTTAAATCAAGCAAGATTGTAATTTATTGCAATTAAGCAAAATAAATAATAATTATATACAGGAATCAATGCCTGGCATGCATGCATGTGATGTAGCAGTGGATTGTGGGTTTCCCTTCATTCGTCACTTCCAGTCCTGCTCTCTCAGAGGCATCAGATCCCTCCCCATCGTTTTCAACAGTGTTCAGCCACAGGATGCCCCGTGTATGCTGGAGGGACTTCTGGAAAGCTCTGCGTCTTTGTAAATAAGCCTGAATCCGTGAAAGGGAGCTTCCAAACCACTGGAGCTCCCCAGCAGCCCTCTGCTGAGTGAAGATATTTAGGCTAGAGACCTCTCCATGCTCCTCTAAAGGCCCAGGAGTTGGCAGAGGCAGAGGAGGGAGTGCAGAGAGCCAATCGGCTGCTTCAGGATCCTGGGCCTGAATCAAGGAAGGTGGGGGGGCATCTCTGATGGCAGATTTGGCCGTCTGGCAGTGGGACACATTTAAGAGCTGGCGAGGCTCTCTAGTTTTGTCTGGTTGGATGCTTTGCTTTGATGGCATAGCAGAAGAAGGCCAAGGGTTTCCCTTTGTGGAGAGTGGCAACAAAGCTGCTGTGTTTGGAACCAGTCATCTAAATCAGTCCAGCTTCAGAACATTTATAGTACTTGCACAAGTCCTCCAAATGAGTCATGCTTATCCCAAGATTAAATCCTTTAAATACTAAATATGCTTGCATGCAAAACTAAAGAAGTCCTTACTAGCATGCTTAAGCCAAGACAAAGGGACTGGTTAGCTTTATTAGGTATTCCAGCTTTTGTGGCTTTTGTGGTTTTTATACTAACCTTTATTTTACACAGTACTTTACTATCTTACAATATTGTGAAGGCTCCCCTTGTGCTGCCAATGCAGCTCTGATTCATCAAGGTATAGAAATAAGACCTGTAATGCTGTGTTATGGTATCTGGCATTAAGATATGATGAGCAGATCCTTTAAGACCTGTAGATTGAGAGGTGTGACCTCTATGGATCAGACTGGTTTTTCTTTTGCAAATTCCACTGACGATTGAGATTATGGGAGCCTGGAGGCCATGTAAGCATCTTGTACTCTTTGTCATATTCCTCAAACCATTCCTGAGCAAGTTTTGCATTTAGAGGACACAGTTAACTATTGAAAGAAACCACTGACATTACTTAATACCATTCCATACACTTTGTCTGCAACAGTGGTTTGGTGTGTGCTGCAAAGTAGTAAAGACATGAATACCAGTGTCACAGCATAATACTGCCCGGAGCATCAAACTTCCTCAGTCAGGTTCTTCTCAAAATGCACCCTGGTGCCCTCTCTTCCTCATGGTAGCGATGTACATCATCAGCAATGACCAGAATGTCACCAGACCAGGTTATGTTCTTCTGCTGCTTTATGGTCTAATTCTCAAGTGCAGATTGTAGCTGCGTTTGACTGCAGATGGGGTTTATCATGCATGCTCTTTTCTGTGGCAGTGCAGCTCACAGTGTGTTCTGACATGTTTGTGTCATATCCAGCATTCATTTGTGCACCTGTAACTTATCTGTGGAGTCACACCACACAGGTATAAGCACGCCGTACAAGCGTCAGTAAACCTTGGGTGCTCAGGATCCTGTCACTGGTTCACTGGTTGTTCTTCCTTGGATCACTTTCAGTAGGAGCTAATCACTGCATGGTGGGAGCACATCACAAACCTGCCATTTGGAGATGCTCAGACCTAGTCGTTTAGCCATCACAATTTGGCCCTTGTCAAAGTCACTCAGATCTTTACGCTTGTCCATTTCCAGCACATCATTTACTTGCTGAAATTCTAACCAGATAATCAATGTTACTCACTTCACCTGTCAGTGGCTGATTAGTGTACAATATTTTACACGTCACCGGTATTGTGACTGATCCGTGTACAATAATTTGCATGATACATATTGATATATTTCGTTTTTCGGAGGTTTTCTGTATCAACATATATATAGTGACTCTTCTTATCATTGTTAGTACACAGCATTGCGTGCAGTGAGACAATGAAATTTGTCCTCTGCATTTTACCCATACACACATGTGCAGCAGGGAGCAGCTATTGAAATTGCCCTGGGAGCAGTGACAGGGATGGTACCTTGCTCAAGTGTAGCTCAAGGCAACCTACTGGTCTGGGATTGGAACCCACGACCTTCTGATCCTGGGGCCAACTCCCTAACCACTAGGCTGCTGCTGCCCCTATAGATTAGTGGTGTCCGAATTTTTCTCAATTCAAATGTTTTTTGTTTTTTTTCCCTTTCAAATATATCCTTCATATTTTTAATTGGACCTACAAGGCAAGATGTGTGTCAGACTGCAATGGATATGCAGGAATTGTCTTAAATAACATAAACAAAAGTGTCTTCATTCCTTTTTCCTCTCACTATAAGTTGTTTTCCCACAATTTGTATCTCCACATCCATCAAAACAGCTGCTATCCAACATTGCCTCATAGCAGGGCAACTGCTACGCAGCTTGGAAAACCATTTTTTGCAACGTGCTGTTGATTAGTTCTCTTTGAGAGCTGATATGCTTTAAACATGGCATGCTCATAAAATTGTGCTGTGATGTAATTTACCAGGATAATGATATCATTTCGACATGCCACCCAGGACTAATCTCCCCCTTGGCATAAAATCTTTCATTCATTTTTATTACAATATTGGTTTTGTGTTTCGGATGAATCAAGACATTTATATCTAACAGACATGTATAATTCTGATCAAATGTATTTAATGGTGTGTTTAATTCATGCTTCAGAAATTCTGACACACTGCCATCAAAATATGTTTTTAAAATGTAGAATAAAATGCAGCATATTGTCCATATCATCACACATCAGTTCAGGATTTTTCCTCCAGAAGCTCCTCCCCTGAAGCCCTTCAGCTTCAGATGTTCAGTGTAAGACCTTTTGAACATATTTTCATACAATTGATGAAACACAAATTCTTGCATGAATGTCATTTTTGCACGTTGAGCAGTGTCTCACCCTGAAACACACACGGAGTGTCACATTATGGAGCCCAAAGCCTGAGTGAAAAAGCCTCTATACGTCTCCATTTTTTGTTATTCTAATGAATAATGGCCCAGTAAATGACAGGTATCGTTAGTATTAGTTTTAAAGTGGCTCGCTGTCTCACAGAGACAAAAGAAGAAAGGCATGAGCAAGGAGTGAGACACAGGTAGCAGGATGAGTTGTTTGAAACCGAAGCACAAATATTCATTCAGTCTCTTCTGTGTTCTGCATTTCTTAGGACACCATTCATTCTCGTCTTCACACCAACACGAGCGTTTAAGTATGAGGGAGCTTAAAGACTGAACAAATGCCGCTTTCTATTCATTTACTACGGAGCGCTGAGAGCGTCTGTGTGTGGGTGGGCGGGAGTGTGTGTGTGTGTGTGTGTGTGTGTGTGTGTGTGTGTGTGTGTGTGTGTGTGTGTGTGTGTGTGTACAGTGCAGCATTTGCAAACAAAATGTGCTGCTAGTAATTGACCTCAGTGTTGGAATAAGTTAACCTTGACTCAGGCACTTGCAGCATCTTCAGAGAAGCCACCACCAATCCAGTGAAAGTGCAGCGTAACAGCACCTTTGTTTGAAGCAGTACCAAATTATCTGCCTGAAGATGAGAGGAGAAAGTGTGTAGCTAAGACATTCTCCCAATTTTCCTTTTAAACAAAGACAGCACTTATTCTAATATTCACATACACACACACACACACACACACACACACACACATATATATATATCACATATATATATATATATATATATATATATATATTTATTATTATTTTAAAAAAAAAAACACAAAATACGTTTCACAAATTATGCTGATTAAACTCCACAATCCCCAGTGTGTGTACAAGTGGAAAATATGTAGGTCTTTATTAGCATGTATGATTTAATGCTTTCAATTACAGGAATTAAGCTTCCATCCATGCATTTAATTGGTCATATGGAAACAAATGATTAATAGAGTAATATGGAGTGCTTTTAATAATTTTGTATTCTGTTTTCGAAATTGTTAGACTTACTGTGTGGAAAAACACTGTAAAACAATATTTTGAACCCTCACAACCCCACAGTACAATGAAACGTTTGTATTTCAAACAACATTCATCGTTGGCAGCACTTTCATGTACGTTTCCCTGAAATCCATTAGTAGTGCAAAGCTGCCGTTGCTCAGATTATGATTCTACAGTAAACCGTCATTCCCACACAGGCTGTAATTCAAGTTTGATGTTTTTTTTTTTTTCATTGCAAATGAATCCACCAACAAGCTGCATGATTTAATGCCGTTCAAGCTCTAACAGGCGGACTACAGGCGCGGTACAAGTTCCTTCCCTTTCAGAGCTGGGAAAAAGCCTATTCGGTTTCTCAGTGATGGAAGAGGGCACCGAGTGACCATGTTGTGACTCGAGACAGGAACCTCGGCCTTCTCCCAATTCCGCCTGTTCAGTGAGTGTGGGAGGGGGTGAGGAGGGTAACCTGATCCCGTTAAAGGCATCAGGGGTAACCTCCAAAGCTCCACCGTCACAGGGATCCCACAAATCGCTGCCTGGCAGGGCCGGAGGGAGGGAGCGGGGGTGGATTAAGTAATTGTAGACAGGAAGTCGTCACTTAATTATTTAGAGGCATTATCAATGCGGCAGGGAAGGCGAGGGGAAGCATCCCAGGTCGTTCTCCTTCAGTCCGATACCTTCAGGGAAAGGAGGCCAGCAGCCATCACCTTCTCATATTCTCTAATGCAAACAGTAAATGGCAGCTTGTCAATAAAAGACCTTTTTATGTCATTTATTACCCCACGCTTCCTCATCGCGCTGTACAGAACAATTTGGATGACAGTTACGGCATTGTTTCACTTTGTGTTATCCACGCGCTACAAATGGGCTGGCGGCTGCGTACTGGGGCGAGGACTAAAATGATTGAAGTTCCCTTTCTCTTTTTTTCTGACACCCCTCTTCCTATATTTATTTATTTACCTTGCCATTTGATTTATTTATTTATTTAGTTTTATTGAAGTTGCATATTTCTTAACCAGACTTAGAGTGCCCCCTTGAGCAATACAGAAGAATAAAGACGTATGAATGTTTCTGGAGATGTTTATGTGCATGTTTAAAATATATTTGTATTCTTTAATAAAGATGCAGAAAAACAGAGCGGCATTTTAGATGTTTTTCTTTTCTTTAATCTCTCACAATATATTGCCAGAATTTATATAATCAAGCTATGTAGCTTCAAATGAGCTGCATTTATAAGCAAATCTGGGTATTTTGTTTGTTGCTGATACACTTTACCTATCTTAGTCTATTTGCTTCATTAAAAGAAGTAGATAATAAGATGTCTGGGTGTCATTTTCCGAGGAAGCGGAATCCCTCCTATGGTTAAAATATGTGGCCTGAAAATTACTCAGCATCACAACAAATTATGTTCCATTAAGCTTATTTACCATGCCAGGGCATGCACTCAGGCGTGGTTTGCATGGCGATGGTGAAACTGAGCTTTAAAGGTGCCGTTCAGCGGCTGTCCCCTTGCATTTAGTATGCTCCACGCAATTCTTTACTTAACCCAAACACGGCTCAGCGTTCTGAAAACATTGATCTGTGTTTGGGTTAAATGACGGAGGTTGGAGAGCATACTAACCAGCCAACTGGGTGTGTGCACTTCTGCAGCTTTGGACTGGAACAGATTGGTTAAATGCAGGGTTTACTTATTATTATAATTATTATTATTGTTGTTGTTGTTGTTGTTGTTGTTAATGTTATTATTATAATTGTTATTGTTATTATTATTATTGTTATACATTAACACAAAATTGCACTTTCAAGTTTTGCATTCTTTGAAGAAAATTAAATGTTTGCTTTATGCTGAAGTTGTTAAGTGTGTCATTTGTGTTGCACTTACGTTAGCTTAAGCATACATTATATTATTTTCTGTAACAAAGTGCAATGACATGCGATTTCTGTTTAAGAATGCGTCTTTTTTATGTGACTAACATAATTTTGTTAGACAGATTCAGTCTTTGGTTAATGTTTTAATGCAGTTAATCTTCATGGTTCAGTTTAATTTAAATGCATAAGTCTTGCATCTAAATTTATGTGGTGTGTGTGTGCGTGTGAGTGTAGGGACAATGATAACTGAGTATCTGTGTGTATCTGTTGTGTTTCTGCAGGGCTGCAGCCTCATACTGAATACAGCTTTGTGATCATGGCCTGCACAGCAGCTGGCTGTGGAGCAAGCAAGCCATCTATGGGCCACACGCTGCAAGATGCACCAGCAGGTTAGTCCACTTTCTCTCTCAGAAACCCGCAATCTCTCATACTTTATTGCACAAGCCTATTCTCAGTTTGCATTTTCTATTTTTTTTCCATTGTAGATAGAATTCCATTGATTAATAAAAAAATTAAAAAATATAAATAAAAAACAGGCAAAGTTATTGTGAAACTTTTTAAAGATAATTTCATTGTAAGCGCTGCAAAGAGCAAAAAATATTTGGATGTACAGTACTGTGCAAAAGTTTTGGGCAGTTGTGAAAAAATGCTTTCAAAAATGGAAGTGTTAATCATTTATTTTCATCAATCAACAAAATGCAGTGAATGAACAAAAGAGAAATCTAAATCAAATCAATATTTGGTGTGACCACCCTTTGCCTTCAAAACAGCATCAGTTCTTTTAGGTACACTTGCACACAGTTTTTGAAGGAACTCGGCTGGTAGGTTGTTCCAAACATGACTGTGTTTCAACCTCAGTGTGACGTTGATGATCATCAGCACCTGTTTGGTAAAATTGGTTGATCATACATCGACTATAATCCTACAGAATCCCTGACTTTGTGCAAGTGTACCTAGAAGAACTGATGCTGTTTTGAAGGCAAAAGGTGGTAACACCAAATATTGATTTGATTTAGATTGTTCTTTTGTTCGCTCATTTTGCATTTTGTAAATTGATCAAAATAAACACTCATTATTAATATTTCTGAAAGCATTCTTTGTGTACAGCATTTTTTCACACCTGCCTAAATCTTTTGCACATTAATGTATACAACCACTTAAATTATGGTAAGGAATGCAGGTGATCTAGAGGGTGAAACTTTTGACTGTGAATGTTAAGAAAATTTTGTGGAGGACAGTTTTAGGAACGGCTTTGTTACCGCGGGCAGAAGCAAGCATGCAAAGTGCTAAATTTTGAAAAAGGCAGTTGAAATGAACATATTTCTAATCAGCTTTGAAGAGAAGACAATGGATACAATTTGGAAATAATAAAAATGGTCAACAGAGACCAAAACTGCCTGCCTGTAGGGAAGACATAAACACTATATTAATACAATAAGATCATTATCAGAGTGACATCAAAAGAACTTTTCTGCTTATGCAGTTTATACAGTTATTTATAAGAATATAAGAATAATATAAGAAAAATAAAAGTATGATTGAGCATCCCACCACAGTGCAATACCAGAGTGGTATTTTCTAAAAAATTTAATATACAACATATTTTGACTTGTTTAACACTCATTAGACACTGTTTTGAAGTGTCATTCTAAAGTTGTCAGCGATTCACTGATATGGGAAACGACTGTGGCCAAAAAGTGTATCTTTTGATGCCGATACTAGTACATAAACATTTCTGAAATTTCAGTTTCAAATTTTGACTAGATCTGCCTCTCTGGTCAGAAATGCAGTAATATGAATAAAATGCAATTGTTCTTTAATAGAAAAAATAAATTGTAAAAATAAGGAAAACACATCTGTGAGTCTACCCCAACCTTCTGGTTCTTGGTCTTGCAGTGTCTAGATGATCAAGACATAATCTTGCCCCAATTGATCACGATGACAATAATATATTGTCTTGTTTCCCACCTGTAGTATCACGTCTCCATGCATAATTAATGTATCACTGTTTTTAGCTGAACTGTAAAGTGGCCCGTTCTCTCACTCCATCCTCTCCTACCTGCCACATCTCACTGCCTCATCTCTCTACAGGCGTTTGGGCGGTACCCAGGCACGTGTTGGTCAACAGCACGGCCGTGGAGCTCTACTGGAGTGAACCATCTGAGCCCAACGGCTTGCTGAGCCGCTACCGCCTCCTGCGGGATGGAGAAATGGTCTTTAGCAGCGGGCCAGAAGAAAGCAACTACACAGATGCTGGCCTGCAGCCCAACACCAGGTCCTATCTCTCATCGGCCATCTTCAGCATGCTATTAGCAGTTGATTATCGATGACACCTAATCCTCCGTGTGTCTTAAAGAATCCTTCCGCTCCCCTCCCCACAAAGAAAGAGCCTCTCTGATACCAAATCATTAAAAGTTTTGAAGGGAGGGCTGGCTAATAAGCAGCGTGCTTGGCTCTGAAGAGCTGTATCGATCCAGGGCTCGGGCTAGAGCTAAACTGGAGAGGTCTACTTGAATATAGCTTTATTGAATGCATTTAATTGTGTAACTCATGCATTCATGGATCTTACCTGGCACAGAATGAGATACCTGCATGATGTACTCTTGCAATGGACGTTTAGCACTTAATTTTGATCCATTTTGTATCCAAATTAAGGGCTAAATTCATTTGAAGGAGCTGAAACACATAATCTACATATTATTGATTTACCTGAGCCGTAATTTGATAGAAATATGCCTCTTAGCTGATTCAATTATTTTTTATTCATATTATTTATTTTCTTCTTTTCTTATTTTGTTTTTTTCTTATTTCACCCGAAACTATCTATCTATCTATCTATCTATCTATCTATCTATCTATCTATCTATCTATCTATCTATCGAGATGGAACATCAAAATGATACATGCATTTCAAAGCGAACCCATTTTTATAAATCGTTTTTTAAATCTTTTGAGCATGTGGAAAGAGAAATGATACACTGATTATTTTCATTATTAAATATCATGCCATTTTTTCAGCATAACTAGGACATTTCGGCTAAACATCTGTTCGTGTTATTAGTTCATGTGCAGTTAATGGTGATGGTTCACATCATTTTCAAGCTCTCATCTGTGTGTTACGGGCATCCGAAGTGTAGTCAGTTCCGAATATCCCCTTTCTCGTGCGTGTGATCAAAAATGCATCTTGAAGCCACCCGCTAATCGTAAAACACACACGTTGTGTGCTTTTGGATTGTTTTGTTTATGCAATATAGCGAGTAAATATTTGAAAAGCCTGGCTGTTTCGAATAAGCAGCTTAAGATACAATATAAATCTGTTTGTTTTCATTATGTTCTCTGCAGAGAGAGATGAGAAAATGCTTAAGTTGTCATTCAGAGCTTCACTAGTGATTCTCTCGTGCACAGATGTGAGAGATCTATTTATTATTTTATTTACTTATTTTAGTTTTGAACTTGTCTCTCCATGTAGACAGCACCGATTCCAGCTGTCAGAACCATCAGCGCAGTCTGACGGGACGGTTTGGATGGGTCACCGGCTCTCCCCGTTCTGCACCCACCCCCTCTTTTCCCACCGGTTTGTTTATATCGTGGCTTCAAAGAGAGTTGCGGCGAAGCATGACGTTTAATTTGCCGTAATTCTAGATGACCTGCCAAAAGGCATTCCCCTCTCTGCTTTTGGCCCCTTTTCTCTTTCTTTGTCCAATTTAGCTGGGTGAGGAGCGCTACAAAGGTGGGCGGCCGCTTCATTATCCACCAAGGCTGCAGGGCGACGTGTGAGATGGCTAAGCGAGGGGCCTCGCTCATCGATTATTTATGACAATGTTGATTAGCTGTCATATACCTCAGCACTGTAGAAAGTGTGTCTGATGAGAGAAATATAGAACTGCACCCCCCACCTCACGACCACAACCACTTCTATTTCCTACAGTGTGGCCATGTATGTTTTTACCACTTGAATTGCTTATGCACACATGCACACACACACACACACACACACACAGCATCGTACAGCATTGTGCAGATGGGCAGGGTCCAGGGTCCGAGTGCAAATTTGTGCATAAAATACGTCGGGTGACAAATCTGCAGAGCTAATGCATTTTATTGAGGGTGATGAGAGCAGTGTACGATGGCTGATGGGCTTATTTTAAAGGGATAGCTCTAGAACAATAGTTAATGCAAAGGTATTAATGGCTGTGTATGGAGTTTATGGCAAATTAAAAGCCTCGAATGTTCAACATGACCCACTTACATTGCCAATGCAGACCTTTGCACTGACACCACTTGCTGTTTAAAAGCTAAATCTATCTTGTGAAGTCATGTATGTTTTAAAAGAACTCTCCAGTAAGCATTTGTATACCCTGTGCAAAACATTAACGGGCACACACACACAAACACTCACACGCGGTTCCATTCATATGCATGTCTGTGTGGAGTATCTATCAGGCCTTTGAAAGACCATGGTGGAGGCACTGATCAGCATTGCATTAATACTGTCATCTGTTTAATGGCATCACCCTTTATTGATCCATCCAGGAGCTTTAGGCTCCACTGTCAAAGTGAAGTTAACAGGAAGCTTTTCCATTAAAGGATTCAGAGGATTTTAGGCACCGAAGAGGCATTTTGATATTTAATTTGACAAAAAAAAAAAAATCTGTTATATATTTAAGTTAGGCCTAGAATGCAAGTTGATCCATTAGTGTAGATTTTTGGAAGATTTTGTTAATTAATGCATTTCATTTCTTTGTCACTGAAAGTAAGAACAGTTACACACTATAAAATATGCTGTTTCTTTTTTTTAATATATACTTTCCACTAAGGTTCATGCATATTTACATAGAATATCAACAAAATGTTATTTGACCAGAGAGAGACGAAAATTTTTGCTGTTTATTTCTGTTGTTTCTATGTTTTTTGGTCCTACATTATGGAAAAAAATAAAAAATAAATGAGTGAGTTGTATCGATACTTCATAACCCTCTTCTTAAAGTTCATCAAAATGATTTTTTTTTATTCCTATGGAATTTTTACATGTATTTATTTATTTATTTTCTGTTCTCCAACTTTTCTTTTCCAATAATGAATTCCATCCACCATTCCGTCTTAGACTCCTGCAATCACACAGGGCTACCAAAGCTCTGTGGGTTAAGTGCCACTGAACTATGTGTCTACACTGAGCATTTAATGAATCTTTACATTTTATTTTTAGTATTTTTTTCTGATGTGTTAAAGTGAGGATGAGCTCTCAATGAGCATTCTGTATCTAAGTGTGGCACTGCAGAGGAAACTTATTCACTCATGTCAACCCAATCATGTAAATTGTGAGGTCAATCTAAATTATCTAAGGACAATCTAAAGCATGTCTAAAATACTTTTATATAAAATCTGCTTAAAACTGAAAAAACTGAAGAAATTCAGGCCATATTTACACTGCTTAAACAAACCATAATAAATGGACTGATTCCAAAATGACTCTCCTAGCAATGGTAGTACTGCATCACTGATTTGGGCAGTCTTTGCATGCAGGTGGAATTGGCTAAATAGAGGAGACAAGAGGAAAAATGCATAAAGCGGAGATTCAAGGTCTTTTGTACTGCCACATAGCTTTGATCTCACTTTCTTGACCAGTAATGCAGGTAGACCTTCACCCAAAGCTGCAACTTAATTTGTGATTCTGTTTGTGCAGGTATGTGTTTGAGTTAGAGGCCAGCACCGGTGGTGGGAGCAGCCTAAGCAGCAAGTATGTCATCCAGACTCCCGTCTGGTCCCCAGAGAGAGTCCCTGCTCCGTATAATGTCAACGTCTCAGGCCCTCGCTCCGTCTTTGTCGCCTGGTCACCCCCAGGTAATGTTTACACCCTAATGCACAAAGCAACCTCTCTATTTAGCACTCACTCAGGGGTGATTTATCCATGCTTTGGCACGAGAAAGTGTCTGCGATTGGGGGGAGGTGGGGATTTACGAGGAGCGCGGTGAGAAATTTAATGCGAACCGACTCTGGTCGCAATGCGCTCTGGTACAAGTGGGTTGGACGTAGATGGTTACAGCCAATCAATTAGCTCGACTTTCAAGCTCCGGTAACAACTTCTCCAGCATTTGTGTCTATTATTGAAGGATTTTGGATGGATACTATGTACTCTGTCTTAAAGACTGCCTTTTGTCCAGATTTTCCTGTCTGATTTGTCCTTTTTCTTAACAACCTTGTGGTGCATTAAGTGATCTGAGTATACATTTATAAGGTATTGTACTTTAAACAGGTCAGAGTTGAATAATTGTATCCAACAGGCGTGATGACAAATTAGTGGTCTTTGACTGGGTGACCAAGAAAAGAAAAATCAGGCTGTAGCTAGTTCAGTTTGCCACCCAATTCCAGGTACAGGCCATGGTTATGTCCCACCTCGATTCCTGTAACGCTCTGCAAGCGGGTTTCGAGGCATGCAAGTGAAGCCCTTTCAGATGGTCCAGAATGCAGCAGCGTTTTATGCTATCTCACTTTAAGTGGTATTTAACCATCTGCCCTTTATTGTGTAGGTCTCCTTGGGCCAACAAAACTGATTAAATCTTCTGTGATTGTTTTGATGCTCACATGCTGATTTCTGGTACTTTCGACAGTGGAAATAGTTCAGCATAGGCACTCTGCCTGGTCTGCAGATACACAGCCCCACTGCACAGTGTTTTAAGAACATTTTTCAGAACTAGCATTATCTTTAGTAATTAGTGCTAGTAGGTCTTCTGTAGAACTGGACCAGATGGGCACATTTTCATTTGCCAAGCTCATAAAAAAGACCAATGAGGTGCCAACGACCAGTTGTCCTTGCCATGTGAGCTTGCATGGTAAGCTTGCATGGTAAGTATTAACTATTGCATTATGAGAACAACCATCAAGACCTCCAGTTTTGGAGACTCACTAATCCACTTATCTGGCCATCACAATTGTGAAAGATATTCAGGCCCTTACACTTCCATATCCATATCCTGCTTTCAACGCATCACCTTTGAGTACTGACTATTCACTTCCTTAAATTCCTTCCTTCTTACTTGCCACTGCATCTTTTCAAACTTTCGCAAATCAGTGTTGTCAGACAGCTCAAAACACTTGGAGGAGAACACTAACTTTCAATTTTGTTACAGCAGATAACAGATGCTTATGCTTGTTAGCATCACAATGGGGAGATGGAGGGCCATACAGTTATGGCATCTACCAGACACTCTTATCCAAAGTGACTTTCGGGTCCTAATTACAGGGACAATCTGTCTGGAGCAATGTGCTCAGAAACCCAATTAAGTTAGTGCTGGCAGTGGGTCCATAGGAGTTTCCTACCTCTAGACCACAAACACACCATTGATTTAATTATTAAATCATTTTTGAAAAATTGTAAAGTGCCCTGCAAAGGGAGATTGATCACAGGGTGATTCTCCACCTTTCACCCTCTGAGTGCTAGGATAGGCTCCAGCACACTGCACCCCCTGGTTAAGATATGTGACCAACCAAAACTTTAACCAGGTGGTTTTGGTCTAGTGGTAGGGTACTTGCCTCTGGCCAAAGAGGTCCCAGGTTCAAATTCCACCTCTAGCACTACCACCACTGGGTCCCTGAGCAAGACCCTTAACCCTGAGTTGCTCCAGGCTCCTGACTGTCCTGACTGTCCTGACTGTCCCTGTAATTAGGAAATGGAAGTCACTCTGGATAAGAGCGTCTGCTAAATGCCCCAAATGTAAGTGTAACTAAAATTGGCTCTTGCAAACTACTAGCATGTGTCTGAAGCAAAGCTGCTGCAAGAAGCATGCTGTCCTTGTCGGAGTTTTGTGCGCTCCCCCCCCCCCCTCATTGTTTCTGTGTCAGTCTGCAGCTCACTGGTCTCGCTGATCAATCAGTGTGTGTTTGCAGTCACAGGCAGCGATGGGCTGTAGGGTCCCGCTGAGCATTGTGGGGCTGCTAAGGCTCAGCGTTCTCCCACCCAGAGAGCACGAACACAAACAAGCAAGTGAGCAAACAAACAAATAAATGCCCACCCCCACACCCTTGCCCCTTCCTCAGTGTTTGCTTCAGTATTGCTTCAGTCGGGCCTGACACAAGCTCATTCCCATTCAAACCCTGCATGCTCACACATATTACACCATCCACCTGCTCCGGATACGGAGAATGGGAGCAAGTATGTGTGCAAAGGTGTCTTTTTTGGCGAAACTGTTCATGCGTGCAGGTGTGCCTGAGCGTATTCATGCATGTTACCTTCAAGCAGCCCTGATTGTCTGCCTCAGATAGTCCATCTTTTGTTATTATTGTCTCATTAGACCTCTCTCCTGTGAGAAGAACCTGTTCAGAAGTCTCCATTACACCAAAAGGGACCTTAAGTAGCCCCAGTGCCCACTGAAAACATTTACATAGCCTGGATTATTTATTGACTTTACATTCAGAGAAGAAAAAATCTATGGCTTTAAAAACCTCAATCTCTCACGCTTGGTTAGGTCCGAGCGCAAGGCCGGCCCCGAGCCCTGGAAGGAAGACCCGCGCTTGACGAATCAGGTCTGATAGCGTGTTCCTTTTCCTTCTGTACGTGTCGTTATTTCTTATTAGACTCTCATTCGAGTTGAAAGTGGGGGAAAACTCCAAAGTCAATGATTAGTTGTAAATAATAGAACTTAAGGACCTGTGCGATTGAACTTCTCTGGCAGGGGAGCTCTGATCAAAGCGCCCTCTAATTTGAGCGGGGTTTGTGTCTCGGGCAGAAGACTACATCTGCTCAGGGAGACGGCAATGAAGGAAGTTGAATAATTTAACTTTTTCATTTGTAAAGATAATCAGGCCGCTCGGAATACATCGCCGAGCCTCATAAATGTTGAATAACCTATCAGCCTCCAGTTGCTGTAAATTATGAAAGGCGCCAGTGATGGGAATATTAACAAAGCGCCCGTGCCAGACTTGCGGATCTCTCACTCGAAATGTGTTGTGACAGACTTTCAGAGGGTGTGTATATGTGTATGCATGTGTATATGTGTGTGTGTGTGTGAAAGAGCGAAAAAGAGAGAGTGCAGGGGAAGACAGTTGAGGAAGCATCATCTTTGCACACAGGGAATTTCTAGTTTACAAACAGCGCTTTTACTTTGTATTTCTCCCTATCGTAGCACATTCATTTTTTTCTAGCCAGCCTAACCATCTTTTTGGTCTTTTTGGTTCTCCCTTTGAGTGCAATCAAATGTCAACCAATGAATTGAACATTTTAGTAGGCCTCAGGTCTGACTTACAACCTGACTGCTATCCAAGTTTACAAGCATGTAATTAGCCATGCTGTCAGTGTATGATCTGGTTCTCAGTTAAAGGATGAAGCATCACAGAACTGAAAAGTTGACACTGTCCGTAAAGTGTCCATAAAGTGTCTCTATGGCAAAACATGCAATGGGCAGCTTTAATGGTGGAAACACGTGTTGACTGGTAATGTAGCTCCCAATCTATCAGTGGTTTGGGTGGTGGTGGTCTAGTGGTAGGGTACTTGCCTATAAGAACCTACAGACCTACGAGAGGTCCCAGGTTTGAATCCCACCTCTAGCACTACCACCATTGGGTTCCTGAGCAAGACCCTTAACCCTGAGTTGTTCCAGGGGGACTGTCCCTGTAATTAGGACATGGAAGTCGCTCTGGATAAAAGCGTCTGCTAAATGCCATAAATGTAAATGTATTAGCAAATCCGGCTAGTGATCTGATATATTAGTAAATTCAGGTTAACAGTAGTAAACCTACTGTTTATTTTGTAAAAAATATCTTCAGGCAATTTAAATAAAAATAATATAATAAACCATTTTTGCATGGGTTTCATAGCCATTTCGTCATTTTGTATCTGTTCCTGCCAGAGTTTTTTTAAAGCACTGTGAAAGTGAAAGTGAAAGGAACTGTTTGTCATTGTGAAACGCACTGTGAATATTTTCTGCATTTAAACTAAACACAACGTGCAGCAGGGGCAGCTATGTCCAGGGGAGTATTGATGAGCACGGTACCTTGCCTCAGGGAAACCTACTGATCCAGGATTCGAACACATGACCTTTTGATCCTGAGGCCAAGTCCCTAAACATTAGACCACTTTCCCTATCTGGAATAACGTACATGACTGAATCATCACAATGCTGCTACCACTGTGTATTTCACCTTAAGTGTTTTTGAAAAGCTGACATTTCTTTAACAGGTTTACACATTCTGCCCTGAAGAAATGAAAAAAAAAAAGTGATTTTATGAAATGAGTGAGACAGTCTGGAACAATAAGCCCGGATTCTAAACAGCACCAAATAAATAAGAATTTACTTGACTTGTCTCTCTTTTAAATAATATATTATTCACTGTTAACTACTGCATGCTTAAAATGTTGAAACCTTGTGTACTATTCTGTTGCTTTATTTATGTTGTTATGTAGATATTTTCACTGTAAATTGTGTTTTTATACCCCCCTGTGCCTAATTGCACAGTTTAAGGAAAGAGCACAACCATATACATGCATCACTGTGCAAAAATGTTCACCCTTTTTTTGATATTCTGCTAGAGAATCACCTTGTTGGTTCAAAAATACCAGGCTATACCTGTCAAAGGTATAAAAAGGAATGAAAATAGAGCCAAAAACTTTTGGAAGTCTGGGGAACTGTTCCTCAGCAATACATAAAATTACAAGAACGTTTGTCTTTTAGTAAGAAAAATATAAAGATATGAGTGGTGGCTTAAAGCTCTTGCACAGGACTTTATGTGCCCGTACATTGTGTTAATTACAGTCAAACTGAACCGAATTAAAATGAATGAAATGAACTGAAAGTTATTCAACACCTAAAATGTCCAGTGATCTGTCCAATGCTAAAGGTCTAGTGGACAAACTTTCCTGGCAATGCCAACAAAGTAAGCATTTCTATTTAGTGTGTTAAGGGAGACCTAAAATGGAAAATAGGTTCCAAAAAAAAGAATTTTTTTTATGTTTCCTTCTTACTTGACTGTTTTTCCTCAGGCATGTATAACTCCAGCCTTCCAGTGGAATATAATGTGCTGCTGAATGCCGGTACGGAGCGGCCGCTCATTCGCCCTGCTGGTCCAGACCAGTTCCTGCTGCTCGATGGACTCGACCCATTCACAACTTACCACATCAGGGTACAGGCCTGCCAAGAAGGTACCAGCCAACATAGCACTTTTCTTTGCTTTATTTACTCTTACAGCCCTCTAGAGCACAAATGTCAAACCCGCCGCAGGACTGTTCTGTTCTCTTCCGTTTTATTCTTGTTTAGTATTAAAAGCTGCAGTTGTACTAGACTCTGCACTTTTCTGTGCTTAATTAAATTACATATGTATGTAACTATTTAGCTACGTTATTTAAATAAATAATGTGCATTTAGTATACATTCTTTATACACATTTGTTCATTCTGTATCAGCCTTTTTCTATTTATATTATGTGACTTGTCATTTGTGGAGTTTGTTGATGGTAATGATGAAGCTGTCTTGTTGGCATATGTGCAGTGTCTTTTCAGCAAATTGTTTGTGTGTTCTGTGTAGATGGTTGTGGGGTAGGCCCCGGGGTCTCTGTCAGAACGTCTGAGTCAGCCCCCCAGGCTCTGCATCCACCTGAGGTCAGTGCAGCCGGGGTGGCTGTCATTGAAGTGCGCTGGAGTCCCCCACGCAAGCCCAACGGCCTGATCACAATGTACTTCATATACAGGTAGCATGCATACTCCCCTTACACACACACAGACACAAAAACATGCACACACACCCTTCAAACACATACCTCGTGTTATTTAAAACGTCATTTGATTATTTAAATTTAAACTGTTGCTGGTTGACAGGTGTAGTGATGCATGACTGCTTGCTAAAGCATTTTGAAACTTGAGTGGGCTGCACAAGCTGAGGCCAGTCGAAGAATCTAGCGCATAAAATTATCAGATCCAAAATACACGCTGCACCAGTAGGAGTTTAAAAATGAAACTATGAAACTATGAAAGAAAGTTTTTTTGCATTTGTGATTGCAAACTATTCAAAAAAAGTGGGAAATAAAAACGATTAAACACACACGTAATGAAAGCAATGAAATAAGTAGGTACGTTGTTGGATTAAAGAATGGATGAACTCATAATGGGTTAATCATATAATTGTGGGTAAGACACAGAGCTGCAGTGGGTAGCACTCTCACCTCACAGTGAGAAGGTCCTGGGTTAGGTTCCCAGGCGGGATGGCCTGGGTCCTTCCTGCATGGAGTTTGCATGTTCTCCCAGTTTTTGTGTGTGTATTCTCCAGGAACTCTAGGTGAGTTTAGAGATGCCACATTGCTCCCTAAGATTGTGTGTGAGTGTTTGTCCATGTGCAATCTGCGATGGACTGCTGACCCGTCTAGAGTGTTTGTCAATCTTTTGTTATGTGCGCTCTAGGCGTTATTTTCTCCCGTTGGTCCTAGTTAGAATAACTGATTATGATGATGGATCTATGGATAGACAGATATTATTTTGTGTAGTTTCTTATAGTCTAATTCCAGAAGTTCCTAAAGTCAGCCCAGTAATTCCATGCTCTGTTTTTCCCATTTCCACTACACCTGACCTGATGCTCAAAGATCTTAAACTCACTTGCTTAAATTGTAAAGGTCCTCCTCTTGCCAGCAAAGCAGCTCGGCTCTGCCAGGGAGCCATGGATTCCTCAAAACCTCTGAAGATATGTTGTTGTATCTGTACCAAGACATTAGCAGCAGATCCTTTAAGTTCTGTAAGTTGCGAAGTGAGTCATGAATTAAACCAGTTTGTTCAGCACATCCCACAGATAAAATCTGGGGAATTTGGAGGGCAAGTCAACACCTTAAAATCATTGTCTTGTTCCTTAAATCTTTCCTGAACAATTTTGCAGTGCAGCTGGCGCATAATCCTGCTGATAGTGGCCACTGCCATTAGGAGCACCATGAAGAGATGTATTCAGTCTGCAGTCATGTTTGTTACATTGCCTCCACAGTCAGATAAAGTTTTTTATAGCTAGAACCGAATAGTTTTTATAGTTTTTGTATAGCATTAAGATTTTCAGCAAAATTGTATTGCTCTTTCGTGGGATTGAGCCCGATTGGTAAGCCTTTGTTGCTCAGATGTGTTAGGCAACCCAGTTGCCAGTTCACCAGTTATCTTTCCTTGGATCACTATTGGTAGGCAAATGTTGCATGTTGGAAAAAAAAATATATTGCTGTTTTGGAGATGCTTTACCCCGTCATCTATTCAACACAATTTGGGTGTTGTCATAGTTCTCAGATCCTTAGATCCTGCTTCTAAGAGGAACATGGTTGAGAAGATGAGAGCTGAAATAAGATTGCTGGTTTTTCTTTTCACCTTTCAGGCGTTTTAATTTTAAGTTTTAAGTTGTTGAATGCTGTATACCATGTGATTGTAGGCTCACACTCCCTAATAAGTCCATAGGTCTTCTCCAGTCTTTCAGGTGTGAAAGTGAAAGTGACAACCCTTGTCATTGTGAAATACAGCACAGCCCAGCATAACTACATTCAACCTCTGCATTTCACCCATATACACACATGCAGCAGGGGACAGTTATTGACAGCACCTGGGGAGCAGTGACAGGGACAGTACCTTGCTCAAGGGTACCTCAGGGCTACCCACTGGTGAGGGAATCAAACCCACAACCTTCTGATCCGGAGCCAACTCCCTAACAACTAGGCCACCGCTGCTCAGATGTACTGAAAGTATCACTGACTTATAATCACTGATTATATTGCAGCATCATACAGTACACGTGTAGCTGGGCTTCATCTATTGTTGCTACTAATTGTTACGAGCCTTAATTCGAATGTTATGCTCAAGTGTAATCTTTTAATCAAACACTCTGAAATAACCCGCATGTGCACATCCATATCAGTAACATAGCATAGATGATCCCCACTGACAACAGCTACATATGAATGAAACCCACAACATCTCTTTATCACAACATTTAATCTTTAATGTTTTGGAGGAGTAGTGGAACCCTCCAGAGAGCTGCTGTAATATAATGCAACGATGGCCTGGTGGTGTAATAAGTGCATAGACATGAGAAATAATTATCAGATGAATTCCCATCTGAGGGCTCTCATTTCAGTTGTATAGCCATAAACTGTATTAATATCCAACATATGACTGCAATGTATCATTGCAAATGTACTTTTTACCCATTGATGTACTTGTTTATTATGATTATGATTGTTTGTTTTTTTTTGCATTAGGATGTTATTAAGGTCTTACCAACACTAAAAATGAGATAATGGCCCAATGGGATGACATGCAATAAGATTCATTATATAGCCTGAAATGCTCACTGTCAAATTATTAATCTCAATAGCAAAAACATTTTGTGTAACCCACCTGGGAAGGTGATTTTATTTAACTAATAGTAACTGAAACTGAGAAGTATTCTAAGTTCAAAGGAAACCCCTAATGGTGGATGATTATATTTAAAAGTGTCAGATAACTGGAGAACAACATTCATTCCCTGCTGCTTGTCCCAAGCAGGGTCACAGGGGAGTGCTGGTCTATCCCAGCTCACATAGGGCAAAGGACAGGGGACACACCCTGGACAAGTCACCAGCCCATCACAGGGAGGAGCATGACGGAGACGACACCTTGCGCAAGGGTACCTCAGGGCAACCTATTGGGAAGGGGTTCGAACCCCCGATCCTCCAATCATCCTAACCGCTAGGCCACCGCTGCCCTGGAGAACAACAACAAACAGTAATTACACTGTGACCTTTAGGGGAAAAGGCTGGTCACAGTTGTTCACATCTACTCCGGCGGTGGTGAGATCAGCTATATGGAGAGTGCTTATATGTGGCATATGTGGATATCGAAACAACATGAGTGAGAAAGAGAGAATGATTGCTGCAGGAGTTCTCAGGGGCAGCTCTAAATAGAAGCTGACACAGTCCTGCTGACTTATTCCAGGCACACTCTGAAAGGCTAGAAAGAGCGATATGACACAGGATGCCACAATGTGTCCGAGTAAGGAAAGCTTACACTGACACGGCACAATCACATCAGCATCAGAGGGCACTGCTACCACCAATTCATTAAGCAAGAGTGGTGGAGAGGGGCAGGAGAAACCTGCTAATTCTATCATTATGGTCTTTTTCTCTCTCTTATATATATATAAAAGAGAGAGAGTGAAAGAGACCATAATGAAATTGGGGGCCTTCAGCAAGGTACCGTCCACAACGGTACAACACTGCTGCCCAGGCACCTTAATGCACCTGAGCATTAAGAGAGAGAGTGCCTGGATATGGCTGCACAGTATGTGTATGGGTTAAAAAGGATGCATTTCGTGTGGTTCACTGATTGCTGACAAATTGTCACGTTTTCACTCTGAGCAGCCCATTTACGCAATAGGAGGTACAATCCAGGCTGCTGATTTTAATCAGTCCTCCTTACAACTGCTATGTAAATGGTGGCCCTGTAGTTGTCCATAATTGCTAAATGTAGCAGCAAGTAAGTCACACTTTATCCTAAACCACCCTGATAAGCCTGAGATACCTTAATGAAGAACGAGATGCATTAGAGAGAAGATTTGTAGATGTCTTTTTGTTTGTTTCTCATCACAGTTTAAATTTTTTGTGCAATTTTATGAACATATTTGATTTGGGAAAGTTTAGCTTTTAGTTTCGTTTAGTTTAGGTTTGATTTTTAGACTATTGCTTTAATACAGGCAATATTTTTAGTGAAACACTTACCCCATTTGAAGTAACACCAAACGCTAAGCAGCTTTCCATCCTAAGCTCAAGCTTTTCCCCTTAGTTTGCAGGTGACTGCAAACCATTCCTATCCTCGCCCCATGTGTTGAGTCGGCTTTAGTCAAGGGCAGCGTGTTGACCAATGTCATCCATATGCGAGGTCAGAGAAGCTGAGGCCGGCATAAATCTTGAAGAAATATCATTAGCATACCCGCAGAGGCCACGGTGTTTGGAGTGCGTGCGGCTGGATTTGATTTGAGCCTCGATTTAGGATCGGATAAACACAGACAAATATGAAATGTGCACCCACCCCATAGAGGGGCTGCTGAATCCACTGCTGGCTTTAAAAGCCTCTGTTTGTCACAGTGCCTGTTTATAATAATACCCCAGATCAACATTACATTACACAGAGAGTCCCTTCCGTTTATCCAGTGTTGACTTTGTGCCGCCTCCATAGGGATCTGTTATTTGTCCTTCATATGTATGAATCACAAATGAAAAGAGTGGAGGGCTTGACTGAGAGAGGATACAAAGGGTTAGCTTACTTAATGCTTTTCTGCACTGATTTAGTAATTAACTGACTGTTACACGGTTTTGAAAGCTTTTCAATGAGAGCATGCCACCAAGGTTCTGCAAAGTTTTCTTTGAGTGATATCAGAGATTAAATACTTTTGCTTTTTAAAAATGCTTTTTATCCTTCTCTAAAGAAGCTTTGTGACATCTATTTATATGTAATAATTGTATCAAATTATGGTGTCAAAAAAATGTTCCAAACACAAAGTGTGTATATGGGATATGTGTGGGATATATCAGACAGCAAGTAGAAAAGTCATCATCTCCAAAATAACAAGTGTAGAAAGTTGGTTAGTACCTGTCAAGTGCTCAAGAAGAAGATGCCCATCGAACCGGTGACACAACCATGAGCACGCAAAGCTCATCGATGGACATTCTAATCCTGCAGGAGAGTTGGATATGATAGAAATGTGTCAGCACTCTCATTGCTTTTCAGCCTGGCGACTTTGGGCCTGTTTAGTCTTAGACCATTTTTTAAAGACTCCTGTAGTGTTCATAGAGGTTTTGTCGAACATGACACAGAATTTATGGTGCTTATTTGACCTCTTAATCCTCCATATCTCAGCCTAATCAATTTTCAGTGTGATGTGTAGGAGAAATTAGTCTGGATAAAAGCCCTATCTTGCAACTTAGAAGATGTGAAGGATCTGCTGCTTTTGTCTTGGTGCCAGATTCCAAAGCACGCGTTCAGATTTCTCGTGGGTCCTTCTCTGGTCAGAGGTGTTTTGAAATCACAAGCAGGTGGTTTTAATATTATCGGTGTATATTTAATGTCCATACATGTCATTGAAACCACCTGTCTGATATCGTTTACTCAAATTGGCTACTGGCCACTGTTTCCTTGAATCACTTCCAAACATGTGCAGTGCAAGAACAGTCCCATGATGTTGGGACTGAGGGGCATCTTTGGAGAAACTCTAGAAACTAGAATTCTAGAAACTGTTTTTTGGGCCTGAGGTTCCTTCAGGTTTCTAACAGAAGAGAGACTTGATATTAGTACTACTGTTGAAAATGAACTGCTGTTGAAAATTTTACTGTGTTAAATTTGCTAATCCGATGCGGACACATTTGTTGGGCTTAAAAGTTAAGGTAGTCTAGCATTCATAAATGTTGCATTTAATTTTACTGTCTCAGATTGCATCTTTTATTCCAAACAAGTCTCAGGTGGAGTGTCAGCATGTGTGTGTGTGTGTGTGTGTGCATGCAAACCTGCATGTTTGCATGCTGCTGTTCGCAGCTGTGTGCGGTAGTACAGAGGCAGAGTGTACTTATTGGCTCTCCCCTGCCGGTCACTGTTTGTCTTGATTTGAATGCGGTAGGTAGGATTAGGGAGTGGCAGGATGAGTGGGGCCGGCAGGGGCCACATTAGTTTAGCCGAATGTCATTTTCTGCACCAGCATGGAGGCCCTGCCTTTAATGTGGGGGAATTAACGAAGCTTGCCCTGCACAGAGCACAGTGCCATGCCCCAGCTTTCACCTCCTCCTCCTCCATCTGCCTCTCTCTCACCTGCAAGTCGAATTCTGTGCCTCAGACCCCAACAACAATTTGATCCTAGCTGTCATGAATTTTCTAGGTCTATCAAAAAAGTCCTGATTTTCAACTAGAAGTGCCTCTTTTCTAGGCTAGCTATTGTTTATTAAGAAAGAAAAGTGTTGCTGGATGTGGTGCATATTAGAGGTGTTAGGGTCTAAATAAACCTTTTCAGATTATCTTTAGAATGTATGGGTTTATTTTGTTATTTCTCCGATAATCAGTATACAGCACATTGCTATATAACTATAATTACTAGAATGAATTAATGAATGAATGAATGGAGGAAACAATAATAAAGCTTCATTAAACTTCTGTGAAGATGCACATTTACATACCTGTATAATGACGGGGGTACATAAGCTTGCAGAGTGTTATTGGCAAACCAGAGCCAGATCTAGTAAAAAGGGGACCGAAAGGGTTGCAAACATATAGCCACTCTTCATCCAAATGGCACAAAAACATACAAGCGGTAAACTGAGTGCACGACAACTGTACTACACCAACTGCTGCGATGATATAATTAGAGAACAGACCCTAATTTGAGCTGATTTAATTCACCCCTTTTATTTATTCAGGGAAAAGGGACGTGACCTTCAACTAAGAATATAGTCTGGGCTGAACTGTACATGGACCCAGATTCAGTGCATTTTAACACTCCCTCAACACCCCATTGCCCAGAAGTGCTTCATGCTGGCATTAAAAAAGTGGCTCGTTGAATTAGAAATGAAATACAGAACAGATTTTCCAGGTTTTATCCAACGGTTATCAAATATATTAAGTAGCTTATTTATTAATTAGGAAATAAGAATTTAGAAAATAATAAGCAGTTATAATGTAAATAGGAGTCCAAAGTCATTTATACTGTTGTAGCTGAGAAGTTGCAAATCACTTTTTTTTTTTTTTTACCATTACCTGGTATGTTTATTAGCTATCACATACAACAGCATTTTCACTGATTAGTTCTAAGATGTTTTTAAGATGGTTTAAACACACTAATAACCTACTTTTTAATCACTCATAAATCCTAATATCGAGTGCACAGAAGTTTTGTATGATATTTATTAGTTTGCTACCTTAAAACCAGTCTCAACATGCAAAAATTGCAGTTTTGTAGTAATAGTATTTTTTTTAGAATGCATTGCTGCCTTATAAACAGGTCTATCTGCTATTTTGGGGCTCATTGACTTCACTTGAGTTTGCACAGTGATGGGATAATGCTTAAGAATAAGGACTTCCCCAAAAAGAACTGCTGAAGATTAAGGGTGGATAGTTTATAACCATTATTTCACTTCCCTTTCTCCTGCAGACAACCAGTAGGAACACAAGAGGAGCTCCTGGTCTATATCTGGACTGAGGGTCCTCTGGAGTTTATCGACGCTTCTGACTCCCTCAAGCCATTCACTGAATATGAGTACAGAGTTGCTGCCCACAACTCACAGGGCTCCACCTCAAGCTCCTGGAGCTCCGCCCTCACTCTGGAGGCAGAGCCTCAGGGCATGGACATGCCCACAGCATGGCCTACCAGCGCTTACTCCATCCTTCTAAACTGGACCCAGCCCAGTAAGCCCAACGGACTGATCTCCAAGTACAAGATAGTGTACCAGAAACAGCCCAGAGACCCCACACTCAGCTCCACTCCTGTGACAGCCCTCACAGTACTGGTAAGATGCAATCATTTTTTTAAGGGTCGTTTTTCTTGAACGTACCCTTTGAAAAGGCATTGTTCCTACAAAAAAAGCAAGTTGGCACTCAGTACTTGTTAACATGAGTTAAGGGTTTAGAGTTAAAAATAAAAGTATTTTTTTATGTTTTACTTCCTTTAAAGTATTTCTAATATAAACTGCATCCATGAATTGTAGTTAAATTACAATTTAAGGCTTATTTTCCAAAGGAACATTGCGAGAACACATATGCTACTTATAACGTCATTCTAAATTATTGGAAACTCAATGTGCAATAGCCACATCACTAACATCTCACTGTGTTAGTTTTACAGTGCTTTGCAAAAGTATTCAGCCCCCTTGGCATTTTTCATGTGTTGTTGCCTCACAACCTGGAATTAAAATGGACTGTTTGAGTTTGCACTATTTCATTTACAGAACATGCCTACAACTTTGAAGATGTATTTTTTTTATTGTGAGGCAAACAACAAATAGGACAAAATAACAGAAAACTTCAGTGTGCATAACTGTTCTAAAGTCAGTGCTTTGTAGAGCCAACTTTTGTAGAGCCTTGGATAAGTCTCTATGAGCTCGCCACATCTTGCCACTTGGATTTTTGCACCATTCCTCAAGGCAAAACTGCTCCAGCTCCTTCATATTGGATGTTTCTGCTTGTGAACAGCAATCTTCAATTCTGACCACAGATTCTCAATTGGAGTGAGGTCTAAAAAAAACCTTTAAATGTTTCCCCTTAAACCCCTCGAATGTTGCTTTAGCAGTATGCTTCTGGTCATTGTCCTGCTGGAAGGTGAACCTCCGTCCCAGTCTCAAATCACAGGCAGACTGACACTGGTTTTGCTCAAGAATATCCCTGTTTTAAGCACCATCCATCTTTCCCTCGACTCTGAGCAGTTTCCCAGTCCCTGCTGCTGAAAAACATCTCCACAGCATGATGCTGCCACCACCATGTTTTACTGTGGCGATGGTGTTCTTGGGGTGATGGGATGTGTTGGGTTTGCGCTAGACGTAGCATTTTCCTTGGTGGCCGAAATGTTCAGTTTTAGTCTCATCTGACCAGAGCACCTTCCTCCATACATTTGGGGAGTCACCCACGTGCCTTTTGGCAAACTCAAAATGCGCCTTCTTATTTTTAATGTTAAGTAATGACTTTTTTCTGGCCACTCTTCCATAAAGCCCAGCTCTATGGCATGTACGGCTTGTTGTGGTCCTATGGACACATACTCCAGTCTCTGCTGTGGAACTCTGCAACTCCTTCAGGGTTACCTTTGGTCACTGTGCCTCCTCTCTGATTAATGCCCTCCTTGCCCGGTCTGTGAGTTTTGGTTTGGTGGCCCTCTCTTGGCAGGTTTGTTGTGGTACCATGTTCTTTCCATTTGAAGATGATGGATTTGATGGTGCTCTGGGGGATCATCAAAGATTCTGATATTATTTTTATAATCCAACCCTGACTTCCTCTGACTTCTCAACGGCTTTGTCCCTGACTTGTTTGGAGAGCTCCTTGGTCTTCATGGTGTGATGTCTCTTGCTTAGTGGTGTTGCAGCCTATGGGGCTATATTTATACTGACTGATCATGTGACACTTAGATTGCACACAGGTGGACTTCATTTCACTAATTATGTGACTTTTGAAGGTAGTTGGTTGCACCAGGACTTTTTAGGGACTTCATGGCAAAGTGGATGAATACATATGCACTTGCTAATCTTTTAATTATTTTTTATATACAGTACTATGCAGAAGTTTTAAAATTACACTTACATTACTGTGAAATGTTTTAGGCAGGTATGAAAAAATGCTGTAAACAAAGAATGCTTTCAAAAATGGAAGTGTTAATAATTTATTTTCCTCAATCAACAAAATGCAGTGAATGAACAAAAGAGAACTCTAAATCAAATCAAAATTTGGTGTTTCTACCTTTTGCCTTCAAAACAGCATCAGTTCTTCTAGGTACACTTGTACACAGTTGTTGAAGGAACTCGGCTGGTAGGTTGTTCCAAACATGACTGTGTTTCAACCTCAGTCTGACATTGATGATCACAGCAGTTTGGTAAAACTGGTTGATCATACACCGACTATAATCCTACAAAATCCCTGACTTTGTGCAAGTGTACCAAGAAGAACTGATGCTGGTTTGAAGGCAAAAGGTGTTAACACCAAATATTGATCTGATTTATATTTTTCTTTTGTTCGCTCACTTTGCATTTTGTAAATTGATAAAAATAAACAATCATTATTTATATTTCTGAAAGCGTTCTTTGTGTACAGCATTTTTTCACACGTGCTTAAAACTTTTGCACAGTACTGTATATTTTTCTCATTTCACTTCACCAACTTAGACTATTTTGTGCAGATCCATCACATAAAATAAGATTTAGAAACATTTAAATAACAGGTTGGAATGTAACAAAATTGGTAAAAAGCCAAGGGTGGGTGAATACTTTTGCAAGGCACTGTATATACTTTTGTAGTGGTAATGTTTCAAAACAGTATGTTCAGAACTTTCTTTACCATGTGATGGTATACCCTTAGTAGCCTTAATGAACTTCTTGCTTAATAATAAAAGTTTTGTATTACTTGTACCACTCAAACCACATTTGATCTGTAATGTCTGGCAAAGTGACTTAAACTTTCATGAAACTTTTCATTCACAACTGCAACACCCAGATTTTTTGGCATCTTAATATTGAATAACTAATATGAGGTGGTTACTCACTTTCACTTTCATTGTGGTCAATGTCTAAAGTTTTCTGTTGGCCATTTTTCCAATAACCTGAACGCAGAAATCTTCTCAACACTACAGAATTATTGCAGTGGATAAAGTAGCTTACATTCAGTTTTTTTTTTCCATAAAAGATAACACAGTCACAATGGAATAGGGGGTTTTAATAACCATGAAAGGGTATCAGAACATTTTTCCCCCATGGGCTTTTAGAGAACATGCACCGTATTGGTCAATATTGTCATTAGAGACAGCACTTTAACTTGCACTTTCACTTAAGGGCAAATCAAATCTACATAATTTAAGATTCTGTTTAGATTCTACACTCTTCTCTGGCATGTCATGGCAGTCAGAAATCAGAAATATTCAAAAATCAGATTTAGGCATGAAAACTTTTTTTATTCCTAAATTAACATTGATAAGAGTTTTTAATTAATTTATCCAAGTCTATTTGGTTAGTGGGACAAATATGATAATTTCTGACTTAAGTGCCTTGAAGAACCACAGGTTGTCACATATTACTGAATGACTGACTGACTGAACCTCTATAATTCCACCTTGACAGTAAAACTGAGCAGACTAGCCTTATGTGTAGTAATGTCTTCTCTCAAATTGTTATGGAAGAAAATATCAATATCTATATCTCTTGTAAAGTGGAAGGTGGAAGGTTCTTTCTCAGTGAGAAAGAGCTATACGCGAACCATATGCGATCTTCTGTATGCCATGAGCAGTGCAACAAGATCGGCTGACCTTTGTTTGCTGGTCATAATTTATATCAAATGTAAATTTGCCCTTTAACCTGATTCATTTGAATTAAACTTTGGTCACAATCATTCATCAGTGACTTTCTTTGCCTGCCGTTTCAAGCAAGCAAAAACAGCACAGCTTGCTTCACGGAGAGGATATCATTCACTATGTGCTCCGTTTGCACGTGCACAGGTTGCAGTGAGTGTGTAGAGCAGAGTTCAGAACACAGCAGATGTGACCAGCTGAGCCTCAGCATCTGCTTAATGTAGGCCTGTGAGCCTTTTCTAAACTCTTTATTTCATAGCTACCTTCATTAACCACTGCATCTGAGACATCCTGATTTAAAAAAGGAAAAACCTGGCCTTAATAAATTCTATTGTCTCTGCAGTCAAACTTTATACAGGAAAGAGGGAAGGTAGGGTAAAGATTAATCTGAACAAAATCTACACTGAGAAATTTTTGTAACAAGACATTGACTTCAGGAAATGTGAAGTTAAAATTAAAAGTTAATCTCTCATACAAAAATATTTATCTTTATTTTAACACTTTTGTGTAATGTAAAAAAGAGATATACAGCTTGTGTACAAACTCCCCTGTTTCAACTAAGCTCAATCGATCACATCACATAGGTTATGTAGGCATATCACCTTTCTCTATTGATTAATAGATAGGATTTAGAGAAATATCACATTATTATAACATTTAATCAATGAATACAACAGTTATAAGAAGCATGATAAAGTGAAAGTGACTATTCTTGTCATTGTGAGCACCCATAGCAAAATTGGGCTTCTGCATTTAACCTTAGCAGCTGGGGGCAGCTGTGAAAGCTCCCTGGGAGCAGTGATGGGGACAGTGCCTTACTCACAAGCACCTGAGAGCAACCTACTGGCAAGGAGTTTGAACCTACAATCTTCAGAGCCTGTGGCCAAGTCCCTAACCGCTAGGCCACCGCTGTTTAGTGATGTGGTTTGACTTTGGGGCTGTTTTGCTGGAGCATGGTCTAGCCGGCTCTCCATCACAGTTTCCACTATACATTCTTTTTTGTGACAGAGGTTGCTTAAAGACAACGTTAACTATTTGTCCAAAAGCTGATCTTGAAGTGATGGGTGGACAATGACCAAAAACGTTTTTTTGCAAACGCATTCCTCAGTGGCATCTTTGTTCAATTCCTTTTTCAAATAAGGTCATTTTAGTATATTTTGAGAAAAAAACAAATATTTACAGCATTTTGCAGACACTCTTATGCCAGAGTAACTTCCATTTCCTAATTACAGGGACAGTCCCCCAGAGCAATTCAGTCTTGCTCAGGGACCCAGTGGTGGTAGCACCAGAGGTGGGATTTGAACCTGGGATCTCTTGAGCTATAGGTCCATAGGCAAGTTCCCTACCACTAGACCACTGCAACCCTATCATTGCTGTTTGAATATTTCTAAGTAAAGATCTAAATGTTTAATGGGCTGTCCTATTTTCTTCACATGACTGTAAGTTGTGATTGTAAGTTGTGTTTATGATCAGTAAGGTGATTCACCCAGGGTGAGGCTCAGCCATTGCACTCCAGTTGTGCTGACCCCTGTGAATTCCTCAAATGTGGGAACCTCTACATAATCTTTGATAGCAGGAAACCGCATTCGCGCCATCCCCTGAAACAGTTCAGGGCAGTGGTTGCCGAGTGGTTAGGGAGTTGGCCCCAGGATCCAAAGGTCATGGGTTCAAATCTCAGACCAGTGTATTACCCTGAGGTTGCTTTGAGCAAGGTGCTGTCTGCATCAATGCTCCCTGGGTGCTTTTACAAGCTGCTCACTGCTGTATGGGTAAAATGCAGAGGTTGAATTTTGTTTCACTGTGTCACTGTGTGTTTCTCAAAAATAGTCACTTTCACTTTCACCTTTTTAAAAACAGCTCATATCAACAAGCTTCCAGTGACACTTTTTGGGGTGACAATGCTCAATATAGCCTTTATGACAAGTGATGCTTATTGGAATAAATCTTTATAAATATTAATGCCGGTTAACGCCAGTTGTCATCATATTTTTGTAGACATCACTTAACCACACAGTAAAGTGTTTTCAAAAAAGAAGATAAGACCAGACAGTGTTGGTTTAAAATATGTGTCAGAAATGAAGATTTCAGTTTTCTACTCTGCACTTTGGGAACCTCAAAAATGGCCCAAAAATGTTTTAGTGTTAATTCTTACCAATATTTCCTTTTAATTCCTTGAAATAGATTAAATCAGATCAACTCATTAAAAAAAAAATGGGACAAAGTAAGTTGACTACTTTCTAACCTTGATTTATTTATTTTATTTGCTCCCTGGTAAGAACATGCAGAGAGTGAGCTTTTGAAGGCCACAACTCCAGCTCTGTATGTTCATAGCTAAAGCACTATAAATTCTGCAAGTCAAATATGAAAAAATCTGTCTGTAATCATCACCACAGCGCTCATGTTTAAACCAATCCTTAATTTCCTGACACCTTGTACAGCTAGAACTGTAGTCCAGGTAATTCATGATACCCATTCTGTTTGTCCCAGTGGAAAATAACAGGCACTTCTCTGACACTGAGGAAACTAGTTGCATAAAAAACTTCAGGCTTCCTGAGTCAGAATCACTTCATCGATGAAGTAAAATTGCAAAAATACAAAATCTTAAACTGAGCTGTGAGTTATGAAAGTGACAACCCTTGTAATTGCAAGGTCACAGCACAGCACACGTGAACCACAACGAAATTGGACCTCTGCATTTAACCCATGCACACAAACACCGTGCAGCTATTGAAAGCGCCCTGGGAGCAGTGATGGGGACGGTACCTCGCTCAAGGGTACCTCAGGGCAACCTACTTGTGAGCGAATCGAACCCACAATCTTCCGATGTGGGGCAACTCCCTAACCACTAGGCCACTGCTGCCCCCTATATTATGCTGATTTAAAAAAAAAAAAAAACCCTGTGTAATATTATTAACAGTTGATTAACTAAGGAATAATAAACATGTCTTCCAGAAGGAAGATTTCATGGACATTTAAATGCACTATTACTATTTATTTGCTAAATTTTATTGTTAAATTCAACAAATAAATAGATATTGTGTTGTGTGTAAATAAGCCATGCCATTTGGCCAAGGATGTGCAAAATTGTGCACCTGCCTGTAAAAAGTACAGCATATTTACACCAATAAATTATACTGCGATAATGCTGTCCAGGTGCAATTGGCAAATATTGCACCACAAGCCAAAAACTGCAAGCATCTGAGTCAAGAGTCCTGCATTGGCCGGGTTTAGTCTGAGCCAGGCTAAGCCCCTCTTCATGGCACCGTGATGGGGAAAGAATCCAGGTCCCACTGAGGGGCTCCACTTCCCCCACCGGGCTCCAGAGAGATGCCGGCCTGATAGACAAATTAATTATTTGGGTAGCAATTAATGAACGTCATCCAAGCTAAGCCTTTTATCAGCACTCCCTCTCTTCTTCTATGGGAGTAATTTACAGCTGCAGCGCTATTCTTGGCAGTCCTTTCTGGTTTTTCTTGACCTCCAGAAGTCTACGTTCATTTGGGTGGTGGGCAAACGTGTGACGTCAGGTATTTTGCTGTTAATCAGCTCGTAATTAATTTTCCACACTGTCCTTAGCCCTCTTGAGTTATGACCCTGACCTGGTAATGGGTGCTGCTGATTTATCATCTTGTGTTTTGAATTATTTTCTTTTTTTTTTTTTTCACATAACTTAATTCTTGTGTCTTCTTTTTCTTTATTTATTTAGTTAATTTTATGAGAGCAAAAACTTTGAGAGGCAGTCCTTGAATCAGTATTTCGCCTTGTTTAGTCTTTAATTCATTATGGCTGAATACTAAGTAGAATATTTATTCAAAGGTAATAACATTTGTTTTAGTGGAAGAATAAAAGGTCAGGCTAGTGTGCCTGAATCGTTACACCTGTATTTTCAGTTCATGATTAACACAGATCATGAATATGTGTAACAGTGACGTGGTGTGGGAAGGACGTCTGTGCAGAGCCAGCGATCCAGAACATAACTTTATTAAAGCACACAAAACAAGACACAAGGACCCTAAAAACCACCCGTAACTTAAAGCATCGCCTAGTGAATGAACCTCTGTTCTAACTCACTGGGGGTTAAATAGCAGCCCCAATGAAGCACACCTGTGCCTTCATGAGCTCAGGGGTGCCCAGTCAGAACAGAACGCCCTCTACCGTGACCGAACAAAACCCAAACAGTGATAGACTGTGACAATATGTGAGTATATCACTTTTAATGGCATTATTATGCAGTGGTTTTGAGTTGAAAATATTACAAGAGAAGGGAGAAGGATGTTGAGGACGGAGCTGCATGGAAAGAGGAAAAGAGGAAGACCAAATCGGAGGTTTATGGACATGCTGGGAGAGGGCATGCAAGCGGTTGGTTTGAAAGAGGGAGATGCAGAGAACAGAAAGAAATGGAAACGGTTGATTTACTTTGGCAACCCCAAAAGGGGAGCAGCCGAAAGAAGAAGACAGAATGGTTAACATTTTCATTCAAAATTACATTATTAACATTAAGTTTAACATTACATTATTTAGAATATTATGTTAAGTTTAATATTCATTTGCGAAGCAGCGCTATATTCACTGAGCCACTGTCCATCTATGCTGCAGTCTTAACGGGACATCTTCCATTGGGAATTAGGAGTGTGGTTATTAGCACAATTTCTCAGGGATACATTTATAATCCATTGATCCTGGCGGGTCTTTTTGGACACTGGCTTTGTGCTAGATCAGCTGTCCTGCCTGCTGTGTCGATATTTGGCCTGCAGAAGGGTGTCATATTGATTTTGCTGTAACCAACTGTTGCGTGGCTACAGGTTGATACTCTCCTCACCAGTTAACATGGATGACTGAGTGAAGCAAGGATTCCCAGTGAAGTTTGGATGTCACTTCATTGTACTAGTTTGGCAGTGGATTTCACTATGAATGCAATGAAATAAAATTATTAAATTCCTCCATGTGGACACACACAGTATCCTCACTGAGCAGCTGAGTTTGTCTGTTCTTTGCATTTAATCCATCACAGGTAGTGAATACACACCAGACAGGATGTGCTGCAATAAAGGCACCTGGTTGGATGTGGCAAAGTGTTTTCATCCACTATATTTCCTGCCAGTCCTGGGGATTGGACCCCAATCTGAGCAACCAAACCTCTAATCATTAGGCCACAGCTACCCACATGCAACGATACAGCCATAACTTTGGCCTTATAGACCACATTATAAAAATGCCCCATGCACATTCAGCACTTACACCACAAAGCTGATAACTTTTGCACTTGTCTTCTCTGCAATTCATAAGGTTCTCCTGTGTCTGTGTAGGCACAGGATGTGCAGGAGATGGTCATGAGCAGGCAGGGAGCAGAGCAGATGGCATAATGTTTAGTAATGCTTCTTCATAATGTTGAGTAGCGCTGGATCATCAGGAGGAGAGACGTAGCCGAACGAGCCCCATCCAGTGCCTCAATCTCTGCCTGCCTTTTTTCTTGCTATTTTTTGTTGATGATGGGGGGAGGGGGTCTGCTATTGATCCCTGGCTGTGCTATGTGCTGTGGCTGGTGCCAGAGAGGGTGATTAATGGGGACATCGCAGCGGCAGGACTGAATGAGGCTACACAGCACAGGCGGTCTGTGCAGCCAAAATCCTGCCCCCACCGCCATACGCACAGACGTCCCTCATTACCAAACACTTATCAAAGCTACCAGAGAGAGATGGCCTGAGCTCAGCCAGCTCCAGAATCCCCTATATTCCCTTTCACTGACTTTTCTTTCATTTTCGCCTTACTTCTCTTCCACTTTGAAAGCTCTCCCATTTAGTTATTTCCTTCTTTTACCTTTTCTGCCTGTCTCTCTACCATTTTCACTGCCTCTCTGCTTTACAGTTTCTCCCCTCTCTCTCATTCTCTCTTCTCTCCCCTTCCATTCCTCCCCCTCCCCCTTTCCAGATGCTGCTCTGGCCCCGTGAGGTTCTCAGCGATGGGAGATGTATTAATACATCCTATTGATTAGATCAGGACCCCTGACAGTCATTTGCCGCGATACCATCTGGCTGCTGTTCCGATGCCTTCACCCAAACAGGACGTGACACCTTATTAATCTCCACCGGCGCTCCGTACACACTTTGCCTTTCTGCGCACAGAAGCCCCACTCTGCTGGAGTGGCGGCGGAGAGGCAGGCAGACCTGAAGGGTGCAAGAAATTAAGGTTATTACACAAATTGAGCCATATGGTCCAAATATTTCAGAGCTGAAATTTACTAGGCAATAAAAATTGCTCCTGCCTTCCTAATGGTGTAAATTGCAGTTTAACCATGGCTCTAATGATGTCCTTCTGCTGCCTGTAACCACTCTAACATGAAGGACATTGTTTAAAAAATGCACAGGAAAAAAAGAGAAGGGGGGGTTGTTGAAACGGCAACAGCATGTTTACAATCTGTTAGTGTATCATTAAGAAGAGAGGGAAGAGTGTATAGACATGATGGCAAGCACTGGACCATGTCTTTTTTTTATTTTTTTGTAGACGACGAGACACTCGTTTGAGCGGCGTGGAACAATCTGAGCAGAATTCTGAGCAGCCAGTTTCGGGCCACATAAACAGCATGGCCGCTCATTAACTAAAAGGATGAATGCTGTAAGGGCCCCTGTTTGATTACACTTTGCTTTATGGGTTGTAGCGAGACTCGTTGCTTCATCAAAGACGGCTGCTGCGTGTCAACGTGGGGTCACGCCCAATAGAAACTGACAGGAGAAGTGTGAACATTTTTTGTTGAGTGTCACTCGTGTTTTGTTTGCTTGTGTTCTTTCCTGCCATATGGTGTGGTGAATGCAACTAACACAAGACTGGAAGATGGCACAGCGTGTGAAGGTTAGACAATATGATGTCCATTTCAAAAGGCCTTTTAGTGTAATAATTTAGCGTAAAACAGTACACACTTCCATTTACCAAATGTGCTCAAGCATCCAGAAACTGTTTGGCATTCACATTTTATTTTAGCACTGGAACCCAAATCTGTTCCACAAAAACATCCACAAAACTCTCACAACCCATTTTTTTTCATCATTTTTAAAGCTCTTGATTGAGGTGGAGCAGACGTGCCAATATTTTTAATAACAAAATGGATTTCAGGAGTGACAGAGGCATCCTTCTGCTGTAGCCTGTTTTTCCACAACGGCAAAAAACATCACTTTGCCGTTGTCATGTCAAGGTGGTTTAGTAAATTTGTTTAGTGTTTTTTTTTTCTGATGTTGTTGTGGGACTTTATTTATTGAACTATTTCTTCTGTTGTTTTTGTCACAATTTTATCCAATATGGTTTATTTATGTATTTGATTTATCTGAGTATACGTTATCCTGCAGTGAACTGGCAACCTGTCCAAGATGCTTCTCTAGTCTTTTGCCCTGGGTGCACTGGGAAATGCTTCAGCAACACCCGTGACCCTTCTTAGGAGAAGTGTTTAATATATGAACGATTGAATAAATGAATTAATGAACTTATTTATCCATCCATCCATTATCTGCCGCTTGTCCCAAACGGGGTCGCGGGGGAGTGCTGGTGTCCAACCCAGTGCACACAGGGCGAGGACGGGGGACGCACCCTGGACAGGTCGCCAGCCCATCGCAGGGAGTGAACTTATTTATTTATTTATTTATTAAAATTTGTCATCAAAGAATCAAAAACACTGTTTTTGTTGTTGCTTAATGAGACGGCCATGGTGTTTAAGCACATTAATTTCCAATTCCATCTAGAGCCTTCAAAGTCCAAAAAGTAAATGAATCCAACATATTTTAGGGAGTGATTTATTTATTTATTTATTTTGAGAGCACTATCACAGTTTTGTATTTGTCAAGTGCATAAATTCTTCAATATAATAAAAATCCAATTACAGTTGATTTAAAGTTTGTAAAATCTGTGCCACCTTCAGTTTGATGCATCATAATGCATCAATGAATTTTTCCGCTTCTTGTGTGCATGTATGCATAAGCATCCTTGTGCGTGCTCTTCAACAAAGAGGCTAGTCTCTATCAGACACGGGTCCCGTCAGAAGAAGTGGCCAGTGATTTGAGGGCTCTCAGGCTGATTGGAGCTTCTTTGAAACACAGTCGTCCACCCCAAACAGCAAATCACCCATCCAGCACAAGCATCTTAGACTGCGAAACCTCTCTGCTAAAGTCTGCTGTTTCATTATTACTCCCGCACAAGAGGCCACATGCTTTCCAGTAATGTTGAATGTAAGCCCAAGCTCATCTTTGCCTGCCTTCTCTTCAATACTTGCACTAAAGGTGCACTCAGGATTAAGAGGCTTGGATAGCAGAACAATAAGGGCCTCAGAAGAGGAGCCTTGGTTAATCAGGGGAGGTTTCAAAGTCTCTTGTGTCTTTAGGTCTTTATGTAACTGATTTTTGTTCTTATTTGAGGTTCTTATTGAAATGGAGGAATAGAAAGCATGCATTGATTCAGGGATGCTGGTAACATTAGCATGATATATGGTATTCTGCAAAATTCTTTATAATTTGCTATGGAATCATCTTGCGACCTGTCAAACTGTCCTATCTACCAATTACCATTCATAAACGACTTACATAAATAGCATTGATTTACATCTGGGACGTATAATCCAGTCCTAATAGGTGTGGCTGCAGGATGTCAGGAGCTGATGTTACCAAGAGATCTACCAAAGTCATTTGTGTTCCTGTTTGTTTGGAATAAAACCCCCTTATGTGCTTGATAACAACACCCACATTTACAAGTGTCAGATCAAGTCTATTGAAAACAGCATGCAAGAGATAAACAGATTCGTACGTGTGTGTTTTTGATTAGCAATTTTTCCATTAATTTCAACTGCAGGCTGGCCCTCACTTGGTTGCTCGCTGGGTAGACTCACAAGGAGTGAAATTTTGAAAAAGCCACCACAACTTTTCCTCGGATAAAGGCCTCAGCTGATGCTTTTTGATGCGGCAGGTCCTGCTGCTGTGCTGCTGTTAGTGGTGTGCTAATGAAAGAGCAAGTCTAGGCTGAAGTCAGCAGCAGCAGGCAGGGACAGGCTCGTCTACTGTATGCAGATGAGGCAGTCACATACCTTTGAAGGGCCAGGATTCTCCGCTTTCGGCTAATTAGCATAATTGTTGTGACAAATACACATGGTTATTCTTAATTAAAATCATCCCCAGGCCCGCTCGACCCCCAGCGCTGTCACAGGAAATAACTCGCACACAAGCCTCTGATGGCACAGGAGACCTGTGTTGAGTTGAAAGAGGGGGGGAGAGAAAAAGAAAAAGGTTGCAAAAGACAGTACAAATGACTGATTCCCTGAACCACTAACTGCGCTTCTGTCTCCTGTTCCTCTAATGCATAACATAAGGAGGGTTCTCTCTGACTCAATTATGCTGATTTCCCTTTGAATCGGCTAAAGTGTGAATTGTGCATTTGTCAAGAGGAGATCTGAGCCTTTCATAAAAAGTTGAGCCGCCCACAGGTTGTTGGGGAACAGCAGTCGAAATGTAACGCAGGAAAAAAATGGAGCAAAAGATCCAGAACAGAATCATTTCATTCACCTGAGGAAATACATACAATTAACAGAAGATATACATCTATGTCAAGTGCATGCTTTTTCTTTCTGCTGTAGAGATACAAGGTTCAGGTTTTGCATGGCCCTTAAGGCAGCCTGATCCGATTCCCTTAATCAAAACTTAAACACTTCCTATTTTAGGGATCTGTGCTGTTAACATTTATTTGGAAATCTATAACCAAAATCAATCCTCTTAGTTGCTGTTTAATGGCTGCCTTGAGTGTCTTGGTCCAGCGAGCGTGCGCTTGTTAATGTCTCGGTATCCATGTTTGGAAAAGAGTTTGATAGCATTGCCATCTAGGGGCTGGATATAAGTCTCAGTGCTGAAATAAAATGGAATGAAGCAGCTGTTGCTATTGACAGTGTGCATATGTTTGCCGGGTTTATAGTCCAAACGCGTTCCATATTTCACAGCGTTAAAAAGGTACCTTTTAAACGGCCCGCCGCCTCCCAGAGTCGTAATGGATGCGGGTATAAAAAAGCTGTCTTGGGGGCTGGTGGGGGGGTTACGATTGACTGTTGGTGCCAAACCTTATGCTGATGCCATGCTGGCACTGGGTTCATGAAATCCTTTTTTGCCTTTAGTTATGGCCACGATTAATCCACTTAGCTGTTAAAGGCATGGTCGAAATCATTTACGAAATCCATAGTGTATCAGACATGAATTCTCCCAGCTTTGCTATCTGAGCGTAGTTTTACTATTATGGTAATTTTTGCCCTTGTATGCCAATGCCGCTGAGTAAGGATGATAACAGCTTTATAATCCTGGTCCAAACCGGATACGGTTTAGTGTTTACTGGACCTTGGCATTCAAATGCATGGTATTCATGAACCATCTAGAGCAAATGTCTGTATTGAGATCAGTTTGAGATCAGTAAATTGTGTCATGAATTCACAAAATGACACTAAAGTGTTGCCCTGAACTGCTCTGAGTAAATAGCATAATATACCATCTGTAATTCCTGGGAATGCTCACCAGCTTTTGCCAGACTGCTTTGTAAATAAGAAAGCTTTATTATTCTCACTTTCTCTTTTTTTCTGTGTCTGCATTTTAGTGCCTCGAATGCAAAAAGGACTCAAAATGTGTAATCATGAAACCAGAACTAGCTCAGTTTTAAAAGCCCAGACCATTATTTCTCCTCCACCAAATCACTACTGGCTCTCCTGGCATCTGCAAACCCAGATTCATCTCTCTGAATGATACTGAAGCAAATACATTTTAAAGAAAACATGTTTTTACTGCTGAGGCTACGACCATTTAAATATATAAACTGTGTGCCCAATTATTAGGCAAGTGAGTATTTTGACCATGTCATCATTTATAATATATAATAATAAATGATGTATATGTAACATTCCATATGTTCCATAAGTCACTCATATCCACACACACAGCCTCAATCGATGCTCACATTGTGTGATGCCTGGGAAAAAAAGATGTCTGTTAAGTAGTTTTTCCATGTGTCCCGTGTAATGGCGAAGGGAAAAAGGAGCACTTTGTGCACACAGCAAATTCTGACATACTCTAAGCATTGATTATGCAAGAATGGGCTCCATCAATCAGGATTTGGTGCAGTTGTTGGCAGTGCCATGGCAAATTAAAGAAGTCTTGAAAAAGAAGGGCCGACTCTGTAAATATTTACTCTTTCCATAAACTTGTAATTGTCAATTGCCTTTTGAATGAAACGTATGAAATGCTTGTAATTATACTTCAGTTACCATAGAAACATCTGATAAAAAACAATTAATTGAAGAAGCAAACTTGAAAACCAATTCTTTGACGTTCTTAAAACTTTTGCCGAAGCTGTGCTGCCAGTGCCCACTAGGGGGCCTAAAAGCCATTTTCTTCCGTAATGCTGGGGCCATTGGTACCTGCCACTAGCCTCTGATGAGCTCCGAGGTGAAGCTAAAATGTTCCCCCATAATCTTTTTTTCAGTTCATCCACTCATGGCATAGCTATCAAATAGAGACACCTTGTTTAACATAAGGAAGTCATTCCAGGAGCAAAATCCTGTTGTGCTCAGGCACCATCACAACAGGGCTGGAACTCATACTTGAGGATGTCCCACCCGGCCTCTACCGCTCTGTAGGACTGTTGGTGCAACACGACTCTGGCAGGGGCGCGGATATCATGTTGGATCAGATGTGTCTTGCACAGATCAGAAAACACTACACTGATGATCTAATCGACGCACTAACTTACTTCCTGCGTTGTACATCATTCAGTTGTTCCCCCAGGTGGATATCCAACTGTTGATCTATTTTTTTTGGTTTTTGATGTGGTATACCTGGGAGTCCTGGTGCCAGCCCAGCTGGCAGACCTAATAAGTAACTGGTCTGACTTCCTGATCCATGGTATACAGCTCTTTCCAGGTGGCAAGGAATTTGCAGGTGGAGGTGGGAATCAGGATCAGTACTCAATCACCTGGCTGAAAATGCTGGGGTTGGGCTGGCTGGATGTACAGACACTGCTGCATTCGCTGGTCCTCCTCCATGTTCTCACAGGCATCACCTTCTGTAAGCCTAAAGAGGAACACAAATGGAGTATAGCCCATGGATGCCTGGGGCATTTCCCAGACTACACAGAGCAAATAGGGCAACATGAAATCCCATTTCCATTCATCATCCTCAATCCCCCTTGGTAGCATCCTCTTCAATGTCTGGTTGCAGTGTTCTGCCAGCTCCGCTGTAAGAGGGTGACAGACGATTGTGTGAAAGAGTTTTTCCCACAACAACCAGCAGAAGTCTGGTTGGTGAGGATCTCTAAGGGGATCCACACTCGACTCGAGAGGAAGAAGAGCTCTTGTGTGATCAGAAATCACTTTCCTTAGCGGAATAGCTTCTGAGTACCAGGTGGCATAGTCGACCAATGCCAGGATGTATTCATGTCCATGGGCAGCAGCCCATAAATGATGGGCAGTGATACCAAGGGGGCTAGTTGGGGCATCCAGTGTGCAATCTGTCAGCACATTGCATAGTGCTGGATGAAGTTATGTGCCGACGCCTGGATGTGTGCCAATAAAACCAATCCTCGATCTTCTTCAAGGTCTCCCCAGGGTGGCCTCTGAGGGGGTGACTGTGAGCCAGATACATGATGATGTTGATCTTGTACCTCAGGGCCAGGTTTCAATGGGGGTGCCTCTCCTTGGTACCACATAGTAGATCATTTTTGATAATGAAGTGAAATGGTGGCAAAGGGCCCAATCTCCATTCACCACTGGAGCCTGGTTCCAGCAGTGCTTCAGGTTCTTGTCTTAATTTTTTTCCCTCAGGAAGGAGGTTTCCTGATTGGCCTGCGGAACAGATCAGAGACAAGGTAACGATTTGGGTCTCATTCTCATGAAAAGCTTAGGGCATAGGTTCATTCTTGTTTTGCCACGCAATTTACTCTGGGCAAGGAGGCTGCTCTGGCTGTTAGTCCATGAACTGCGTGGCAGTGCCTCTCAGTGGCTTTGCAGGCTTTGTACTGTGGGCTTGTGATTAAGAGATGTCTACCCTTTAAGGAAGATCCAGAAACTCGGAGTGACTCAGGGGAGCCATCTACCCACTCGCCACCTGAGAGCTGGGGATGGCCTGTATTTTACCGTCTAACGCCACTAGCTCCATGACCTCCGCAGTTGGTTATGCAGGCCAGAGCTAGCAATGGGCCAGTCGGTGGATCCTGGCCACCTGGGTGTGATGAGTCTCTGATGGATTGTTGCACCAGTGATAGAATTCCTGGGCGGCCTGAGAATTCCACTCTGCAAGGTGGGATAGTGCTGTGCCTCCACCTCCCAGAGACCATAGAAGGTGCACTGTAACATTCCATATGTAAGGCAGCCAGGATTAAGGCCCACTAATTTCAAGCCATCACCTCAAATGATTGAAGATTCACCCCTGCTCTTTTCCAAACTCAGCAAGGCGACATCCGTCATCCCAGCTGACCTAATAAGCATGACAAGCTTAAGAGTAAAACAAACAAAAAAATAATCAACCCAAAGTGGTGGTTCAAATGCGGTGTTATCAGCTCCATGCCCGCATTCTGTACCAATCTGGATGGAATGGCATAGGAATGAACCAAACCACATAGAGATCATATCAAAATAAGCTCTGGAGAGGGTGCATGTATTGGACTCCAGTGAGGGGAAGGGAGAAAGTAAAGGTGGAAAGAAAAAAGGGTAAGGTATCCAGCTAGAGGTGTTGGGAGGGTACGGGTCAGATGGAGGTGGATTAATCATCTTCACTGGTGTCTGTGACAGTGAGAGAGAATGATGAAAGAGATGTAAGGGGAAACACAAAACTCAAGACATAAGAAAAGGAAGAAAAGGTTCAGTTTGGCTGGCTTGTTTCAGCATGCCTTCCTCACACATGGCTTCATACGATGTCAGCTTATATTTCTCCCAGGGCCGGCCTTCACGAGATGCTGACTAACCTCTAGCTGTGGGAATAGGGGCAGATCCCTGTAGCATTGTGCTCTGCTGGAGTCTATAACACTAGTGCTGAAATCCTGCAAGGCGATATACATGTGTGTTTTTCCTGGCTAACTAAATTGGTGGGTTAAACTGCAGCTTAAAGCCACACATTTCTCACAACCATGAAGTAAGCCATTACTGATGCACTGTAAAATGCTATGAATCAGTTGACTAGCTCTTCTGCTAACTGACTTGAGGTAACTGGTCTACATTAGTGAATAGGCTAATAAGGTACTATAATGGTTCGGATAATAGTTTTTTTGCAATTGTCTGCTGAAAAGGTTTCTTTTACTTCAAGAAAGTTATGTTTGCATATGTAAAATAAGATGCATTTTTGTATTGTTTTCCATATTGATATGTTCTGATTGCAAGCCCTTATAACCTGTCTCTATGCATTTAATTAATGTGTGTTTATGTATGTGTCTCCAGGACAATGTGTTTCAGGCCCGTGTGTTTGGTTTGGAACCATACACAACCTACGATGTGCGAGTGGAGGCAATGAATGGAGCAGGCATAGCATCTAGCCCCTGGGTAGCAGTGCACACTTTGCAGGCGTCACCCAGTGGCCTTGCCAATTTCAGCGTGGAGAAAAGGGAGAATGGACGTGCACTGTTGCTTCACTGGCCTGAACCAGCCTCGCCCAATGGAGTCATCAAGGTACTTTGACAGAGACACTTTACACTTTGGTAGTCCATGCCAGTTTGGGAGTCCTACTGACCTGAACAGTGTATGCTCACAATACCCAACAATATTCTTGCTAAATCAGCTCAAAGGATTAGAAATGTACCAATGCGGGAAAGTGAAGATAAAACTTTAGCTTTTTCATTTTTAGAGTATTCATATGATTTGCTAAGGCAGCTTTAACTAACAAAGAAGCAGAAAGTGTGGAAAACCTGGTTAACTAAAACTAGAATACAGTTTATTTCAATAGTCCCTTGTAGCTGATTTGTAGATGCTCAGCTTGTTGTTCCCTGAAGTTCAACTAAATATCTGTTAAATGCAACTGAAGAAAAAGATGAAAGAATCTATTAAACCCTAACCTTAGTCTTACACAATAAGTGAAATCTAATCTAGATCCTAACCCTCAACCTACCCCTAATGCTGCTCTGAAAAGCCACCGAGTTTCACCACGTAGTTTGTTAATGAATAAAGTACCTGGATATCTAAAAAAATCTTGTGTTCTGTTCATCACAGCATTTGGAATAACTGTCACTATCAGAAGGTGATAACACTGCTTATTTGATTTGCATATCTGACAAGGCTTCATACTCAAGTAATGATCCATATCATATGCCCCTATTACAAAGGAGGGCTGCTCACACTGAACTGACTACAAAACTGTAATTACTATTCCATGCATCAACACACCTGACCCAGTTCATCAAGTAATTATCAAGCTCTCCATGAGCTGGGTCAAGTCTGTTGGGTAGAGAATACAGGAATCTGCGCAGATATGAGGGATCCCTAAGACAAGAGTTTAGAACCTCCAGTGTATATCGCAGACTTGTTTCTTGGCTGGGATTAAACCCCAGCTTCTCTGTTTGTGTCTGTAGATGTATAATATTTTCAGTGATGATAACCTGGAGTTCAGCGGTCTCTCACGTCAGTTCCTGTTCCGGCGCTTGGAGCCGTACACTACCTATTCTTTGGTCTTGGAAGCGTGCACCGAGGCAGGATGCACCAAGACCGCCCCCCAGCTTGTAACCACTGAAGAGGCAACCCCTTCTTCCCTGCTGGCTCCTACAGCGCAGCATATTGGGGCCCACAGTGTGGAGCTCCAGTGGAACCCTCCTGCACAGCCAAATGGCAGAATCCTCCTTTACCAGGTAATGGCGGTGAGTCTGGAGGACGCTAGAGTGAGGAACGATGAGGATTATTCAGCACGATCCAAGATTGTGTATACAGAGGAAGGTGTAGAAGCTAGTAGCTTCTCCTGCAATATCTCTGGCTTGCAGCCATGGAGCAGGTACAGATTCTGTGTACGTGTTTCAAATGCAGCAGGTTCAACGGACAGCCCTTGGTTGACCATTCATACCAAACAAGCACCTCCTAGGGGGCTGGCTCCCCCTGCTGTCAGTCACTTGGAAGGACGACCTCATGAGATTTATGTGTCTTGGACACCTCCTTTAGAGCCCAATGGTATCCTTGTAAGCTATAGGATTCAAAGGGATAATGTTGGCTTTCATTTCAGCTTTGACTCCTCAGTGTTAAACTATACTGATGAGGATTTGACAGCTTACACTGACTATAGCTATGCGGTCACTGCGTGTACAGTAGCTGGCTGTACCACTAGCCTGCCCACTGCAATAAGGACTTTAGAAGCTGCCCCTGAAATAGTAGAACCACCCACTGTGACCAATGTCACAGCCCATTCCTTTAACATAGCATGGACCATACCACCCAGCCAGAATGGAGAAATAGTTGAATATATCCTGCAGGTTAACGGTGAGGAGGTATACCATGGGAAGAAGCTACGTGTGGAGGTGACCGATTTGAAGCCACACACTCCTTATGTCCTCATCTTAACAGCCTGCACTAAAGGAGGCTGCACCCCCAGTTCATCTATATCAGCTAAAACCAAAGAAGCACCACCTGCTGACATGCTTGCCCCAACACTAAAAGTAACAGGCCCTGAGTCAGTGGAGGTAGCATGGAAAGAGCCTAATCAGCCCAATGGCATCATCATAGGCTATGAGCTCTACAGAAATGGGCTCATCATCTACACAGGCATGGACACACGCTTTCATGACTTCACCCTGTTGCCCAGCGTTGAGTACAGATACACTGTCACAGCCAATAACAGCCAGGGCACAGTCACTAGTCCACCAGCCATGGCACGGACCCAGCCTTCAGCCCCTTCGGGAGTGGCCCCTCCTCGGCTGCAGTCACTGGGACCCTTCAGCGTGATGGTGCAATGGGACCCTCCAGCTCGGGCCAATGGAGTTATCATCAGCTACTCACTGTACAAACGGGACCCCACTGATTCCGATGTGAAGAGGCTGATCTTTGCCCCACATCATACTGCCTTCCAGAGCCTCAGCTTCTCCCTTACTGCTCTGAAGCCCTACTACAGGTACCATTAGAGCTAGATATGCACTTTTATAAATGATATAAATTAATTTACGTGCATTAAAGTTTGGAAGAAAATCTAATTTAAACGATTTCTTTATCCAGTTGATTAAAGGTGGAAAGAAAACTACAAGACTAACATAGCTATCAAGTAATGAAAGCACATACAAACTGCAGCTAAATTACCTGCATTAGCCTTCTAGCTCCAGTGCAAAATTGCAGAATTGCTTGTTGAGGTAGTGAGAAAATTGTTTACACTTATTATATTCCTTTAAGGTTTTATTTAATGGTGATGAGCATGATATTGAAATGTGGGAAATTACTACATATTGCAGTGACTACTGCTCTAAAGAAGATATTTCATATCTTCACTATATAGTGAATATTTGTGCTTCTGAATATTCATGCTTTTGAGGATTGATTTATAAGATACTGTAATCAGTTTTCCTTACATTGTGATCATTTCTGTATAAACATATAAAAATGATAAACAGTCACTATTAAAAAGATATATAATGACAAAATAATTAAATTAAAGTAATATGAACTCATTTAAAAAATAAACATTTAGCTGTATGCATGTTGAACTGAGGATAAGGGGATTATATTTTCATCACCAATTCTGATCTTCTGTGTTCTTCTGCTCTTTAAATATTTCTTTCATTCTGTCTTATATATATAATCTTACTGAAGCATGAACACTGTATCTGATGTTACTCCATGCTTATGTACAGGAATCTAGCCATCTGGCCAAATAAAAAGGTGTTTTAATAATAAGGTCAGACTGAACGGAGAAAAAAAAAAAAAGAATAAGGATGCAGATATAGGGAGACTGGGGAAGTCAACCTTGAGGCTTTTTCCTTGTGTTTTCCATCTCCCCCAGCTTAGACAAAGACAGTCAAAGGCAGAGAGGCAGTCAAATGAAGGATGGTGGAAGGCCGTGTGTGTGTACGCATGTTGAAGTGAAATACAGATAAGCACGGGTGGGGATAATAACAGCTCATCAGCATTATCATTTCCCCATCGCCACCTCTGTCAAACGACCTTCGCTCTATTCTCCTCCTCTCCTTTCCTCCCTTTTGCTCTTCCCTTCAATCCTGCTGACCCTGTCCCAAACAGGAGCTCTGTTTTTGTGTTTTTGTCAGGCCCAGCACATTGCTTTTGAATCAGGAGTTTAATTCCATTACAAATTTAATTACAACAAATGTATTTTTAGAGGTCTTGTTAACAATTTTAACTCAGCAGATAAAATGTTTCCGAAAGCAGAAGGACTTTTTATAACCCTACATAACCCCGTGTCAAATAAAATGCAAAAGGCTTTTAAACAGGAGCACTAAGAGATTCCCTGCAACCAGTTAAAACTTATTTGAACTCAAGCCATCTGTGCTGTATTTGTGTACTGGGACATGGGAGGGGAAGGCTCAGTGTAATTGCTTTTTTCCCCCCTGGATGCGGCTCTTGTGCAGGTACGAAGTGAGAGTGGAGGCCTGCACTCTGCTTGGCTGTGCTGCAAGTGATTGGTCTTCCATTCAGACGCAGGAGGCGCCTCCCGCTGGCCAGTCTGCACCACTGCTGGAGCTGCAGGCTGACTCCAATGGCATGCAGAATATCTTCCTGCTCTCCTGGTCGCCCCCGGCTCAGGCTAATGGCAAGCTGCTGCACTATGAGCTGTACCGGAGGCTGGGTGAAGACACACAGGGCCACTCTGCAGCCACAATGATCTACAGCAACATCTCCACCTCACACCATGACCAAAAGCTACTGCCCTACACTTCCTATGAGTATCAGGTCATTTATTTATTTCACATTTCTTCACATTTTCATTTATCATTTCACAAACTGGCACTAAAGAATGGGGCATGGGAGGACATATGATGACACATACTCAGTCTCAGCAGTGTATGTGCAACACCTTGAATTACTTTTAGGATTGCATTTGATGATCTGATCTGATCTGGAATCAGTTGTTTTACAGCAAATCAGCAAATTTGTCCTTTAACCTTTTCTGTGGTATTATCAAGGCTAAATTGAAATTAAGAGAAACATGGCTTCGATGCAAATCATCTTTCTATCTTTATTCTTTTTTTGTAGTGTCTATCTACAGTACTGTGCAGAAGTCTTGAGTCACCTCTCATTTCTTAATATTTTTGTTTCTAAAGAGAACTCTCTTGTGTTCTTAATGTATTGTTGAGAAATAGTCATCCACACTTTCTTAAGGGCAAAGTTTTTTCCTTCATTTCATTTTCCATCCAGTCCCTGACCATTTTCAGTCGATTGTTTTTTTGTTAAGCCCCACAGTGTCCTATGTGTGAAACATTTAAGCAGAACAAAGCTGTCTAACTTGATGATTTTTGATGATGGCAAAGGTGATCAGTTTACTACTGATGGTGCATTTAATTAAATTTAATGGTTGGAAATACTTTATCTGGTCTCTATGTATCTTTGGGTAGTTTGTCACAGTAACATTTGTTTCTTTCATTTAATCTATTCCATATGCTAAAGATTAGAGAGTTTGACAGGTACAAAAGGTGATTCGCTAACAGACAGACAGACAGATATATAAAGAAATATAAAGAAATGAGGGGTGGTTAAAAATCTATCTATCTGTCTGTCTATCTATCTATCTATCTATCTATCTATCTATCTATCTATCTATCTATCTATCTATCTATCTATCTATCTATCTGTCTATTTGTCTATCTATCTATCTATCTATCTATTTTTTTCTTTCTTTCATGTTCTCAGTTCACCGCTTTAAAATGAAAACAGGGCTCATTCATATTCAGTCATATTCATGTTCATATTCTCTATATTTAGATGCTGCAATTGTTTTAATGAAAGGTATGAGCCAATTTTAAATGGGTGAACATTCAAACCGGTGACTTTAATTCTTCTTCAGCCAAATTATTACCAAAGTTATCAACCAAAAAGTTGGTAAAACCAAAAACCAAAGACTTTATATAGTTTTAGTTTTAGGATTCAAAATATACTTAAATACAGGTCTGTTAGTTAAATTTAATCATAATAACACTGGCACATTTTTTTAACCAGCCCCCCTTGGATTAGACCCCCTGGGTAATGGCCCCAGGTGACTGATTTGGAGACCCCTGCCTTTTTTTTGTGCCTCCAAATCCTTTCTACATTGTACTGATCAGACCTGAGCCTGATATTTGCGCTGTGATAGCCGTTGTGCCCCCAGGTCAATTTCAGCTGCACTACCTGCCTTCACTTTCCAATGACAGATGTTTAATCTAACTCCCATATTCATAGCGCCGGCTGCTGTCCCTTACAAGACCTTTCTTAATTGACAGGCTAGCCTTTAGAGCAAAATAACATTAGCATTGTTGTCAGACGTGAGAAGTGTGGGCCGGCCGTGAGCTAAATTGATAGACTCTGCCTGATTGTTCTGTCTTATTTATGAGTGGTAATTTATGACAGCCGGCGGGCGGGGCCGAGCGACGACGGACAGGTGACAGGGCCATTAATCTCAGACCTGGCAGCACACTGCTAATTACGATCGAAGCCACTGAATTTGCCACGCCGGCCTCACAAACGTACAAGCATCGTAAAGACCTTTTAACGTCTATTTGCTCTCCCTGGAGAGCACGGTAACTGCACCGGATGTGTGGGTCTGCGTCCGAGGGGAGAGTCTCAGAGTTTTAACCTGCACACTTTTACGCCAACCTGATTGTAATTTTAGTGGATTAGGTGGCTGATTTAATCCCTTCAATCTCAGTCCATTTTTCAAGTTTAAGGAGATCTCTCAGAGTCGTAGTTGTTACTGTGATTGATGTCTTCGTCCATATGTCATAACACACTCCTTCTTGCCTTGTTTCATTTCGCTGGGGCTTTGCCTTGTTTCAGGTCGCTGGGCTTGCTTAGCAACACCAAACCTGCTCCATTTGCAGCAGCTACATATTTTATTGACACTTTTATGCCGAACGTTAATTAGCGCTCCTATTGGAAGTGCTCGCTTTTGGCTCAATGTTGATGAGTGGGGCGGGGTGAAACTCTCTTAGAACCTGTCGCTGGGCAGACTCTTCCCTCACTGCTTAAACCCAGATCCATTAGAGCTCACACATGACATATTTTTATTTTCCCCCTAATTACTGTACTAACAGCTCAGTATGCAAGTGATGGCACAGCAATAAAAAGGTCTGTTCTGCATTACAAGGACACAGGAATGTCCTAGTCTCAGTCTACATTACCTTACAGAGTTTCCTGTTCTTAATTAAGTCGAAGTTTTCATCCTTCATAAGAACTTCAATATGGCCTTTTTTAATAAAAATTATGTTTTCTATACGTTTTCTGATCAGAGGTGTCCAAACTTTTTTCCATGGCTGTACATATGAGAATTTTCCTTTTACTGCAGACAGGTTTTGAAGCCCTATCTCATGTCTGAGTGGATGACAATATTCTCTCTTGCTCTATCTTTGTCCTGCCATGTTGACCTTTTCTCTGTTTTGGGGTGACAAGATGCTCTTTTAGTGATCCACCTCACCCTCCATCACTACAACGTACTTCTACACTTCTCAAGCACATCAGGCCTTCTCGTCGTCATTCTTCAGCAGCTGAATGAGTCTGGACAGGAATACGCAATCAGGCTATGTGGTGTGCAGTCCACACATATTGCCACTTAGATCTATCATTCTGATTGATCACGGTCTAATTGCCTATTATTGAGGCTAATTTAACCCTATCCACTGGAACATCCATCTGCCACCTCGATTCCAACTGACAATCTACAAATTACTTACCCATGCAAATGGCGACCCTGGACGACCTTTTGGTGTTTCTCCTCTCTAATTATACCAACAGCTCATCGGCTAAATAAAATTACTTCACCTAGCCGCATGTTCACATGCTCCTTGATGAAGGTGAAATGTAATTTCCATGTAGATTTCTTTACAAGTGCCTTTGTAATGGATACTGGCAGTTGTAGGCTCTTACTGAAGCTGGGGATTAGAAAGAGCCTCAGATTGCTAGAAGGAAAGGAAGCTGCTTTCCTTCTTGAGGAAAAGGGCCCACCAAGAGAAGGTGACTCCTCTTTAGAAGAAGGAGTCTCTGAACTGTCTTGCCAAGCCTGTGTGAGCGACAATGCCAAGATGCAAAGACTTGTAGATAATGAACTCCACTTACCTGAAGTTGTATTTTAAGTTTAAACAGGACTGGGCCACCATAGAAACACTAGTGCATTAAACTGGATACAGGAGCAGCATCTGTAACGAAAAGCCAGTGGGTAGGTCAGCAGAGAAAAGCTTGGGAAACATATTTTGTGGAACACTTTCATTAATTCTTCCCGCAAACTTCATGGAAAGAGAATTGCTGTTTTACTTTGTTGCTTTTGGGCTTAAGGTTCCAATTCCAATCAAATAAGGTTTTATTTCCTTCCATTCATCTATTATATGAACCTATCCTAACCCATGCACAAAGTCACTAATTGGGGTAATTAAGCATTTCTAGTCCACCTGCATGCCTTAGGACTATGAGAGGAAACCCTCTCAGGCACAAGGGTAGTGCACAATGCACTACCATTTGCTTAATTTTTTTGAAAACCTGTAAAGCCTTCATTAGATTTTCTCACTACATATTGCCTGACGGGGTTTCTCTGTTATGTAATGCAGATATGAATACTTAAAACTACATCCTGTAGATACTAGAAATGGCAAACAGCAAGGCATTTTGATACTACAAATAGCAAAGACAAAGCACAATGTCAGAAAAAAAAAAAATGTAATAGAAAGTACGTACAAAGCAGCTAAGAGAGGTAAAGCTACACTAGAGACTAAGGGGGAACTTTAAACTTTAAGGCATGTACAGAAACAACAAAAACAACCTGGAAAATCTTGCAATGCAGAAGTAAAGTAATGCTATGCAAAGCACCCAACAGAGAAACATGTAGGTTAGAAGATTAGAAGTGGCAAATGTTGTGCAAGGCTTCTCCGAGAGTGTAGTACATATACACAAAGACGAAACAGTTATTATATGCAGGTCCAGCTGCCTTTGCCCAAGAATGGGGTGAAAGTCAGAAATTAGGTTGAAAAATGCTGTAATAGTATACTAACCCAAAATCAGAACAAGGAACCAAACATAGGAGGGAAAATGGTGAGGGATTACATATATAATGTAATATACATATACATATGATAAAAGGACCTTCGGTTAACTCTGCGGTCTCTCTTTGTTTTGCCATCAGAATTGAACCCTTGAGAACTTTCCCAAGTTTACATCTCGAGTTTTACTTCTCAGAAAAGGAGGGGAAAAAAGGATTCACACAAGCACGCCTATACATGTGTGGTTAAAGTCCCATTTTCTTTTATGTTGAGAGACTTATTTGAGTTTTTTTCTACTACAGCCCGGAAGTCAGTCTCTCCTGCCTGCTTTTACTTCCCACCTGTTTAGAGAATAAGACTTTTTTTCTACCCATTTTAAGGCTCTGAGAGCTTTGTATTCTCTACCCCGGTTAAAGACTTTCCAAGCTTTGTGTGTTTTTTTGTTTGTTTGTTTTTTTTGTTTGCTTGTTTTTGTTTGTTTTTTTAGTTTGGCAGCCTCTGGGCACTCTTGGGTCTTTGGGTCTTGGGTCCTAATCCAGTGTAGCTCAGTTTGGAGTAGGCCACGCCCTGACAACAATGTCTTAGGAAATCTAAGAGCAAAATGAAAAGTGAAAAGTAACAAGAGTACAGTTTCAGAAATGTGAAATAAAGGATAAAAATGAATTTACTATCAGTTTTTTATTTGTATTACAGAGTGGCATGGAGATTTGTACAAAATATATTAAATACTCATTACAGAACAGAAAATTAAGTGCTTGTAGTTGATCATCTTCGCAAGGTTCAGTTTACAGTACAAGGTGTTTATTGTGGTTGAAATAAAGCTCAGCTCCAAGGAATACACTGTTATATCTAGTTTAAAGTTTGGTGAGCCTCTTCCACCAGATGGAAGAGGTGATGTCCAAGATGAGGGAGGTCAGCTAATCTTGCCAACACACTTATGTTGTATTTGCCCCAGAGCACTGGCAGATTACATCTGATGATTCCCTCTGCTGTCCAAATAATGTAAGTTTGGCTCATTGTTGTGTGGTGGAGGATCTAAACCAGGTGGCTACAAATGGACTCAATGATTGCTGTGCAGAAGTGGGCCTGGGGCAGGCTGAATTTCTTCAGCTTCCATACATGCTCCGCTGTGAAGACATGCTCTTAGCTATGAATACTGTGTTTCGCATTTCTGCTCCCTGCAAAGCCAGTTCAAAGGAACTTGAGCAACTTGACCAAACCACCAAGCCGTTGATGTTGAAGGGGTGTGTTTGAAATCCACCTTAGTCTCAAACTGGGGCATTCAGCATCAGCTGGAAGTGGCTGCACCTACTTATCTTCTATAATGAGGAAATCGCAAATGTTCACAGATTCCTTTGAGATGTAGGCTCCGGTGTAAAGTGTGAAGAGGTGTGAGAGCATACAATTTTGTGTTATTACAGTACTCAGGGTCTGGCAGATTTATTTGCACCTGCTACCTCCTGTGTGTCATGAAAGCCTGTCTTTTGGCAGATAGGATCAGATATAGAAGCTGTGACGTAATGGCGTTAAAAGCTCAAAAACCTCGAACAGGTCCCTGAACAGTCAGGGTTCTACAGCATGGAGTGTAGGGACAGGCTGATCAGCCCTTCAAACAGACCTATGCTTTCTATGGAAACTTCATGGAATCATGTGAGCATCATAAGAACCAAGTTAATAGATTAATAGATGCGTTAATAGAGTTTCATGACTTCATTCATGGAGTGGCATTCGTTAGTCCTGTAATTTATCATTTGAGGACCAAGATGATGGTAGCGGGTTTAAGGCAACAGACCAAATTAATGCTACATGATTCTAAACCATATGGAATGAAATGTTTAGCTGTAATTGGAGGGAAGGACTGTGGTTTATCACTTCATAGGAAGTTGGCAGAATGGTTCTTTATCAATCACCACATGTCTCTTGAAGGGCACATTGCTTTGATAATGACATTGCAGAGCTTTCCAATAAGCTATTTAACCAACTGCAGTTCACTTGGAGCCAAGCAGAAATGGCTCAGTGGAAAAACCCTGTGGAATAAAATGAAAAAGTTATATCTGAGCCTGGTTTAGCAGTTGTCATAGCAGTTATGGAGTGTGCCAATCAAACATTTTATCATCATCAACACAATTTTAATGGTATCATGTGAATGGGAATGTCTGTGATTTCAGGTGTGGGCTGTGAACTCTGCAGGTCGTGCAGGTAGCCCCTGGGCTTTGGGTCGGACTGGTCCGGCTCCCCCTGAAGGTGTGAGTCCCCCAAAATTCCTGCGTATTCATGCCACATCTGCTGTAGTGGACATCACCCCCCCTTCCAAGCCCAATGGCATCGTCAGCCTCTACAGAGTGTTTGCTCAGAAAAAGGACACCCACCTCTTGGTACACACCACACACTTCACCTTACATTTTCACAGTCTTCTCTTAATACATGTTTTTGTCATTTAATAGTGTTTTGTCTGTTGTGATATTTTGCAGGGTTATTTATCAATGAGAATACAGCAAATCAGCATTCTGTAGGACTTTCTTTCTGAATCAGAGTTTCAGAATCCACTTTTTTTATATATGTCTATTGTACATTTAATCAGCCATTCAATATGTTTTTCATTTTCCATGTAATGAATAAAAGTTGAAAACACATTTAACAGAAAAATACACACACATTTATTGTGCATTCACTTTGCCTTTTATTTCAGGCAAAAAATGAAGAAATGCTGCCATACCTCTGGACAGTACTGTACATACATAATGAGGACAAACTCTTTAGGCTCCTGTCAACCCCATGACTCTAGTTTAGATAATGGTTAAGATGATGGATGGATGCATTCACAGCTGGGTTCTTCTACTGTATATATATATATATATACAGTACTGTGCAAAGGTTTTAGGCAGGTGTGGGAAAAAATGCTGTAAACAAAGAATGCTTTACGAAAAGAGAAATCTAAATCAAATCAATATTTGGTGTGACCACCCTTTGCCTTCAAAACAGCATCAATTCTTCTAGGTACACTTGCACACAGTTTTTGAAGGAACTCTGCTGGTAGGTTGTTCCAAACATCTTGGGGAACAATCACAGATCTTCTCGATGATGTTGAGATCAGGGCTCTGTGGGGGCCATAAGAATTGGTGCTGGTTTGAAGGCAAAAGGTAGTAACACCAAATATTAATTTGATTTAGATTTTTCTTTCATTCGCTCACCTTGCATTTTGTAAATTGATAAAAATAAACAATCATTATTTATATTTCTGAAAGCGTTCTTTGTTTACAGAATCTTTTCCACACCTGCCTAAAACTTTTGCACAGTACTATATATATATATATATATATATATATATATATATATATATATATATATATATATAAACTAAAGTCTACCTTCTACTCCATGTAGTTATCAGAGGGGACGTCCCATCAGCAGACCCTACATGGCCTCATGCCTTTCACTGTGTACGCTGTCGGAGTTGAGGCCTGCACTTGTTTCCTTTGCTGCAGTCGAGGCCCTCTGAGTGAGCTGCGCACTCAGGCCTCAGCTCCAGCCCAGCAGCCCACTCCTCGACCTGTCACCCTCACCTCACGTTGGGCTCTGGTAGAGTGGGATGAGCCCCTGCAGCCGAACGGCATCATTGAGAGGTATTGAACACAGATTATTGTAGCTTCTCTCAAAAATCTGCTTAATACTTACCATATTTGCTGTTAAAGTCTTACATCTTTTGGTGGGGAAGCATTAACCTAGTGCACTAGATCCCATGGAGCAAAAGGTTGTGGGCCCGAATCCCAGATCAGTAGGTTGCCTTATTATTGCCCTAAGCAATGTAGCATCACCATCACTGCTCCGCTGGTGCTGGATATAGCTGTCCCCTGCTGTACATGTGTGTATGGGTGAAAAGCAGAGGATGCATTTTGTGGTGTTTCACTGTGTGCAGTGCCAGGTTTTAATATGATAAATAGTCACTTTTAACTTCAGTTTAAATTGTTAAGGTGTAAACAAGTCAGAGGAAGTGCTTCGATGTAAAATTCTCTGTTCATGGGGAAATTGCTAAACTTGGAAATTGGTTCTTGGTCATTTTTCTTATAAAAATAAAAAAACACCTGTTGATGATAATTTCATGGACAATTTTCCCATTTGTTACAGCTGTGAGCTTTTGTTGCGGAGCGCATGCCCCCAGCCTCTGCAGCCCATCCCAGTGCCTTGTTCTGTGGGGTCAGTTGAGACCAGGTTCTTTGGGAAGGGAAAGAGCCTCAACATCACTGCCCTGTTCCCTTATGCCAGCTATGAGTTGTGTGTGGTTTCCTATAACAACATGGGCAGCACAGCATCTGACTGGGTCTCCATTATTACCCTGAAAGAACGTAAGACAAATCTCGCTCTCGCTCACTATTAACAGATTAATAACATGGATATGAGCTTTTTTCACTGGTTACTACATTACTTTCCTAACTCCTCTTTGAAAATAAAGAAGCAAACCAAACACCAGCCATAGACTGTCTTTTTACAGCAGATGTATCTTAAAGCTATTCCGTTTTACATGGATCTCTACATTCAAAAGAGCAAAAGTTAAATCAGCTCATCTTTATTTCTAAAGCACATGTGAAAAACCAGCTATGTGACACTAATGAAAAAAGGCAGCAGAGCTGGAGGTGTCAGAGTTAAAGATGCTGAGATTTTCAAAGGGTGTGACAAAGATGGACATGATTAAAAATGAGTATATTAGAGGGACAGCTCAGATTGGACATTTTAGAGACAAAGTTAGAGAAACAAGGTTACGTTGGTTTGGACATGTCCAGAGGAGTGACGGGGATTATATTGGGAGAAAGATGCAGAGGATGGATCTGCCTGGAGAGAAAAAAAGAGAAAGGCCAAAGAGGATGTTTATGGATGTGGTGATAGAGGACATGCAAGTGGTCTGTGTGAAAGAGGAAGATCCTGATGATCGTAAGACATGGAAACAGATGATCCACTGTGGTGACTCCTAAATGCGATCAGCTGAAAGAAGAAGAAAAAGATGTAAAAGACAACAAGCATCAGTCACACATAAAATGAATAAATAAAATAAAATGAAATGCCAAAATTACTAGTAAATGAAATAGCAAATAAAATGAACAGGCTGGTGGTGGTCTAGTGGTAGTGTACTTGCCTATGGGTCTATGGCTCAACAGGTCCCAGGGTCGAATCTCTAGCCTCTAGCACTACCACCACTGGGTCCCTGAGCGAGACCCTTAACCCTGAATTGCTCCAGATTGGACTGTCCCTGTAATTAGGACATGGAAATTGCTCTGGATAAGAGCATCTGCTAAATGCTGCAAATGTACATGAACAAAACAGAAAACTAACTTTAAGAAAGCAGTGAAGGAGCAACTGGTGGCAAGATATAAGGGTCTTGAAGATCACTAGGATGCATGAGAAAACAAAAAGGTTTTTTTAATTGTAAATATACCTATAGTGGGCGATGACTTTATAAAGAATGAAAGATTATTCCAAATAATGTATGTGCTTCATGTTTGTGTGCTTTGTGTTGCAGCCCCGCAGTATAAGCAGCCATTTGTGGTGCACAGTAACTTGACCACAGTGTATGTGGACTGGAGTCAGTCATTCTTTCTGAATGGACCACTGAGGGACTACTCCCTGACTGAGAGCGCCCTGCGCCTCTACAGCGGCTTCCACAGCTTTGTCTACATCCCCCGCACCTCTGATAAAAGTACAACTAGCCTGCTTTGGCTTCAGGAAATGCTAACGGATTTCTGATCTTTTTCAGTGTACCGAATCATTATTAAACCTCTCTCTGTGCTCTCGTCATCTTTTTTACCATTCCTTTTCTTTTAACCTCTTTTCATATCATCTGTTCTCTTCTGTGGTACCTCCTATTTCACATGCACTGTCTCATGCTGTATCTCTCTTGTTCTCATCCTCCTTATCCCTCCCCGCTCACTCCCTCTCTCCCACCCCTCACTCTCTGCCTTTACGACCTCTTTCTCCTCTTCTTTCTGGCTGTATCTCTCACTCTCTTCCTCTCTCTTTCACTTTCCTTTTTTCTCATCCCATTCGTTCTCTGCCTTGATCTCTTTCATTCTTCCTTCCATCCCTCCCTCCAATCTGGTCACTCTTTCACCCTCCACCCCTTCTTCTCTGTCATGATACTTTCTCTCTCTTCCCTTCTTCACTCACGTCCCTCTGTCTCTCCCTAGCTTTTGCCTTTCAGGTGACCTGCAGTACAGACAGTGGCAGTGCCAGTTCCCCTGTTATAAAGTACAACACAGCCACGGGTGTAGGTATGTGCTCTTATCTCTCTTGACTCTCAGTGCAGAGTTACAGTGTGGGCTCTCGATGTTAGTGTGGGGTGTTAGTTAAGGCTCTTGGTGCGGGAGTTATCTCAGAGTTATTGGGAGAACAAAGAAGAATGCAAGAGTAAGATCTACTTCATAAAAATTAACTCAAACAAAAACTCCAGTCTGCCTGAAACTAATCATGAAAAATCAGGCCCAATATTTTGTCGAGCTCTGTCTGGCTTGATTTGCATACCAGACATGTTTGCCTGTCATTACCATGGTGAATTATTTTATTACTTTTGGGTAATGTAACGGTGGCATGGACGTCAATGCTGAGCCAGGGGTCAGGAACATAACTTTATTACCCATGGTAACAAAAACAAGGTACAAGGAACTAAGAACCACCATTAACTGTAAGGCTGAGCCTTCATGAATAAGCCACGCTCTGTTCTGACTCATTGGGGCTTAAATAGCCAGCCCCAGTGAAGCACACCTGTGCCCCGATGAGCCCAGGTGTGCTCAGTCAGAACAGAGCACCCTCTACCGTAACATAAACAAAACCTAACTGTGACAGGTAAGTAATACATTAGTATTGAAATGTATTTTTGTGCTCTGAAAAAGGAAAAGAACTCTCTCAAAAAAGGTAAAGAAAACCTTTAGCTGTTCTACAAATGCAAGACATAAGAAAATCACAAGTTCCTTTTAGGAAAACTTACATGTACAAGGTTCTTTCACAAATTCTACTGGAATAAAGTTAATGTTTGCAACCAGTACCTATTTTTGTATCGTGTAACTAAATTTACAACATAATGAATAGGAAAAAGTAAAATGGTCATCTTGCATTCATGTTCAGAAATAAATCAGGGTTGAATAATTTGAAGTGAAAGCGATAACAATTTGCATATAGACCCTGGAGTTTTCCATTTCCAGTTACATATATAAGCTGGAATCTGGTAACACTTTACTGTTGGGTAAAGTAGAGGCTACATGACATGCAAAAGCCCTTAATGACAATTGAAATGAACCTACACAGACATTTATAAAGGCTTATTCAGACAAGCTTTCATTGTTGTCATGCTTTCTGGCATGAAACTGATGAAAGTAGCCTTTATAAAAAGTGACCTTTTCTCTGAATAAACATTTATAAACATATATGTAGAATAAGATCAGCTAAATAGGGCTTATGTAGATGCCAAATATCATTTAGTGAAATGTTCTTAAAAGTCTCAACTGAGAGTCTAAACAAAGCATTTTCATTCTCCCTAACAGATGCTGCGGAAACCACTTCAGGTGGTAAAACAGGCTTGTATGGAGCTGGATACAGGTTCTACACTGAGCTCTGGTTTATTCTCCTGATGGCCTTCTTGGGGCTACTGCTGCTGGCTTTGTTATTGGGCCTGATCCTGCGCAGAGCGCTCAAAAAATCCCCCTTCATCAGAGAGAGACCACCACTACAGCCCCTGCAGCGAAGAAGCCCCAAATACCCACCTAGCGACTCATACTTGGTGAGAGAGCACATGCAGCATCACTTTCAACCCATAGGGTGTTCAGATGGTGCTTCGCATGAACTTTTTCACCTTAAACGTCTACCATAAAGATGTTTGCAATGGTAACAGACAGGCTGACGGATGAGGTTAGACAGGAGTCCTCGTGGACAATGATGTTTGCTGATGATATTGTGATCTGTAGTGAGAGTAGGTAGCAGACTGAGGAGACCCTGGAGAGGTGGAGATGCTCTAAAGTGGAGAGGAATGAAAGTGAGTAGGTCAAAGGAAGAATAAATGAGTGTGAATGAAAAAGAGGAAAGTCAAGTCAACTTTATTTATTTAGTGCTTTTTACAACTGTTGTTGTCACAAAGCTCCTTTACAGAAACCGGGTCCAAGCCCCAGTTGGGTAAGCCAAGGGCGACAGAGGCAGAGGAAAACTCCCTTAAACAGGAGGAAAAATCCTTGGGAAGAACCAAGACTCAAAAGGGGAACCCATCCTCCTTTGATCGACACCAGAAACAAAGAAGGAAAGAAAGAAAGAGAAAGTGCATTTCATTATTAATCAATTAAGTGAAGACTTACAGTAAGCATGAGTCACAATAAAACGAGTCCATTAGTGTCTATAGTTGGAAGTTCGGTGAGCTCTGCCCAAGTGGGTGAAGATTTTGCTAATCTTAATGGTAGCAGCTCATGCAGATGATCCAGTCTGATGTAGCTGATCTGGAGTTCAGGTGAGGAGAGAAATCTGATGATAGTAGTTTCGTCAACTCGGTGGAGTAGCTCGTATGGAGTTCAGGAAACCCTCACGGTGATTGATGGTCTTGCTTTCCGGAAATACCGCTGTCCACAGTGAATCTCAAAAAGAAAGACGGTAATTAGATCTATTTTGAGCTCATACTGTACAAACCATTCACTTAGTTCTGTGTGCAGTATTCATGCCGTACAGTGACTCTGGCAAACACTATTACAGCCTGACTAGAAAGGACAGATCAGAGGGAACAACAGATCAACAAACCCCAGTGATTGCGTGAGAGTGGTGGGCTGGCAGCACCAACATCCCAGGCTGGAATTTCAAAGGAAGCCAGTGAAGTCTAGATAATATCGGATTAATGTGATCAAATTTTCTAGATCTAGTAAGGACTCTAGCTGCTGCGTTCTGGACTAACTTGAGATTATGAAGGCTTTTACTGGAACATCCTGACAGCAGGTCATTACAGTAATCTATTCTTGAGGTGATAAATGCATGTATCAATATTTCTGCATCATATGAGTGAGCTTCTAAGTTTAGCAATGTTTCTAAGGTGAAAGAAAGCTATTTTAGTAATTTTTCCAATGTGTGTATCCAGAGAAAGATCAGTCAATTTTGACGCCAATTCTTTTGACAGTAGGTTTAAGATAACTGTAAAATTAGGGAAATCTAGCATTAAACCCGGAAATTTGACTCTAGCAATTTTAGGACCTAGCAAAAGAACTTCTGTCTTTTCAGAATTTAACCTAAGAATATTGAGTGACATCCAAACTTTTAATTCTCTTATACAATCCTCAATCTTTTATTTTGAGTTTATCTTCAGGTTTAGCTGAAATATATAATTATGTGTTATCAGCGTAACAGTGGAAGCTGATTCCATGTTTCCGGATAACTGAACCCAGAGGGAGCATGTATAATATAAAAAGTAGGGGACCCAGGACAGAGCCTTGCGGGACTCCATAACCAACTTTTGTACGAACTGAAGTTTCATCATTTACGTTTACAAATTGATAGCGGTTGGTCAGGTATGATTTAAAGTAGGAGAGGGCTGTTCCTGTTATACCAACCAGGTTTTCTAATCTGTAAGATATTATGATCTATGGTGTCAAACACTGCACTAAGATTGAGGAGGATTAGTAAGGATACCGACCCGTGTTCAGATGCCATTAAAAGATTGTTTACTATTTTCACTACCACTGTTTCAGTGCTATGCTATGGTGTGGCAGACGTGGTGTATATGTTATTTGGCTATGGATTTCTTGCGGAATGGTTTCAATCTTATTGTTAAAAAAATCCATAAAATTATCACTATTGTACCTTACCGGTATTTGACTTTCAGCTCCTGCATGGTTCTTCGTAAGAGTAGATGATTGTGATTATGTTGAAAAAAAATCTAGGATTATTTGAACTGGACTCTATTAATGTGGATAGGTAGGCTGAGAACGCTAATGTAAATGCCCTCTCTTATTGTATGAAGCTCTCAGTCCAGGCAGAGTGAAATTATTCTAATTTTGTGAAAGTGGAGTGGTGTAGAGTAGAGGTGACAAAGGTAAAGGAATTTAAATACTTGGGATCAACAGTTCAGAGTAACGCAGAGTGTGGAAGGGAGGTGAAGAGGAGAGTGCAGGCAGGTTGGAATGGCAGGAGAAGAGTGACTGGAGTGATTTGTGACAGACGGGTACCAGCAAGAGTAAAAGGGAAGGTTTACAGGACAGTAGTGAGACCAGCTATGTTGTACGGGTTGGAGATGGTGGAACTGATGAAAGTTCCACCATACCAGCGAGAGTACCAGCGAGAGTAAAAGGCAAGGTTTACAGGACAGTAGTGAGACCAGCTATGTTGTACGGGTTGGAGATGGTGGAACTGATGAAAATAAAGGAGAAATCTTGATCCAACCCTCATTTCTTTATATTTTGCTTCCAAAGAGACTTTCTTGTATAAATATATTTAATTAGACTTTCTTGTACGAATAGAATTAATATATCACCTATGTTTAGAAAATAATTTATATATTCATCATATTTAAAATGGCATCCTTTATACTCAAGATGCAAGAGGAGACATTGGTATATGTGCAGGAATTATTAACATTGCCTTAGAGAACATACTCTCTCCCTGCTTACGGGTTTTCATCATTGCTGAAATCCACAGCACTTGCCCGTGTGCTGAATGGCCACAAGATGGTGATGATGCGCTTCTTTTGCACCTGATGGATGTATGATAGAACTCCATTAATGAGGAATTGTTAAGATTTGATGGTGGCTGCTGAGACAGCATATTAACATTTCTCCTCCCATGCAGTGGATCCTTCCTCCTTTCTCCATTTTCCTCCTGTAATGGTTTGCTGCTTGATGCTGCACAGGTCCTGCTAAGAGTTATAATCAGGCCTCCACTGCTCTCCTTCAGTCTGATGGAGGAATGGTAAAGCACTCAACCTCTCTCTCTCTCTCTCTCTCTCTCACACCCTTCACACTCTCCTTGCAGTTTGACAGTGTGCCGGACTCATCCAGCAGCGTAACCTTAAAAGGGTTTACCCTGCACACTGAGGTACAGCTACCACTGCAGGGTTCCCATTGGTCCTTTCATTACTGTCTGCAAATAATTATAGCAGCTTTACAATAAAAATGGCATGCTCTTTCCCTTTCATTCACTTTCTCTATCAGTTTGTATGCACTTTTTGGGCTTTTGTTTTTATTTACCTTTCTGCCAGGTATGTCTTTCATGGTACTCTCATGGCTGAAAGCTTGTAATTTTGTGTGAAATAAAGCGCCACAGCAGTGTTTGTCCAGCAGATGGTGCAGTAGCCCTGAGAGCTGGTGCAGTCCAGGTTTCTTTTATAATTGCGTTTTGCATAGAAGCACTTTTGCTCAGTGGCACCACTTTTCTCTTACTGGATCAAAACCCTGTTGGGCGCCTTAAAGTTATCAGTTTTCTGCAGTTTTTCCTGATTTTTCTCACTTTTTAGTTCTTCGTTTTGGTTTTGCATCTGGTCTCTTTCACATGGATATGATGAGTGTGCTTGCATGGACAAAATAATCTGAAATGTGCTTGCATGTAAAATAAAAAAAAAAAAAAAATCTATGAACTGCATAAAAAACAGATTTTAGCAATACTTTGAAGGGTGTGTTTGCATGTATGAAACTTTGTGAAATTCCTAAGAAATTTCGGCATCAATAAACAGGTAAGATAAAGTCATTTATAGTGGCTTGATGTGAAATGCTGTGTTCCAAAGAAACCTGCAGAGCACAAATTGTGGTTGTTAAGAATCAGATATCAGAAGGGCTTAAAGCTCCTAAAAGCTGCCCAACATAACCCTGGGCCAAAGTATTGGGACATCTGCCATTGCTCCTAAACAATTTTAATGATGTCCCATTTTAAATCCATAGGCATTAATATGAAGTCCCCCCTTTTGCAACAATAACAGCTCCACAGAATCCACAGCTTCCACAAATGTTCCCCAAATTTTGCACGGTGTCTGTTGGAGTATTTACCCATTCACACATTTGTGAAGTCAGACTGCCTTGCAATCTCTGTTGTGTTTCATCCCAGAGGTGTTTCATGGTGTTAAGGTCAGGGCTTTTTGCAGGTCAGTCCATGTTTTTACTCACCAGACTCGACCATCCGTATTAATGTCCCTTGCTTTGTGCATTGGAGTCATGCTGGAAGAGAAGAAGCCCTTCTGCAACCGTTCCCACAAAGTCCGAAGCATAAAATTGTCCAGAACGTCTTGGCATGCTGAAGGATCTAAAAAACAAACCTATACTTTTATCCCTCCTCCTTTAAACTTGACACCATGCAGTCAGATTCAATCAACTGACACCATATGTTGTCCTCCAGGGTCTGGCTGACACTAAGGCTGGTGTTCCCGGCTCCCGAATCAGCAATCCCAGTTACCAGACCACCATGTCCGTGCTGCGTGTGCCCAGCCAGAGCCAGCTCAGCCATGCCTACTCACAGAACTCCTTGCATCGAAGCGTCAGTCAGCTCCTCGACACAGCTGATAAAAAATCTCTGGCTGGCCTGACGTGGGACCCTGACCTGCAGGGCACAGATAGTGGCATGGTGAGATGTTTTCAAAGGTTTTAATAACAGCACCATTTCTCTCAGGTGAGGAATAGGTTTCCTAGAATAGTTTAACCCACTCTTCCCTAACTTTGTGTGTCATGTGTGAGGGGAACCCAGCACTGACACTTCCGTATTCCAGGATGGCACTTGTATGGTGTCACTGTAGGCTTGGCTTAAAAGACAAAATGAATCCCTGACACTTTGAGGCATGGACTCTGAAATTTGCATCCAGTTTGTGGAAGAGTTTGCTAAAATGGACATTAATAGTTTAAATAGACACCTCATCTGATAGGACTGATGCTATTCCTAAGGATAGAGGACGTATTAGTATTAGAAACTCAATTAAAATGGTTTGTCCCGTTTGGATACACACATAAATGGAATATTCCAGCCTTTTATTTCTTTTCTTTGCAAAACACTATTACTAGTTTTGCTGAGAAAATGACAGCCATGCAGTCTAGTCTTTTATCATATTCCATTAATTATCTGCACCTACTATAACAATTAGCAATGACAGTACTATGAGTGCTCACCCTGACGTTCTGTCATTCTAAACCTTGTGTTCTTGCAGTACGTGGGAGACGAGGAGTTTTCGGAACCAAAGGGCATCAGCTCAGTGAAGAAGGAGCACACTATGTTTACAGACACACACCTATAGAGCTCCTTATTCCTCTCTTATTTGCAGTCACACTCTCTCTTGCTCACACACACACACACACACACACACACACAAGACAAAGATCCTCTAAGCATCCTGACATCTGACTTCGAGCAGTTTCATCCCCAGCTTGCTGCCACCTCTTAAAGAGCTGTAAAAGTGAGTTTTTCCTTCAAAGGTAAAGGATGATTCTGGTGTCGTTCGGGCTAGAAGCCCAGTCATGGCCTCTTCGCACTTCATGCACAGCACACCCTTAAAAACTTATATCATCTTCGTTATTTTTTATTTAAAGCATAGAGATTTTAGATATCGTCACTGTCAGAACAAAAGCTTGTATCTCCAGAAAGTAACTTTGCAAGCGAATGTACAAACGTTCTTCAAGGTAGGAAGATTTCATTCATTTTTTGTATGTATTCTAGGAATTCTATTCACCATAAACTGCGGTTTTTCCGACGAAGAAGTGAATAACTAGCAAAATAGAGATGCAGCTTTGGGTTCTGATGGCCACAAAATATAGAATCTACATGTTCTTCTGAAATACACGACTACCTCTTCATCAGTAACTGTCAGACCTGACCTCACTTCCTTTTTGTTTTTTTTTTTTTAGCCTAAAATGAGAACTTATTTTAAACGTTTCCATTAACATGATCATGTGTCTTAATGTTGGGAGTTTAAAACTGATTCAGTAACAAATTTTATCTTGCACAGCAAATATTAACCCGTTCAACACACACACACACACGCACCTAATCAAACCAGATCAATCAGCTCACAGAATGAATGTATATAAATTACAAATTGTACAAATTTCATCAATATGTGGGAAATGAAAATCACTCTTAAAGCTTAGTAGTTTAGCACTTTCAGACAAAGCCTTGATTATACAGAGGTTTAGGCAGATATAACCGTTGAGTGTGCTAGTCTTCTCTTAATATTTAATCACCCTCTATTTCCCCTCGCTTATACAGCTCTCGTATTGTCTATGAAAAGGTTTGGGCCGATAGTAACGGAAACATAGCTGTGCCTAAATAGACCAAGCAGTATAGCTTAAATAATTGTGACAATGCCAACGAATCTGTAAGTGTCTTAAATCTAGTTTTAATCTATGCTTATTGAAATGTATTGTATTAATCTCACATGTGGATATTCAGTGTCGCATGTGTATCTCCAGGGGTTGTTTTAAACCTGTCCAATATAGCAATATGGCTGTCCTAGTCATTCCTTCCATTTCAGTGCTTCTTTCAAACACCCATTTTTTAAAGACTCTATCAGTATTATTTATTGTTTCTATCTGTAATTTATATTGATTTTTTGTCTTTTTTGTAAATCAGAATGTCATTTTATGTGAGGGAATATGTGTCAACTGGGCGGTAACTTATCACAGGGGGCCATTTGTGTAGTGCTGGTAAAAGTGATATTAAAATTCTGAGCAAATAATCACTTCTTTACTTCTTTATTGTGTCAGTTGGGTACAATAAAGGGATTACAAAGGAAAGAAACGCACTGGCTTTAAATCACCGGCGCTCGTACCTTAATGAGGATGCAGGTTTTTACTGAAGGGATTCAGCCTTGCCACTATTACATTACAGCATGCTTAATGCACCCATGCCTTGCCAACTTCATCGCTTGATTACAAGTGCAGAATCTGACGTGGCCCCACCATGTGCGTCTGCCAGCTCACACTCGTCAAGCTTGAATACCATTTAACCACATTTGTTCAGCCAAGCACAGGAGCTTCGATACTACAGAGCAACTTAATTTGTGATAAAAGGCTTTGAAACGACTTCATTTGTCACAAGAGAGAACTGCTGAAAGGGTGTTAATCAGTTACTCTGGAACAAGACAACTGTGTGAACCAAGATATTGACAAGTTGCATGCAACACATGAACACAGTAAAGAGAATTATTTTGTTAATGCAAAACAGTGTACGATATCTTAAATAGCTGTGTGAGGCTGTTTGCCGTTGCATAAGTCAAGAAGAAATTATATGCTCATCTCCAGGAGCAGATGCTGCATGAGGTACAAATATGAAGATGAAGATATATATATATATTTTTTTTGACATTCTGTGTCCATTAGTAGACAAAAAGAAAGAAACCACTGGTGGTGCTCAAAGGAGTTAAACATTATACCTTCAGTGATGGTTTGATCCATCAAGCTGTGTGTGCTTTTACCAGAAAAAACAGCACAAATTTGGGCATAAACCCAATCAGCCAATCTTGTGTAACAACAGTGCAAGTACAGTGAATGAAATCTGCAAAGAAGAGCTCACAAGGAACCCAAAAAACTCTTATGTGACAGATCCCTCTGGTTTCCTTTTCAATTGCAACAAAACAGTGATGTTTTCATACAAAATAACATAATGCACATTAATGGCTAAGATATGCCTCGTCAATAGTGATATACTGTACAATTCTCTCTGGTACAATAGTGTAAACACAGCCAGGTAATGGCTAAGCGGAAAGTGACAGTGGTAATCTATCTTGCAGCAAGTATAATTAGCTTAACGTGTGTGTGTGTGTGTGTGTGTGTGTTATATATAACTAACCAATTATTGTTTACAATTAGTGCAAATGCAATAATAAAAAGTGTAGACATGTAACATGTGAGGATTATAATAAGGACTAATATCAATAACAAATTTTACGTTGCCTCTTCACACTTTTCTGAAAACACTAATAAGACAAACTGCATTTCTTATTACATTTAGAAAAATCATCTTTGAGAATCTCATAATGGATAAAAAAATGAACTAGATTCTCAAAATCTCTTTTGAACTTCCCTTGTTGCTTGTTATAGTAAAACAGAAAAAGTACCCAAACTGAAAGCAAATAGGAAGCAGAAATAATACTTAACCTCGTTAACTTAAGAAATGGGTATCATTCTCTCCTTTACAACTTTCCGATCCAACTGTTAAAACACAAGCTGATAGTAACGGCTGCAAAAAAGAAGAAAAATGTATAATTAAAAAAAAAAAAAAAAAAAAAAAAAGAAGTGGGCGTCTAGCAGCCACCGGTCAATGCAGAAGTAGAGTAATATTAATTAGTGCACAGCATTGCCCACACAAATAAGTAGGCTAAGCTCACAATTCACAAAAGAACCAACAGAATAACATCTCAAACTTAAGTTAACTTAATGCCAGCTTACTGGCTCTGAGACACTTCTGGGAAAAATGCACATAGAATAGTTTCATCTGTAAAACAGGATTTTGTGTAAAGCCTAATTTCTCTAAACCAACACGAAGATCCCTCTTCACAAACAACCTTCAAGAACAGCAATACACAAGAAGCAAAAAAAGCTATTATATCAAAGGCACCTTGCATAACTTTATATATTCCCTTCATTAAGCAATGTCAAAATAAAGTGCCATCAGTTTAAAGAAAGACAAAAAGGGATAAGGCCTACACAATTCCATTATGATGGCAGAATGAAATGGACCACTGACATAAGCTAACTCATTGTAGTCTGCATCTGCTGCAACCTGCTTCGTTGATCTATTATTTCAAATGAAATAGTCATTTGTTCCATTTCAGAGAACGTTCTACTGACAGACATTAAGTGGTCTAAAGTGCTTTAATGGTTGGAAAGTCTGCAATGAGTATTAAGAGTAACAAACAGCAATTTAAGTACTATGTACACATGGTGACGAGATGGCACGCACTTTGTACTGAGTCAAAGATATGTAGAGATATACAGATATGTTAGTAATAAAAGCCACTTCTTGAAGTGGGCTTTTAACAGTAGCTGTTGGTATATTTGGTAGTAGGTGTAGACCAGTGGTTCCCAAAACTGGGGCTGAATTCTTCCTTGTATATTTTGGTGTCTCTGCCATGGCAGTGTGTTTCAAAACTAATCAAAGCCAAAATAGTTGTAATGGTAACTCCTGGAACACACAGATCAGCAACAGACGAAGCACCGCTTTTACTCCCGGCACTGTGATAGAGCTGCAAGGGACTGAAATCATACCTGACACATACTTCAACAATGCCCCCTCCACATCCACAAGCTACCTAACATTAGCCTATCCTCATACCCATAAGCTCTGTTATGATCTCCACCCCAAACTTGTGTTACCAGAGCAAAAGACACACCCTTTCTCAAAGCAATGTCAACTTTTTCACTAAAATACACAGCAACTTGGGTTTGAACCATCAACACCAGGCCGTTACCAAGTTAACAAAGATGTTCCTCTGATGACAGTTATCATCGGATTTCAGCTGGAGAGAGATCCCACATAAAATGATCTCAAACTAAGTTCTATTTTTCTGATGGCATTGTAAACAGGTTGAAATGAGGCAGATCACCTTTTCTGAGTCTTTACGATCAGAACGCACTTTTCCAGCAGCACTTACTGGGGAAACTTACTGCAATGACTGACTGCCACCATTACTGGAGGAGAATTAAACATACAGGATTCCATCTAGTGTGGTCCATTCACAACCATTTGCATGGTTTTAACTATCATTTTACTGGGATACTGTAATATTTATCCCCGCACCAATTATCACCATCTCCATATCCGCAACTTTCCACAGAACCACAATTAAAGAAAACAATCAACAACTATGGTAGCCATATATGCTGTACTGAATCCAGTTACACAGCACGAATTATTCTCCTTTCGTAATAAAGCCAGTAGCAAAACTGCCATTCAAGCCACAAAACGAAACTTTGCCACAAAACAGCCCATTTGGATGTAAAACCTTTGGGATATCACAGGACAGCTCCCTTAACCCACAACAGTTTAACTCTACTTATTCAACCTATTCTAAGAATTTCAACCAAGACTGCTTTATGAACGACTCACAATACAGGGTAGGAAGTCAGAGCTTATCTTTCAACCACATCAATCTTCATATTAATATGCAAAAAAACACATTGTGGCTTATTGGGATAATAACTGTTTGTGATACAGTATATTGTCATATTGCCCACTCCTCAGAGTCCTCTTAAGGCCTTACAGCTCAAAACCCCTGCTTCAACACACTTAATCTTAACCCTCTTATTAAAAAGCTAATCTGGTCATGAAAAAAGAATTTTGATATTTCAAAATTGCTGCATATATTTTGAGATGAAGTCTTTCAGAGTATTCTGATGTGAAATACTTAATTGTAGAGAAACAAATTCATAAATAATGGTGGTGATAGGACCCTGCGTATAATGTGTTTAACACAAATGTGGTATCTTTACTTAGTTTGTAAAACTACCACTGAACCTGCATGTATCTTCTGACTTATATAATGATATGACTCAAAATATATCAAATATCATGGAGTACTATTTTGCCTTAAAATAGCATGCATGCTCATTAGGGTAACCTCCTATCCCACAAGCATTCTAAACCATTTCATGTAATATTTCATCACCAGGGTTCTGTTACCTGCTCTTTTAACTGTAACCCAGTTAGTTTCTCTAGTGGCTCATTTCACAACAAAACACTATGAATGACTCAATTTTTTGCATAATTTATGCATTAAACTGCACAGTGAAACTGCTTTTTAGTCCTTCCTGAGTTGAAGTGAGTGGGTTTAAGCAGGGAAAACACTAAAACGTGTAGGGCTGAAGGATGCCAGGACCGGAGATGAGAACCACTGCTGTGTACTTGATACTGATTTAGGCGTCACTCGCTTGTCATGTCTGGGCCTTTGCGATGGCGTGGCGAGGTGGATGTCTTAGTTGGAGAGGGTGAGGCAGTGCTTGAGGAGTCGCTGCCTCCTGTGTCGGCTCCTGCAGGTACAGAGCTCAGCAGCGGGACAGGAGGTGCCTTCTTCCGACTAAGAAAATTCCCCTCGAAAGCCCCTCTTCTCCTGCTTTCGGGGCGGCAATCTGAAGTCCCCTCATCGGATGAATGTGCCCTGCGACGAGGGTCTCCCGGGCTGTCTGGGGCCTGGCGGGTGGTGGCTGTTGCTTGACTGTCTAATGCCCTGCTGCTCCACTGCTCTGTAGCTGAACTCTTCTTTTCCCCGTTGTCGCCATTGTTGTCACCTGCAGGCTGCCGCACCTCATCCTCAGTGCTACACTGCCCATTGTGCCCCATCAGGACTTTGGCCAGGTTCAGGCTGTGGAAGTCACGATAGCTGTTGAAGCTTTCAGTGCGGCGGGCTCTGGCCAGCAGGGGGCTCTCTCTGTAAGGGCGGAGAGCTCCGTATGTGGCCGTCTCTGCGATGGGCTCCTGGGTCTGCAGCTGGAGACTGAAGATAAAAGAAAAAGAAATTGACAATTATATTTCTGCCGATTATAACTGACATTGTTAATTATATCTTAATCTTACAGTTTTATTTAGCCTTTTGTGCACTTTCATTTGTTTTTCTGTTTTCATCCTTACTAATAGTTGTGAATTGCATTTAATAAAATAAAAGGTATATTCACGTTTTATTGCTAAAGTCCATTTCTATGGCCCAAGAACAAACCAATGGCAGAAAAATGATCTACGGTAAAGTTTTCAGTCTCCAGGCTTGTCATTGATTTGTCCAGGCAAATCATTCTAAGAGCAGAAGGCTGAGCCATTAAAATGAATTCTCCATTAGTGGACTGTAAAATGTAAGCAGTAAAGTTCATGCGCTAACACATTTTCTTAATGACATCTCCTGGACTACAGAAATCCCTGACCAGTGAAGTGTTGCAGTTTAAATAAAACCAGTTCAATAAAATTCATTCATGAATAGCACACTGTCAAGACATGGTGCAAGCAGGGCCTGACCTGGAGCAGGACTCTCGAAGACGGCTGTGCTGCAGCACAGAGGGGGCTGGGCTGATGTTAGGTGTAGCACAGCGTGATGTGCTCAGATCACATTGGTCAAGCAACTTCAGAAGCTCCTCCTCTGTAGGTCCACCCACTTCTTTAGAAAAACAACAGCAATTTGTTAATTCCAAGTCACATTTTCACCTTACACATACAGTTTATTGATGCCCCACCAGCAGCATCTCGCTTGGATTTGTCATCACTCTTGTTGACCGTGTCCATGGCTGTGGTCAGGTCCCACATCTGGATGCTTCCATTAGCATGGCCGGTGAAGAGGTAGCGACGTGGGCGGGAACCCATGCGGCTGGAGCCCTCACACTCGCGCACCGTGAAACAAGTGATGGTGGTGCCATCAACTGCCTGCACCTCACAGATCCTGCCATTCAAGTAACAAACTCAGAATTACAACTACACATTCTAACCAAATGGCCCCAAGTTCTGGCCCTTAAGCACTGGAGACCTAGACATAGGTCTAGCTAGACATAATTCTGAAATATGAGAGTGCATTTAAAAAATGTTATTGCTGTGGAAGACTGGTACAGTGCATAAGCAAATTTCTGTTTTTGGCCACTAGAGGGTGTAGTGAGACTGGTTAGTTTGCAGAGGTGCAGTTTAAATGAAGAGCTGTGGTAGTTTTGGCAGATTCATATAAGCTTCTAAACTTGGGAATTTTCATTTTGTAGGCTGTAGTACAAAAATAAAAAGCATATTATAAAGATAAAGATTTACATAGGGTGTTTTTACTGAATTGTCAACTAATGAAGCCCCCTTTTAAATGCTCTTTTTAGCTGTGGCAACAATTTCCGATGACGATCCTTACTTAAGTACCATCTATTATACACATTTTACTGCCTTATCCTGGTTTAACAAACCCACTCCAACTCAGTGAGCTGCTGTTAATGAGTTAAATATGTTGAGTTGGTTGAGGCAGAGGGTTGGGTGCCACTGCCATTGCCACAGTTTGTATACTTTTATAAATTTTATGTAAGCGGAAAACCATTGTTAACCAATGTGCAGTGTTTCAAACATACCTCTTTCCAGTGGAAGAGAGACGCACAAAAAGTTTGTTTGTTATGGGGATGACTTTCTGTATGAACACCTGTTGGTCATCTCTTTCCCCAAATGGACCTACGTGTAATAAAACACACATAACCTGGAGTCATTCTGTTTTCCATTTGTGGAAGCTTAATTAATAGATGATCCTTTGTCTATTCGGTGAGAAAGTTTTATGCTGCTAGCTCTACTAAGCTGATCCTGATAGATGATCACCTATGTCGTTGCCTGAGGAATAACTGCTGTGGCTCTCTGTCTCCTCCAGAGAGATGATCTTGAAAGAAGCCAGTGGTGTTGATCCTGGCTGAGTGGAGATCATTCCTCTGAAGCGAGTCACTGTCCATGTTCGCACATGGTTATTGTCAGCACACACTGTGACACAAAAATGATGATCTCATGTTATCAACCACGTTCCCAATCTTATTTACACTTTTTTGTATCATGAAATCCAGTGTTTCCAATGTCAAAAATGGTTTGTAAAATTAATAATACCTCATTGGTTAAAAAAAAAAAAAAAAAAAAAAATCATGTATCAAAAACACTGACTAACCCTCCCCTCCTATGAACATGAAGAGGTGTTACCTGATACTAGATGTTTTTCTGACAGCATGATCTTTGTGACCGGGCTCCGATGGACTGTGAACGTCTGGAAGAGTTGTGGCCCAGATCCTACTGTCTCAGGGTGTTGTACTATTACATGCACTGCCCCTGAACTGGTGCCATAAGCAATCTCAATCCAGTTACCACTCACACCTGCAAACATGACCTGATCAGTAACCCTGACCTTTGTTGTTTTAGATGAAACTTCCAGACATCACAATAGTGTTTTAAAGAACAGCTGATTATTTCAAGCAGTGATAAAAAAAAAAGAAAAAAAAAAAAGGCACAGAGCATATAAATACATTTGTGTTCAATTTGCTACAGGACACCTACTGGTTTTGGGAGTTAAGTAGACACTGAGGGCTGTAATGGCATCATTTGACGGGTCATGGTAGAGCTCGGTCACCAGGAGGTCGTTGTCCTTCATTCTCAAGGGGAACTTCTGCATGTCTAAAAATGATGAGATTTTATTTAATATACTTCACCTTTGTAAGTGTAGTCACTGTGATCATTAAATCTAAATGAAAAATCTCCAAAGACTCACATATAACCTGCATGTATTGAACGTTTGAAACTGCATTTCTAATATCTTGCTCTTAATCAGTTTTTACAGATTCAGCAAGAATTTAATTTTTTGTCCACTGTGCTCAAAGCGATACTTTACCACATCCTTAAGATACAAAATAGGAATCGGCCTGCAGTAGGAGGCAATATCAGTGCCAAGTGTGAGATTGGCTTCCACTTTGTTTTGACTTTAGAATGAATTTAAAATTTAACATTTTACATATTAAACATATCATGAAGAATGGACTTGTTCAATATTACTTGGGGAAACAATTGTACATATTATAGATGTATTACACATCAAGGTTTAAAAAAAAAAAACAACAAAAAAAAACAATCGTAATATATATTAAAATTTATTAGATTTGGTTTTGTTACAACAGATGTGATATTGGGCAATATGCACTTTTACAAACCCAAGTAAGTATAATATTTGTGAAAATATCATCTTATATAAATATCATACTTATACAGTTTTGTTTTCATTGATATTCTTAATCATCTTTGTTTAGGATATTTTCAGTGATTTCTACTGTGTTGGATTATAGCCGATGTTCTCTATTTACTGTCCTTATCGACTGATTAATATTATAATTCTTATCTGGTGGATCTTCTTTTATTTTCCTCCCCAGCCATGTATTTTCAACATATCAGGATGAAATTGTAAATAAGAAATTGTTCTTAACGCCTTGCCTGACCAAACAAAGGTAAAAGAAAATATTTTTTAAATCATTTAGCACAGCATTATAATCCTTAGCCACATCAGTGTTGCTTTACTCCTTTAGACAACATGATCAAATAGCAAATCAAATTAATGATCTTTACATTTACACAAAATAAGATTCAAGAGACACCCTTCACCTCTTGAAAGTGAAAGTGACTATTCTTGTCACTGTGAAATGCAGCACAGCACAACGAAATTCAACCACTGCGTTTCACCCATACACACACGTGCAGCAGGGGGCAGCGATTGAAAGCACCCGGGGAGCAGTGAAAGGGATGGTACCTTGCTCAAGGGTACCTCAGGGCAACCTACAATTGAACCCAAAATCTTCAGATTGGGGGCAAGTTCCTAACCACTAGGTCACCGCTGCGCTCTTCACCCTTGCTAGAAAAATGTTATCTAGTCAACTAACTTGCCAATTTCATCTTAATTTGAGAGCAGTATTTGGTTATACAGCTGTAATAAGATAGATCAACTCTAAGCATTTTTTTCAGTGTCTGAACAGATGACATCAAAGCATAAAAATCCACCCCCAAAGCATTTGTAGTTTTCCATCTACCTCCTCACATATTCAGCAGAAAAGGTTTTCTCATTCTTCAAAAATTCATCTGAACGCAGAGCTAATTTTGACCCGGTCTGCAGCTTACCAATGTAGTAAATAGAGCCATTGTTGCAACCAAGGAGAAGGAAGGATCCCGCAGTGTCGCAGCTTGTGATGGGCACAACATCTTGCACCTGCACCAAAAAAAAGAGTATGTGTCTGCACAATCTAATTATTAGCAAAATCTTAAGTCTAGAAAACAAAACAAAACTGAATTCTCTTACTTGCCAGTGCTGAGTGACTGCATTCCATACCCCAACCTTCCCAGTATGACTAGTGGCTACCAACTGACTCCCAATGAAAAACAGAGAATCGACAGGCACTCCAAGACTGAATACACCTAAAAAAAAAATAATAAATAAAGAATAGCGCAAATGCGTAAATGCATTGATTTAACCATGCCATTTCTGCAACGTTTTCCATTACATACCTATCTCATTCCCATTTCCTCCATCCTGGATACTCCACAAAATAATCCTGCTTTCTGACGACACTGCCACCATCTTGTCTTTGTCTCCATGTGGACCGCCAACAACTTTCGCATTAAGGGCTACACGCTCAATGGCCCAGTCCAGGTAAGGACTGGAAAACACCTGCTGCCATCCTGAGGATTCCTTTATCCTACACAGCAGTCATAGAAACACGAGATGGTAAGTCTAAACCTTCTCTACATTCGTCAATGTTGTATGCATGTGAGACATTACCTGTAACAAATGACAAAATGAGCATAAGCAGCTACAATCCAGTTATGATGCCCAGCAACAATCAGCACCTTCCTGGGATCTACTGGTGACCCTGTTGAAATTCAGATCAAAGAAAAAGTTTAACAAAAAACTTCAGATCAAAGAAAAAGTTAAACAAACACCTTATTTAGTTGCTTATTTAATTATTCACATTATGGGCAGCGGTGGCCTAGTTGTTAGGGAGTTGGCCCCACATCGGAAGATTGTGGGTTCGATTCCCACCCTAGTGGGTTGCCCTGAGGTACCCTTGAGCAAGGTACCGTCCCCATCACTGCTCCCCGGGCGCTTTCAATAGCTGCCCACTGCTGCACGTGTGTGTATGGGTTAAATGCAGAGGTCCAATTTTGTCGTGGTTCATGTGTGCTGTGCCGTGACCTCGCAATGACAAGGGTTGTCACTTTCACTTTCTTTTTCTTTCATACAGTCCTTACTTTGTGGCTGTGATTTGCATTAATTCTGTTCTTAGCATTCCTTGTTTTGAATGTAATCCTTGCACAGATGATGTAGGTGTTGAATAAAGACCTGCAAAACCTCATTGAAGACTTTAGTGTTCGCATTCAACAGCTTGTTGTGTCAAATGTGTTCTTTGGTGACTAAAAAGGAAAAAAATTGATCCCTTTTCACAATCAAAATAATATTTATGTATTATATATATGGGTAATAAATCAATTTAGCTCTTTATGTCCAATCATATATTCAATTTTGAGCTAGTAAGATTTGCATTGTCAATCTGTGATTAAGTGGACAAAATGGTATGATTGTTTAAATCTTTAAATATTAGTAGTAATATTCTTGCTATTTTTTCAAGCAAAACATTTTTCCTTCACTATTGGTTCTTATTAGATTGATTACTGAACTGCAAACTGAAGTCTGGATCAGCAGCATGTCTTAGAAGCTCTCATTTTATTGACATTTTAAACATTAAACTCACTTTTTTGATTTTGTCACTAAAGAATTCAAAGTTGATTCAGGATAAACTGATCTTACCTCAGTAAGAACCTCATTATGGTCAAGTACAGCTTAGGCAGGTAATCTATTTTATTCCATAACAACCTCTGTGTACATGCAGCCTACATCTTAAACAAAAACGTTTCTGTAGAGTCTACATACTCTGATGCAGCTTAAAACCATTTCTAAAAGTTTCCAAAGACAAACGTATTAATATAGTTTCACTGCTTGAAGCAAAAAAATAACGATTTCATTTCAGATCTATTTGTTATTTTAATACGGAGCATCGTTTGTTTTATAGCTACTGATGAAAGCCAGTTCTGTTTTTTATAAAGACTGAAGTGAGCTGCAAAAAAAATGGTCTCTCTCATCATTCTTCTCACATGACTTGGCTCAGCACAGTGGACATAAAAGCCCTTTTATGGCCCACCCCACCCACTTCTGCTCAGCCAGTAAGTGACCTACTCTATGCTTTAGATGGTCCCCCCTCCCTCTTTATGCTGAAGATGAACACATCAGATCTGGAGACTACAGGACTTCACTCCAGTTGGACAACATCCTGAATGGTTAAATAAATTCTAGCAATTTCCCTTGGGATTAATTTTTAATTAAGTTTTTCTGATGCTGATGTCATGCTAGTTCTTTTTACTCACTTATCACAGTGCTTGTTAAGAATGCTTTGCAGGGATTGGGTGTTGTCCTGACATGTGTAGGACTTTCACACGGAGAGTCATTATTAAACACCAAATTTTGGAAAATAACTAGAAGAGCCAGCACACAACCTATAGAAATCATTTTGAAAATGTAACAGCAGAAGGTTGCCTGTAAGTAAGGTAATAATCCTATAAGACATGAGAGGCCGTTTATTTATTTTCATTCCAGGTAACGGTACTGTTGAGCTTTTCTAAAAAATGAACAGACAATACAAATTAACATACCATATAAATACCTTTTCAGTAATAAAAATAGCTAACATTTTTTCACCAAGAAAGTTTCATTATTCTACAGTGCAGTCATTTCTTGAACTCATTTGTTATATAATAATAACAACATTATATATAATATATTTAGACATATTTAATATGGTAAACATGAAGGGAGTCTGAGCGCTTGAATTACTTTAGACATGCTGAATCAGTACTAATGTCATATTTTGTAATGTGATTTTCACATATGCTCGTCAGGTATTAGAAAGGGCCCTCATGACAAATGGCAAAGCTTCATCACCCTCTCTTTTAAAAATAGGTTGCTCAGACTTTGCCCTAATTTATAGTAATTATAGAGTTAAATCCTTAACTAGGGTAACAGCTGTCCTACTGTGCACATTAATAATGCCTCAAGCCTTAATAAGATTTTACTTACCCAGTCGTGTTGCCCCCTCCCCTCCAGAAGGCCCAGGCAGAGCGGACTCTGGGCAGGAACGTGGGAAGTCTCCCTCTGCTCCACTGTGGCTCAGGCACTCCTCCTGGACGGCAGCAGCTGCAGTCTGCCCACCCACTGTTTTGCGGGCTGGGATAGCTAGAAGGGAACCAAACATAGCTCTGAAGTCTGTTGTTGCTCAAAGAAGCCTTCTGCATTTTCCCTCTCACGTTACAATAAACTATTTTATGTTATTTTCTTAAAGAAATATTAGAACACCCAGGCGTTTCTTACTGTAAGTAATTTCAGTAGAATTATTAAGTCTGTTGGTGAATCATCACAGAACCATTAAGAATGATTTAGGGAAATGATTTACTGCACTTACTGGCAATTTAACTATAATTATTTTGTTTAAATTTAATTTGTAATAATTAAACTGAATCTTTATTTCCGTTAAAAAGTACATTTTATTGGCAGGCCCGACTGCGAATTTACAAGCTTTGCATTATTAAATTATTAAAAGAGAACTGCAGACTTCAAAGTGTGTCTTAATATAAAAAGCATACGTTGTTCAGGCCTAGTTTTAATGTTTTATATTTAATCGAGTGATTTCTATTTAATCTAGTTTTCGCAGGCCTAACTATGAAAAAGCTGGTATTTTTACTTTTAAAAATAATACTTCAACAAATAAATCTATGTATCTCCTATTAACTAGAAATTTTAAAGCAGCCCAGAAATTCAGATAAAAAAAAATGTGTATGGTCAATACTTTTTCTGTAGTGCATTTTACCTGGTGGTGGCAGGTACCCATGAAAGAGCACACTTCCACAAGACGATCTCTCCAGCTCCTCACATAACAGCAAACGTCGCACTAACCAGAACCAAAAAAAAAAAAAAAAAAAAGTCAGTTTTTGTAAGAACATTAAATGATCTTTATTGGAATATTCTGATAAGATATGCTTGTCAGGTGTACCTAAAGGTGTAATTCCGTAAAACTCAGCTTCATGTCGCAGAATGCTTATATTAACCCCTCTGTAAATGAATGTATGAACCATTGAGATAAATACAAATGACATACTCAAAATTTCCACCAATAATTAATTACAATCCATTTCATACCTTAGATCCAATTCTTTTGTCCGAAGAAAGTTTAAAATGGGCACAAATGCTGTTGGGTCCCTGTCAATGAATATCTGTAGGTAAAAAGGTTGGTTACACTCAAACTCAACTCAAATTAGGAAAATAACTTTAAGCACAACTAATTTCAGCTTCCATACATAGCAACATATATTTAATAAATATCAGAGTGTCAAGAGAAAATACTTACAGCTCCAGTTTCATCCCTTAGTGTTGATATTCTCCCACTGAGCAAACTAGAGGGAACAGAGGGTATAAATAAGACACCCTATTGGTCGTTATGCTATTTGCATTTATAATTATTTATAATGCATTTATAAAAACAAGGATGCCACAAGAGAGTCTTCAACAATGCCATTAAAAAACCTAAAAAGCTATTTGTTTATCAATGTGAAGGTATGCCGAAAGTAATTAAAAGATGTTATCATCTATCTTGCTACTTTTTAATCCTGTAGAAAATGTATAGGTTAATGTCAATTATAATGAAATGCTTATGTAGATATGTTGCCTCGTGAATGCTAATCTACAGCAAATTATTACCCAGAAAAGTTACTCAAAATATAATGAAATGAATGTAGACTTAATCTGAAGTCACAGGTCTACCAGCTAGCGTTTACTTGTCTAAACAGAAAGGTCGTGTTAAGGTTTGCAAGGGAATTTTACCTTGAGAAGAAAGAATCTGGAATCCACATAAGAGTCTGTCTTGATGTGCTGAATCTGAAAGAAGATCATTTATGACTTACTTCACCATTTTGGATTTCACATTTACCTTGATACCATTTCCTGCTTGAGTGTTCTGCTCACCAGAATCAACTGAACTACAGTCGCATGCAGACGTTTAATCCACTGACATGATCTTTATGACAAAGTGAAGTGAAAGTGACTTTTTGTCATTGTGAAACACGGCACAGCACTCAGTGGACCACAACTAATCTTAAGTCTCCATACACAACTAACAGCAGGGGGCAGCCATACATACACCATCCTGGGAGCGGTGATGGGGATGGTACCTCGAGGTACATCTGGGATTCAAACCCATAACCTTCTGATCCAGGGGCCTAGTCCCAAACCACTAGGCCACCGCTGCGGAGCTAATCATTTAGGCTGATGTTGATAAAGTTATAGATAGTATACATATGCATACGAAGCATTTTAACCGTAAGTGAACGGCCCCACCTGCCAATATGTAAACAAAATGATCCCATCTGACCTGCATGACCCCTGACCTCTAAATTCCCCTCTAATACTGGACAGCTTACCAGGGCAGACACACTCAAACGCTCACATCTAGGGGCTGTATTGATCCCCAGGTATTTTGGTCAACCAGAGCACAAAACGCACAGGAAGCAGGCAGGCTGTCCTGCCTGGGGATCGAGCCCCGGCCCTGCTGAGAGGCGACAGCGCCCCTCCCTACGTCACCGTCCTGCAAGAATCACCTCAGAAAGTCACACTTCATGCTCGTGCCTTTTAGTAACTTTAAAACCAGTAAAGACCGTTTAAAAGTCAAATTCGAAGTCAAACTGGTGTTTTCCAGCCTGAGGGACAACTGGACTTTGGATATAAAGCGCCAGTTTTCTGTAAACAGGACCCTTAAACTCGGCTTTAGTGTGGGGGGGTCGCTGTCTATTTTACAGGCTTATTTTTAGCAAAGCTAAATAAAGTCATTCTGAAATGCTGAAGGTCAGTTTATTTAACGCGTAAAATATTCGCCTCAAGCCGTCTGGTCGGAAAACGGCGACTTTTGGCGGTGAGCCCACCTGGTTCCCCCGACGTTGAGCTGAATGATGTCGCCCATTCCAGATGTGGAGCTGCTACAGATCCCAGCCATTTCTCCAGACGCCTGGGGGAACTCACTTCTTCCTCTCAGCTCCCGTTATTTCTTACGCCCGAGCCTGAGTCCTGTTAAGGATGTGCGCTGGGCTTTCTCTCGCCCCGTTCCGCCATCTTTGCGGTGGTTTGTGAGTACAGGAGGAGGTTTGGCCGAAGAAAGCCTTGGACGGGCCGGATTTGTGTCTTCAGTAACGTCCGTGTGGAGAAGCCTTCACGTCTGTTACTGTTACAGCTCGTCGCTACCCAGGCTACGCTGCCCAATAGCCAATCAGAGATAATTGCGTCAGTGGCGTACGAACGCACAGACCCCGCCCCGTTTGCTCCTATTGGTTTGAGCGCACTGCTCGTCATGCGTCATTTTGGTGGGTTATGGAGGAGTAGGCGGAGTCTGGATGAGGAGGCGGAGTCTGGAGGAGGAGGCGGGGTGGGGAGGGGCTGAATTCTTCACTGGAGCGCAAATACAGTTAAAGCAACAATAATAATAATGTATTATTATTATTATTATATTATGGTTTATCATTAGTATTTATTAGTAATATTGTTATTAATCATACTGTTTTATATACAGTTCTCAATTCTCTATTATTTTACTATAAACATGGTTTTAAATCATTTTAAAAATAAATATTTCCTTTTTTTAATTTCCTTTTTATGCCACCACACCTGCTGTATCTCCAGCATACACTTTAATGCAAAATGCAGTCTTTATAAAAGGAAAGCATTCAAAATAAATTAGAAAATTAATGAGCACTAGGTGAGTCATTGATGTGGAAGTTTTTATTTGACCTATTTGATTATGGAGCAGGAAAGCAAATAAGTGGACTTTACACTTCCCAAATCAGAATCTGATCCACATCGGTTATCTAAACTTGAATGAGCTCATAATACAGATGTTTTCTCAGCTCTAAGTAAATACAAGTTAAAAGAACAGCCTTGTAGAATAGCATGGCAAAATATATTGAGATAAAGAAAACAAGCATGTTGAGACGAACAAGAAATGCTTAACACTTGCTGTTTAACCTGATCTTTAAAAACAGTGGTGGGCAGTGTGCAAAAAAAAAAAAAAAATAAAATAAAAAAAAAATAAAAAAACCATCATAAAAAAAATGTGTACATCTCACTCGGTACCCAATATATATAAATTAAATGAGTGAATTTTTTTAATAAAGAGTAGAAAAGAAAACAATTTTGCGCAAAACCACAAAGATCCATATGCAACGGTTTCATACTGTGAATACACAAGTGAGGATTTTGTTATGTACAAAAGCATTGCCTGCTCACTGCATTTATTTCAATATTAATCAAGGGTCAAGTGCATAGAGTGTGGTCAAGCCATAGCAACAGTATCATCAGACTGAAAATATAAATTTGAGTGGAGGGAACGGAACAGCTACCAAAAGCACTGACATTTCATTATAAGTCATCATTTGAAATTAGCATAGTCGGAGAAGATGTCCACGAAATCCTGTACCACTTTGTAGCAGAAGTCATATTGCTCCTGGAAAAGAAAAAGCAAGAATAGTTACGTAACGGTATTATACGGTTTGCTAAATAGTCAATCAGTTAATGGAGTTGGGGTGATTCGATCCATGAACTCCATCCATGGTCCTTCTATCGTGAGGGACACATTTTACAGCAGTGGCCTAGTGGTAAGGGACTAGGCCCTAGAAGTTTGTGGGTTTGAATCCTAGACCAGTAGGTCACTGCGTTTCACAAAATAGTCACTTTCACTTCACTTAGCGAGGACTTGAAGGCTGGCATCTCACAACATCTTTTCACACTGCCATTAAATCAGCATGAATGGACAGCACGCATGGAGTAGAACACTTATCTGTTAAAGAAAAGCGAGAACACCACTGCTGGGAAGCAGTGTTGGGGCTGGTGACTTGCTCTGTCCCAAACCACTAAACTACCGCTGATCCACTGTTATGTCTGCTAGCAATACCAAGTGATGGAGCAGAGGGAGGGTCATCCAACCCACTCAAAGAGAAAGAGGCCAGTTGTGCTCTCCTGAACTGCCAGCCATGGATGACTGTGATATTACAGGGGATTGAATATTTAATCTTCTGTTGACAATGGAAATGCTCAGACAGTGATTTCATCTGAAGTGAAGGATGGATGAGCTGAAGTAGGCATACGTAGGGGGTTTTGGAGATGATCAGACTAAAAGACTCATTTGTAAAGTAGGTTTCTTAATTTTAATTCGTGTTGTTTGCTTTTGATGTATATTTACTGGATTGCATTAGTGCAAAAACGTGCTTATCACCCAGATAAGTGGCTTTATCTTTTTCTCCGGTGCATTCTCAGAAGACTGCAAAGTACTGTATATGTCAGCATGATGCACTAATTTAGTACTAAAAAGGCACTTAAAGGGCATTAGGGACTGAGCCAAACCTGAGCCGCACCATGCTGGTGCGCAATTTAACACTTTGAGCCTGCACTGAGATGGTTGTTTTCTCTCTAACACTGCATAATGGAAGCAGCTGCAAAGGTTGTTTATGTGACATTCTATTTCTGCTAAGTCTGGGCCTTTTCCACTGGCATCAGAAACCACCAAGGGCACTCAAACCACAAACTTTAAAAAAAAAAAAAAAAAAAAAATCAATCAGCTGGTAAAGCAAACAGCCCGGTTGTGGGCAGAGACTTAGCAGGTCCACACCGACATTTCAGGCTTGGATAAAGTTTGGTTTATAATAGAAAAGTTCATTTTTGTGGGGTGGCTCAGTTCCTGATGTCGATGGAAAAGCCCTGTTAGTTTCTTACCACAGTTTGGACCATGTGTGGTCTCTGGTTTCGTAAACTCTTCACAGTCTGGAACACATCCAGGAGACCTTCAGCCTTGACCCGCTCCAGGATGTTGCTGAGGGCAATAAAGGTTCCGGTTCGGCCTGCACCAGCGCTAAACACAGAAGTGGGGTCTGTAACTATAGTGGCTCTCTTTTGTATGTCATGTTCAACTTACTATTCAACTGTACACTATTCAGTTGGGTCCATGATGCAAAAAAACATATTTATACATAACGATGCTCAAAATAAATCAATACCACTGCATATAGCACCATCCCAACACACACACCCGTTACTGTGTCTCAAAGGCATGGATCTCCAGTGTGAATGTGTGTACCTGCAGTGCACCACTATAGGGTGGTTGCCTGACTGCTGCTGTTGTCTTTGCACTGCAGCGATAAGATCAATCATCCCTTTTCCATCTGACGGGATTCCAATTTCGGGCCAGCCGTGGAAGTGAAAATGCCTGACCAGACGGCTTTGCTTCTCCTAAAAATAAAGAGATATCAGATTTAATAGACTATAGAAATAGAAACTATATACATAAAAAATGTAACATTTAATTAAAAATGTAAATAATACATACAATTTTTTAAATAATAACAACATATACACATACCCATAGACTAGAGCAATGAATATTACCAGGTTACTAGAAACAATCACTTTCCAAATACACTGGTTGACCACTGTATCAGCACCAACCATAGAGATTTATTGACGGCAGCTAAAGGTGCTCTTGGCTCCAGCTAGGGCGGGCTGGGTCCTGTCTGTGTCTGTTCTCATGAATGCATGTGTGCTCTGGTTTTCTCCAACAGTCCAAAGACATGCATATCAGGTGGGTTGGAAATATATTGACTATGTACTATATTGTTCTTAAATGTGTCTGTGAGTGTGTCTCCACCCTGGGATTGGCAACCGGTTTCACGGTTTCATTTTTTTTCCAGCTAGCACTGGGATAGGCTCCAGCAAGCCCCTGCAACCCTGAAGCCTATGTGCTACACTGTTTATCAGGCAGCCTCTGTCCCACCCCTCCACCAAATGTGGCCACCACTAGATATTATTAAACGGTGGACCATTCCAAGCACAGTTAAATCATTGGCATGTTGGCTTATTAGTGCATCGGACATGATTGCCCACCCTATGGTCAGGGCAGGCACTCTATAGGTCATCTCTGTGCATCCTCTGTGCATGTTTTTAATAAATTAGTTTTATGGAGAATATTTGCTGCTACTATATGACTAACTTTATAAAACCTACTTGTTTTACAGTCTGATTGGTCTTTTATATTAGAAATGTTGGTAGATATAATGAAGATGTTATCAAATTTCTGCTATGACCGTATATTTCATTTATCCCTAAAACTGACACCTGATGAAAACTGGAGAAAACTGGTGAAAGTTACCAAGAAGCATGTCCAAGCAACTTCCAGCTGCAAGTATTCAACTCACCGGCGTGTATGTGAGCAGCAAATCCCGAAGGCTAAATGTCTCACACAGTGTGTCCCTCTTCAGCTCAACGTTGTATTCCCCAAAAGAAACGCTACCCTCTGCAGGCCAGTAAGGCACACATTTCTCCTGGACACAGGACAAGAGCAGCATTTGAAAGACTCTTCTCACTTTAAAATTCACATGTTGCCTTATTCACGTTTGTGGCCCATCTTTCCGTTCACAGTTGATAAGGGGGCCAAATTAAACTGCTAATAATAATATTATTGCCACTGAAATCTTTAATATTATTAGTGCAGCACAATATATCATTTGGTTTTATCTTATAAATGCATGCACAAAGTACAGAACTGAGCAAATTTCTGGACAATTTTTGCACAATGGCCAAAAAGTCTCCTCTCGCAGTGTAACCTGGACAATAATATTGGGTCATGTGCAAGTCAGCACGGCATTAACTATTCAGGAAAGCACAGCTCTTAACTCAGTGTTCTCAATTCAATGGCTGTGCTCTCATAACTTGTTCTTGAGCCCAGCTGGAACCGGATGCAGCTCAAAGAACTTGGGGGGCCAGTGCTCAGATGCAGAAAGGGGTGCTTTTTAGGTAAAGGCAAACTAGTACAACAATAATGTTAAATATAGCAACTTGCACAGTCCCAAGGGATGTAGGGTAATTACCTGTTCACGCTCCTTTAATTCAGTTAGCATGACGATGGAATGACACTTCCACTCCCACACCATGCGCCAGAAGTCCTGCACAGTGTGGGCTAGTGGGCCCTGTGTAGCTATGAAGTAATCCTTTTGCCTGTAGCCCTAACAACCGCAACCACACACAGACAGACATGTTTCAAGGCACTCAATAGTTTGTTATAAGATTATTTACATTTACATGTATTGTCGCTTTGGTGAACTAACACTGCGTTCATATTAAGGCTGTACCGAGACGAGTGGATTTAGCTCTACGTGGAAATGGGGAATCTGAATGGATACACATTTTAACTGTACTGAGTGAACTCAGGGGTTCTTAGATTAAATTAGTTTAAAGACCTAACTTATTTTCTTAACTTAGAGCTGCCCCCATCTCTTGCCCTGTTTATAATTTGCAGGCATTAGAGAACTGCTAATGATATGCAGAACTGTGGTGCTTGAGCATAAAGCCCAACCCTACCCCAGTAGTATGAATTCTCAGATACTCACGTCTATAAAAGATGCATTGATGTAATCTGTGAATTCTTGACCTCTTTTCACAGATAATATTACCCTGTTAAAGTCATCTGGAAAAGCAAAGGATGAGATGACGTCACTATACCTGGTGTGGACATGTAATGTAGCAGCAGTCGCACTGAGGTCAGTTTAAAGCATTTTTTTAAAAATAATTAAACAGATTCACTTCAGCAATACGTTAAGTGGATCAGAAACACAGAAACATACTCCAAGGATACAAACTTAATGTCTAGTGTGTCTTGGACAGCAGTGTTCATCCCTGCTCTTGGGGCACTACTGTTTCATTTTAGTCCTATTTAATGACATTATTACTTTTGAAAGTGAAAGTGATTATTTGTCATTGTGAAACACAGCACAGCAAACAGTGAACCATATGAAATGCAACCTCTGCTTTTAACCCCGGCACACCGTGCAGCAGGGGGCAGCCATATCCAGCACCCAGGAAGCAATGATGGGGATGGTAACTTGGTGAAGAGTGTCTCACGGCAACTTATTGGTCTGGAATTTAAACTCAAGCCATTTTGATCCTAGGGCCTTGTCCCTAACCAATAGGGCAGCACAGTCCGTGATGCTTCCACCCGGTTTTAATGTCATTCTAGACTAGTTTTGTTTAATTCTGCGAGTTCTAGCAACACTGGTTATCTCCATGAATTTATAAAAATTAGGTGCTTGCTTACATGGAATGATCTGCAATACTCTGTTCTTCCTCATGTTAGCTGGCAGATTCCCAGTTCTCATGTTTTCCTTCATTATCCGGACGTTAGTCAGTTTCTGGAAAAACATTCATAACAGAACTGAAAGTCTGAAAACATTCAGGACACAGTTAACTTCACTGGCTGTATCTTAAAAAAATAAATGTTCCAATAATTTTAACCTGATGCTTATCTGAGCATATATATCGTCAGTAATTATGATGGGCAAAGGACAGACTTACAATAGAAGCCAGTGGGTGTTTTTTGCAGTAAATGTACATATATTTGTAAAAAAAAAAAACAGCATTACCACTTGTCCTCTGAGAAATGGGACTAGTTTTCCTAAATTTTTAGGAAAATAAATGGTACATGGTACTTTAAGGTACTCTAAATGGTACTTTAAGAAGGCTTTTGAAGTAATATGGTGAAGTACCACAACCATTTTTTGCCACTGGAAAAAAGAAAACTAGTGCCACATTTTAAAAATTCTCTCGAAAACGATAACATGATTTTACCCTAAATCACATTAGCTAGAACTGATTATGCTCTTTAATTAAAAATGCTGTTGAGACATTGAGGATATCTATCAAATGCATAGAAAATTGGCATGTGATGTGATCACTAAATAATATGTATCGATAAATAATAATATTCGCAATAAATTCTGTATCTATTGCCCAACCTTAGAGTGCAGTGTTGTGGGTCATACTTTTGTCTGACTGGACTTACCAGAAATCCTGAAATAATGTTATATATATATATATTTCTTTTGTAGTGTGCAAAAATTAAAATAAAAATCTCTCGTTTTAAGTCTTAAACTGCTCATTTGTAAGAACATACAATATGAAATGTGGATTTTAAAGGCACACGCTTCCAGTGTTATTTGAGGGAGTTCATGAACTTCCATCTGGCTAGTGAATAACTCTTAAGTGATAGAATATTCTTGTAATACACTCTCTAGACATTGTCTAGAGGAAGTGGCCTATAGGACAAAAACTAAGGTGCTATTAAAATAAAGGCTAATTACCCTGAACTCCTCCTCTAGCCCCACTCGGTCCATGTGTATATGAGTGCTGTGGAGTCTGTGCAAGTGACCCTCTAGTGAGGAGACGTCCAGTTCGGTGTCACCATACAGAAAATGTTCCAGCAGAGCCTGATAGATAAATGAGTACTGCATCTGGAAAGCATTGGCATGCAAGAGACAAAGAGTTTTTAGAGACAACTGCTCATGCTGGAAGAAGTGTGGATCCTCTAGATTTTAAATGAAACCTTACATCTGTCTGCACAAGCTGACAGCGCTGGTTTCGTATTCTGGTTACAAAGCCAAACACATCCACTCTGGCCTCAACGTGCATCATATCCATCATGGCATCAATAACGATGAATGTGCCAGTCCTTCCAACCCCAGCACTACAGAAAGAGAGATTAACTTTATAATAAATAGAGATTTAGACAAAATAAATAAAGATCGATTTAGTTTTTACACACTTAAATGCTGTAAACTGTATTTATGTTCAACATATTGGAAATAAATTACATAATAAATAAATTACAATATGTGCCCGATGCTAAAATCATACCATACTTTATGTTTAATGCTTTTCTTTAGCTGGCACTGTTACTGCAGTTGTTTTCACCTCACAGTGACATTGTTCTGGGTTTTTGTGTGTGTGTTTGAATAAAAAATGCACATACATGAGAAAAATTTGATATTTAAGTGTCTCTCTATAGAAACTTTGCTAAATGAACATCATTTGGGGGGAAAAAATAAATACGACAATCTGGTTTAATTGATAAAACAAATATACCAATCAAATAATAAATATATGTCATTTATTTGAATTTAAAGCAACAATTAGGGCTCTATGGGTAACACGGTGGTGCAGTGGGTAGTGCTATCACCTCACGGCGAGCACGTCCTGGGCTTGATTCCCAGGTGGGACAGTCCGGGTACTTTCTGTGAGGAGTGTGCATGTTCTCCCCGTGTCTGGGTGGGTTTCCTCCCACTTTTCAAGGACATGCAGGTGAATTGGAGATGCTAAATTGCCCATAGCTATGAGTGTGTATGTGCATTTGTGAGCTGGGATAGCCCCCCCATCCCCTTCTCCTGCAACCCTAATTAGGACCAGAAAATGAGTGAGAAAGTGAGTAGGGCTATACGTTCAAGTCTTCTTCATGAAACATAGATTAGGTTAAATAAATTGGACCAACTTATAATTTAATAAATGCTTGAAAAGAATCCCTCATCACAAATGGGTTTACACTTCCTTGTGTAATATAATCTTAAAAATCAGACTCTGCCTGTGAGGGAAGCCATGTCCATGTGCTTAAGCAACTGTTGGGGTTTTTGAACAGCTGAATCCCTCCTTTCAGCTGTAGGGGACAAGTGTTTCTGCTGCAAGTGTCTATGGTCCTGTTCTTTTATAAACAGCTGAGCACACATACACACACTCTCGCAAACGTGTCAGCTCAGTACTGTTCACCCAAATTCAGCTACTTTCATCCAGGGATTTCTTTTTTTTTTGGGGGGGGGTAAATTTTTTAGGATATTATGAGACACTGGGGTGGGCAGTGGTGGCCTAGTGGTTGGGGCGTCGGCCACATGATCGGAGGATCAGGGGTTTGAACCCCTTCCCGATAGGTTGCCCTGAGGTACCCTTGAGCAAGGTGCCGTCCCCGTCCCGCTCCTCCCTGCGATGGGCTGGCGACCTGTCCAGGGTGCGTCCCCCGTCCTTCGCTGGGTTGGACACCGGCACTCCCCCGTGACCCCGTTTGGGACAATGAGCAGATAATGGATGGATGGATGAGTCACTGGGTGTATTTTAGAGTGCATGAGCTATACATATGAAATGAGATACCTGGAAGTTTATAAATTCTCTCTCTCACTCATTTTCATAGCTGCTTGTCCTGATTATGGGTCACAGGTGGTGCTGGAGACTATCCCAGTTCTCACAGGGCAAAATGCAAGGAAACACCCTGCACAGACCACAAACACACTCACACCTAGTGGTCATCTACAATCTGCTTGACACGCATCTTTTGACGTTGGGAAGGAACCGGAGCGCCTTGAGGAAACCCACGCAGAAAGGACCCAGGTCCTACTGGGAACCGTTTTTACAGCCCAACAATTAGTTAAGAAGAAACTCTAGTACAAGTGTAATGGACAGACACTGTTACCTGCAGTGAACTATTATGGGTCCAGCATGTGCTGGGTTGACACTTCTGACTTTCTTAAGAAACTTCAGCATGCCGATAGGAGAGAGGGGCACACCGAAATCGGGCCAGCTGGTGAAGTGGAGCTGGGTGACCAACCTCGGAGCCCTGCAACCATCTGCAGTATGCTAAAGACCACAGAAAGCATTTGCATAAATATGCCAACATTTGACATCCTACAAATTATGCACATTATTGCATAGCAGCACAGACTTTGACTGTGTGTTTGACGAGCACACTGTCAGATTTTAAGATGTTTGCATTTAGTGGACCATGCCCTTATTAATATATAGACCTCTAATTTTAATGGAGTTACTGTGTTTTTGGGCACTGTGTTCTTTCAATGTTCCATTTGTCTCAAAATACCAGAAAGGCAATTAAAGATTTCTGCAGTGAATGACCAACTTGAACATTTAGAATGTAGGTGTAGATGTTTAAGAAATAAGCATGAGTATGACCCTCAGAGTGTTTATAACAAAGATTTGCTAAGTCTCAAGAAAATAAATGCAAAGTTAAAGTTTGCTAAAAAATTGAAATCAGTTTGATCCAAGAACTCATAATGCTGCTCATCAGTGTCTTTGGAAATATTTGGCAGTGTTGGATGCACAGATTCATTATGTTCTAAAGGTTCTCAATTTGTGTTATACTTTGATGATTAAGAGTTCCTTAGTAAAATTTGGATTTCACCTACACTGGCAGCATCCCTGCTCATTAGTTCCCCATCAGGCAAGCGCTGAGCAAGAACCATGGGTGTTGAATAATAGTAAGGAGCATACTTGTTTCTTAAGGACAACCTGAATAAACTAGAAGACTACTGGAAAAAATATCTGTGGACTGACAAAAAACTTGACTTTTCAACCAACAGGGATCCAGCTGTTGAATCTTGTTTGGAATTATTTAAGGTTTGGTGCCGTTTGGTAAATCATTTCCACCAGTCTGGATTGGAACTGCTTTATTCTAGGACGTGTCATTAATGGAGGATGGGCTACGCAATGGAAGTGAATTAGATGGACAACCAAAATTTATTTGGTTCCAGCTGGGAATAAACTTTTTAGGTTCTAAATCAATGTAATAATCTGCACGGGTTAAAATTTACTGATGAACAAGAACAATGCCTGTTACTTTTGGTACTTTGGTTTTGCTTTTGGTAGCAAGACAGTGCTGATGGGTGAGGACATCCAAGCTAGTGGGTGGAACTGAAGGAAGCTAATTTGGGCAGAAAATCAAGAGAAATCCAAAAAAACATTGCATATTCTTGACTGTCCAAGCTAAGAAGGGTAGAGTACTAGCATCTAAGTAATCCTATATTTTGTAATTTCTATGGATTACAGACTGTAGAAAGTTTCAAATGAAAAAGGCTTTTTTATCACTCCTTTATAAAGGGTAAATTCATCTAAAAGGGCTGTAAATCCCACAATGTTCCCTTGAGAGAGATAAAAACATCATAAAATCTCTCCTTTACACTCAATAACCACTGGGTTTCGATATAAAGTCACAGATCAAATTCAAACAAAAGATATATAGATATCATCACTGTCCAACAAAATCTCCAAAATGATACATTTACAGAAATGAAAAAAAAAAAATTCCTTTTAATGTTACTGTTAAAAAGTTTTATCCCAGGGCAGGGCAGGAGTAGTGGAAATTTGGAAATTGGAAATAGTGTTTGTCATGGGCAGCGCCGATACATAGTGTGAGGAAGTTCACTCACATACTGAACGCAGAACTTTCTGATCGTGTAGTCCACCAACACTGTGACATCCTCCACCGCCACCCTCACGCAGCCATACTGCCAGCAGCCCTGCTCCGGCCAGTACTGGTAGCATTTTTCCTACACACACATGCCCAAACACACAGACCCACATGGGCACAGATGTACTTAAACAGTTGGATATCGACCAGTGTTGCCAGCTCTTGCTGTTTTGACTTGAGTTTTCTTTTCATCAAGCTCTTATGTTGTGTAAAGAAATCTACTAGCAGGGAATAGGCACCCAACCTGCACACTGAGAGAAAACTTACAATCCCGCTAAAGTATTAGTATCTAATCGGGCTAAATGTAGAGATGGAAGGTAACAAAGTATAAATATTTTGTTATTGTACAATTTTTTTTTGTTTTTATCTGAGTATTCAGTTTTTGTACACTTACATTTCATACAAGTATCTGTACTTTTGGTTTTGTAGCTTTAGTATTAACACATTTTAAAAATAATAAAAATATCCATTATATAATCTGTATAATCTATATTTATTTTTAGCTTAGATATTAAGCATTTAAATGTTTTTTGGGGGATGTTTGGTTGGAATATTCCTCTGAACTATAGAAAAATTAAACCATTGCTCAAATCCTCATTCTGTAGTCAAAAACAAGTGTCTTAAGCAAAACCCACTTTATTCACCTCACCAAGAGGCCAACTCTGCTGTCTATACAAAACACTGAATATTAAATATTAATGGAGTCAGATTTACACAATTTTCCCTGCTTTCTCAGGTTTAGTTTTGCAATGACACTGAAACAGTAATACGTTCTGTTATTTTCAATTGAATTTGCTTATTCATTTTGTAATTAATATATATATAATATTTAAAAAAAAAATATATATATATATATATAATAATAATAATAATAATAATAATAATAATAATAATAATAATAATATATATATATATTTATTTTATTTATTTTTTTTTTTTAAAGAGAGCAGTATCTGAAAATATACAAAGTCAGAAACCGCATCAGCATCAAGTCTATTCCAGGTTTTTACCTTAACAGCTAAAGATGCTGTTTTGGTGCACTTTGCATATTAACTGATTTGCTTATTAGATGCAAGAGTCATGCAGCTAAATGTGGTGAAATGTCTAGCACCTCCAGACTAAAGGAGCAAACTTCATACATGCCTTGCTGGATCAACTTTATTTTGGTCATCGGTAATGTTGTGAGAGTGTGGTAGAAGCTTTAAAATAGCAGTGGAATTCATTAAGTAATCTATAAGCTTAAAGATCTCACCTCTTTTCTTTCTCGTGTGTTGGTCAACATGACTATGGTGGAAGATTTCTGCTCCCAAACCATTCTCCAGAAATCAGCCACGGTCTCTGGCTTTGGACCTGTAAGCATACATAGATTTTAATCTCAATTAGAAAATAAAGGTAAAGAGACTGCTGGTCATTGCCACTGCTTTGTAGGCCTGGTTCTCAAACTTAGAGCGTTCTTTCAAACAGTGTTTCCAAGACTCACAACCAACTGTTAGACAGTCAGCTATTGAAGTGCATGTGAAAAAAATAAAACACTTGTGTTAATCTAAAATCTTTCAAGTGTTGTAACCTTTCCCACAAGGTCAGGCCTGGGTAGCTCTCTGGTAAACCCCTGGTACACTGATTAAATTAATTTAATAAAAATTGAATTGTTTTCAATTAAAATCACACTGAATGTGTCCACATCAGCCCTTCATCCACTGCTTAGCAACATCCAATGCCTCAGGCCAGTAAGAGGTGTTGTCGAATGATGTTAGACTGCATCTACAAGGTAGACCCATCCACTTTTTTCTATGTGCACTTAAACATTTGTTTCAGCTGATGCCATTGCTTCTAGAAGTCTTATAAACCCCACTGTAATACCAAGATGGCTTATGAAAAAAATGAAATATTTTACTTTCCTGAATGCTTACCTTGAGCAGCAATGAATTTGTTCTTTTCTCTGTAACCCTGGAACAAAATTATATATAATTTTATATGTATGAGTGTGTACAGCTCATAAAACTCTAAATAACAGCGTTATAGTCTCATATTCATTGCATGAAGAAAGAACTCACATCAATGTAAGATGCATTAATGTAGTCTGAGCACATGTGGTCATCTAGATGTGAAAGCAGCACCCTGGAGTGATCATCTGTTGAAAGGAACATGCAGACTGAATAAAAATTCCTGACTATCTGGAATAAACAAAAAAACCTACAAACACTGAGTTGCCAGGTTAATGCACCCTGCACTTACAGGCTGGTTCATTGATTTCCGTTGGGTGTGACGAGGATAAACAGGATTAGAGATATGAGTATATTAGAGAGACAGCTCAGGTTAGACGTTTTGGAGACAAAGTTAGAGAGGCAAGGTTGCATTGGTTTGGACATGTCCAGAGGAGAGATGAGGATTATATTGGGAGGAGGATGATGAATAGAAATGGAGCTGCCAGGAAAGAAGAGAAGAGGAAGACCAAAGAGGACGTTTACGGATGTGGTGAGAGAGGACATGCAGGTGGTGGGTTTAAAGGAGGAAGATGCAGAGGACAGGAAGAAACTGAAACAGATGATCTGTTGTGGCGACCCCTAAACGGGAGCAGCCGCAAGAAGAAGACAGACTTACAGGCCAGTTCATTACATAAACCGATTTACTGTATTTGGCAAAATCTTTATATTAGCAAAAAAAACATCAAATTTGGTCTGTACGGAGGTTATGGCACATTATTTAATATTTTACACTCCACAAATGAATACAAATAGTACACTGGATTTGCCATAAAGTACACATAGAGAACTTCAAAAAAGCTTTTATGTTAGAAAAACATTACTTTTGACTGGGGTTGTTTAAACTTTTGTCCACAACTGTGTATACAGCACTGGGTAAAGGTCATCTGCGTTGTGCACACTATTCAAACTGCTGTATTGTCCAAACTACACTTTTAATCAGGCATCGTATAGTCTTGGTTTCAGATCTGTTCCAGATTAGATCACCAGTATAAATCTCCAACCACTTGCTCACTGCTTGGTTACACTTTTCCTAATAAAGGTAAAGGGCCTTGGTGATATTCTGATATTTATCCTGCTTGACAACTACCAAGCGAGTCTGTGAGTCTCATGGATGGCATCTTTAAACAGTTGACACTTAGCAATTAGTGAGCTCAGAGTAAACAGCCTTTTGCCTCTGATCTGGTTTCTTTGTGAAAGTGAAAGAAAGTGAAAGTGACAACTCGTCATTGCGAGGTCACAGCACACGTGAACCACAACAAAATTGGACCTCTGCATTTGACCCATGCACACAAACACCGTGCCGCAGTGGGCAGCTATTGAAAGTGCCCGAGGAGCAGTGACAGGGACGGTACCTTGCTCAAGGGTACCTCAGGGCAGCCTACTTGTGAGGGAATCAAACCCACAATCTTCCGATGCGAGGGCAACTCCCTAACCACTAGGCCACCGCTGCCCCTTTGTCACTGATTGACAAAAACTATCTGCAAGTGGGAAATCAGGGCTAAAATAGTTGAGAATTAATTCAGCCTCAGAAAAACATGTTTAAAAGTTTTTTAGCTCAGCAGTCTGTGTATTTTCCAAAAGGAATGGAGTAATGCATGACATTTAAACAGCAATTTCATATATGTTGATATGTTTGCTTGCCAATGCCCAGATCTCTTCTCCTTGCCCTTTATTGTAGTTTCTATTAAAACCTAGTTTGGCTCAGTCAGTCCTTCATCAGAGTAAATAAGGCTCACAAATACCTGCAATGGCTGGAGCTATCAAAATCTGGTACCAAGCCAGTGACCTTATAAACAGGTCATAAAAATATTAACTACATTTTGCAAACAAAACAAATCTGGAATGTTGTTTTTTTTTTTTTTAAGTTTCTTTCTTTTACTGTGATATTAACATGTTTCTGTGGAAGAAAGACCCTCAGATGCAATGGCTCTAAACTATTTGCACAGACTTGTACAGTACAGATATGTACAGTACAAGACAAAGCCTCATTTCTTCATTGTTTGCTTCCAAGAGCCAGAATTGTATTATTTAGTGTACTGTTGAGGAACAGTTCTCCAGGCTTCCTGAAGGACAAAGCTTTTGGCTCTCACTTTCAGTGCAGGGCCAGTACCTGACCAGTTTCAGAGGATTGTTTTTTTTTTGGTTAAGCCACACAGTGTACCTATGTATGAATCATTCAAGAACAAAGTGTCTAACTTAAGACATGAAACTGAAGAAACAGATGCAGATGATTCCAGATGATCTGTATACTGGTGAGGCTAAATGTGGAGAAACACCTTTATCTAAAAACCTTGCATCTTTAGGCACTTTGCATCCTGTCACAGTAAAACATTTTTTCCCATTTCTTTAATTCAATCTTCTCAATATCGCAAAGGTAGGACAGCTTGACGGGCAAACTTTATTTTTCCCCCCAATAAAGGCATTCCCTAGGAAAATGTGTCTGTTTTGTGTGTCACTCACAGGGCAGTATGTTTGGATATCTGTTCTTGTCCTTGTTCTCCTCTCTGCTTGCCTCCTCGAATGTGCCGCGTCCGAACCCACAAGGCAAAGACTGTGAAGAAAATGCAGCGTAAGTGTCATGAGGAGTGGGAGTAAAGAGAGAAAGAGAGAAGGCGAGAGGCTGCGCTCATACATTAAACTCCTCTCTAAACAGTTTGCCGTCATCTGCCATGCGCAGGCGGAACTCTTCCTCCAGGGAGTCCAGAAGGATGGGGAAGAAGCGCTTGGATGGAGAAGGAGAGCGGGGGAGGAGCACCACTGTCTGTTCTGAGAGAGTGAGAAAGAGAACGTTCCGTCAAAGAGAAAAGTCAACTGCTTGGAGCGAGTAGTCAGAAGGCCTGCTCTGTCACGCTTGTCTGCGTATGTCATGTATGGTATCATCAGGACTTGTATATCACACAAAGGTCCCGTTTTTGTCATATTGCATAGCTTTACCTCGTCAGACTACATCAGCCTCACTCCAGTGTCCTCCTATGCTATCAACATGAACTTTTCAGGGTTATGCTATGCACAAAGTTAAATCCTTTATAAATTGCAAATAATGCTGTGTTGATTAACAGTCCACAACACTTAGAATCAAAGGCACTGAACCTACCTTGATCTTCCAAGAAGCCATTGGGTAACTTTTTGTCAACTGAGGTGACAAGGTCCTTCCTTTGGTGCCTGAACCTGTGAGAACAGTCAGAAATACACAAGTTAAAAGACAAAATGAAGGTATAAAATATCTCTCAGGATAGAAGGAAATAGCCATCTAAAACACACCATCTGAAGCTGTACTTTCTCATGGGCGTCTATAGCACTGATTCCAAAGAGCAGCTGTACTCAGAGTGGCACAACAGTCCACCAGTTTTATTGCACAAACAGCTGCTGGAGTAACTGGGCAGGGCAACACACACCCCCAGCATTTTTTTAAGAAGCACACCCTTTACTACATTCACCATGGTGTTCTTTTAAAAAGGGTTGATTTCCATCAGCTTAACAGATATGTTCAGTTCAGCTGAACTGTGGAAAGTCTGCTTAATAATGTATACAAACATCAATTTTGAGTGGTGCTTCATTTCATTTCCTAGGTTGACTGAGCTGAAATTTAACCGAATGACAGAAATGAATGTGAGCCCATTATTGATGTGTGATAGAGAGAAAGATCAAGACCCATGTTCATAAAGCTTTCAAGATGTGAGTGCTGATCTAGGATCAGATTCTTCTCTTAAAGGCTATATTGACTGGAACAGATCGTAGACCTGCAGACCTGATAGTCTGCTCACATTCAATTTCAGCAGATAGTATTTCACAAGGTTATTTGGGCTCTGATTCAAGGTGATTTACAAACCAACAAAGTTGGCATCATTAATATGAGATTCGTGATTCATTAAATGTGATTAAGGGTGTGAGTAATTTAGCAAATAAAACTTGTCAGTACTGGTAACAGCAAAAAGGCCTCCAATAAAAAGGTCAACGATGGACACATACAATAATGAAGATACAGTGCTATGCAATAGTCTTGGGCCAGCCCTCATTTCTTCAGCTTGCTTCCAAAGGGTCAGGCTTTCTTGTATGTTTTAACATATTGTTGAAAAATCTTTATCCAGGCTCCCTGAAGTACAGGGTTTTTGGCTCTCATTTACAGCCCAGTCCGTGGTAAGTTTCAGAGGATCGTCTTTAGTTTGTTAAGCCACACAATGATCTACATATGAGTCATTCAAGCAGAACGAAGCGTCTAACTTGAGCCATGAAGCAGTGAAGAAACAGGTTCAGATGATTCCAGGTGAACAGGCTGGTGATCCCATTTCTTTAATCTACTTAACATGGCAAAGGCAGTTTGACTGGATTCAAATAATAATTAGCTCAAGACTTTTGCACAGTGCAGTATTTCTATGTGTACAACACAATAAAATGTTAGATTTGAATCCTGGTTTACTAAATGATCGCACTGGCATATTTATCATCAAACTAGAAGATATAAACAAAAGTCTTAATGTTAAAAGGTCACACATTTAAGATGATTTGGTGGTAACTTTGAGAATGTCCATAGATTTAGGCCTGGGATGTTTAGCAATTTTAAAAGCAAATTATTTATTTATAGTTAATTTTCAATATTTAAAACCACAGGTAAAGCAGAAAGAAACATTTAGTACAATTTAGAACAGTTCCCATTTGTGCCAGAGGGAGGCGACAAAGTCCAAAGCCTTTTCTGACAGTCAGAGTTTTATAGTCAATATTTATACCTTATATACTGTATAATATAATATAATATTGTCATCATTCAAATTGCTAATATAAATGTCTAAACATAAACAGAGGGCAGCATTGGTCTAGTAGCTAGGGATCAGGCCCCAGCAAAGGTATTCAAGGGTTCAAATCACAGACCAGTAGGTTGCACTGAGGTACCCTTGAGCATGGTACTGTCCTCAGCACAGCTCCCTAGGTGCTGCCCCCTGCTGCACTGTGTGTGTATGGATTAAATACAGCAAATTCATTTCGTTGTGGTTCACTGTGTGCTGCTTATTTCACGCTGACAAAGAGTAACTTTCACTTTCATCTTAACAAATAGCTTTGATTGCTCATTTTCCTCATCCCAGACCAGTAGGTTGCCCTGAGGTACCCTTGAGCAAGGTACCGTCCCCATCACTGCTCCCCAGATGCTTTAAATAGCTGCACTGTGTGTGCATGGATGAAATGCAGAGGAATCATTTCGTTGAGTCTCACTGTGTGCTGTGCTTCACTATGACAATGAGTCACTTTCACTTTCCAAGGTGATGTAAGCCATCCTGAATTTCATCTGCCTTAAGGATTCTGCGCCCCAGTTTCTTTGAGTTTAGCTGGCTACCCCTACATGGATTCCTCTTTTCCTCTTCTTCCTTGTGTGTTATTAACAGCTTTCTGAAACTGCTGCCTGTTAAACAAAACAATCTACTTTTTCATTTGTTAAAAATCACCTTTTTTTTTTTATTTAAAAAAAAATCCAACAAAACTGCTAAAAGTTAAGGAAGCTATGGCATTATTTAAGAAATATATTTGAAAACATTAAATTATTAGAGCGAGAATGAAGAATGAGAAGCAGTAAATGAATCATTTTAGAGCTGAAATGTTTAATATCGGAAAATAAACTTTCTGTTTAAATATACTAACAGCAGCACACTTAAATTTCACCTTTTTTCACATTTGTTTCTTTAAATCCGTGATTCAGTTTTTGTAACGGTCAATTAATCAATATACTTTCATATTGATTTATGTTACCAGTACTTCCTCAAGCAGGACACGGGGCTTTGTATGCATGCCCTACCTGAGCAGGTAGACCGTGAGGAGGATGAAAATGATGAGGAGGAGAGAGATGACGAGGGCGGAAGGCAGAACGTGGGAACCCTGAGGAGCAGGATGCTCTGTGGAGAGAAAGAGTACAAACATCACTCTCTGGTCTCTTCATCTCGACAGCCATCAGGAGTAAAGGAAGCAGACATACCTGCGCTCCGGTTCGCGTGTGAGGAGATGTTAGATATGAGATTTGTCGCCACCAGAAACAGGACCATTATGACTGCATGTGAGGAAAGAAAGTAAGGTATGTAAATCCTTAGGAAAAATATCACAGTTACAACTGAATGAATTTCATTTACATAAGAACCTTTTAGGTTTCATGGAGAAAAATGGCAATGACTGAAGTGTGTTCTGCTAAAATGACCAACCATTAGAGATTAACCAACCCCTAAGAAACATGTTACAGTTTTTAACAAAGTCAATGAGCTTCTAAAATTATCCCTTAATTTCATTTAACTATTCATAGTCTGTCTCTAGAGAGAGGTCCCATCTCCAGAGATGGACTAGGTGTTCCACATGTTGTAAATGGCGTCACAGCATTGTAAGTTATAGCAAGGAGCTGATAAAACTAGGACAGATCTAACCACTTAGAAGAAATATGAAAGCGTGTGTATGTTAGGAATTAAGTTTGGTGTATGCTGGTCATAAAGACCCTCAATTCATCCATGCCCTGGGAGCTAAAAATAACTTCTCAGTGTAACAGGCATCAAAATATCCTCAAGTTCTTTTGAGCTCATGAGAAATAAAGCTGAAAGATCAATTTTTTGGGGCCTAGTGCTGGCCCTTTTGGGTGTATTGAAGCAATCCTGTTATTCAGGGCTGGCAGAAGAGCTGGGTCAAATGGGTGTAGTTAATATGGGGCTGGTTAAAAGGCTCTGATGTCAACTTGACATTTGCATGAATAAATAATTGTGATTCCTTTTTGCATGGCCACTTTCCAACCTCTTTTGATCCCTTTCCCGTTTTTGTTGCATTGCCTTTAAAATGGATATATGTATCCATTATATATATATATATATATATATATATATATATATATATACACACACACACACACACATACACAATCGACTCTGATCAGAAGTCAATCAATTTAATATGCATTTATACTTGCACAGACTGGTTGGATGAATTAGATGGTGTGCTTTGAAGCTCTTTTTTGGGCAAATCAACATTTCTTTTAGAAAATCCATTCTTCTAAGGAGATGTCCTTAGAATCAAGTTGACATTGAGGTTTTTTGAAAGTCCTAATGAGAAACTTTATCTGCTTAATGTTCTATTCTTGGCTAGACATGTGAGGCTGAGTCATTGTCAATGTGAACCAATGTGATATCAGCATCACCACTTTGTTAGGAGGTATGCTTCTTCTAAAAGAACTCTGGAAAATAACACACTGTGCTATTAGGTGTGTTTGAGAAGTTACTAAACTGTGCTGAAAACTGGCAAAAGAAGTTGGTTGGCCAGTGAGTACAAGATGCTTAAAAAAAAGGCAGGTTTTACCAAGGGAACATCGTAGTTTTTATAAAGTTTCTCATGTGCAGTTTTAGGTGTTTAGTAAAAGCCAACTCACACTAGCTTTTATCAGCGAAATCCAGCTGGCAAAATTATTTGAATTAGAATAAAAGAACTTGATGATCTTTGATCAATGGTGCTGCTATTTTGGTGTTATGTTGATATCTAGGGTAGCGCAGTTCTTTGTTGAACCAAAATAACCATAATCTTTTAAACCTACACTGAAAATAGACTGTAGAAATATCTTTACTTTTATAATTTCACTGTTTAATGTAAGTTTTCCAGCTTTCCTTCTTTCTTTCATTTCTCTCGTTGTTTCACCGTGTGCCGTGCTCTATTTCATTTACATTTATGGCATTTAGTAGACGCTCTTATCCAGAGCTCCTTCCATGTCCTAATTACAGGGACAGTCCCCCTGGAGCAACTCAGGGTTAAAGGTCTTGCTCAGGGACCTAGTGATGGTAGTGCTTGAGGTGAGATTTGAACCTGGGACCTCTTGAGCCATTAGTCCAAAGGCAAGTACCCTACCAACCCACCACCCCCCCCGGTCATTTCACAATGACAAATAATCACACAATAGTTACATCATGCTAGGTTCTTTGTTAAAGTGCACCTAAAGCTCATTATACATAATTGTAATTGTATATATATTTGGGTCCCTGCGATGGGCTGGCGACCTGTCCGGGGTGCGTCCCCCGTCCTCGCCCTGTGTGCGCTGGGTTGGACACCAGCACTCCCCCGCAACCCCGTTTGGGACAAGCGGCAGATAATGGATGGATGGATATATATTTGGGACCTGTGATTTTACTGTGTTGAGCTTGCATGTCCTCTCCATGTCTGTGTAAGCAAGGTGAGGTTGTGTGTGTGAATGTGATTGTCTGAGTGTCTGCCCTTTGGTTTTGTAGCATTTCACCCTATGAGCAGTGGGATTGGCTCCAACCCCACCCAATGAGCCTGGTTAGGATAAGAAAATGGGTGGATGGAAGGCCTTGGAAATATATTCAGAATTCCAGCTGTGATAAAATGCTAATAGCTTGCTCGTATAACCTCCCTAAAAAACTTCTCTCTCAAGCCACATAAACGGTTTATTATTGCCATAAATATAATCATCTGTGCCATGAAATTGCCATTAGTGATGTTCGAATACAGTATTAGGTACGGTAACCATTTCCATCACTGCCATTAATGCATAAAGCTGGCATATAAATAGAACTTATATGGAAAATAGAAAAAACACACTCAGGACTTCTATTATTCATTTTTAGCACACAGTACATGTGCAATAATATGTACGCATTCACCTAATTCACTGTGACCTTTAGAAGCACAGAGAAAACAAAAGAGGTGGACTTTATTAATCCCATCAAATGAGGAGTGGATAAGGCTTTTGTCATTAATTGGAACTCATGGTTGAAGCAAATAAAGGGTGATGCATGCTTGACTATTGTGCTATTACGCACACATAGTAACAAGCGGGACAAAATTGCTTGTCCTCTAGTGCCTCACTGATGATACCAATATCTTTTCATTCTCTGAAACAAAACAGCCACTTAAAATGGCTTAATGTGAAATTCTCTGATCTAAAGAAACTAAGAAAGTCAAAATTGTTCATAGTGATGGTGATCTTATGAAAGGTCATATTACAAGCTACTGTTGTATTTCAAGGTGGTCAACATGTCAGATTAGGCAATCAAATTGCCATGAATTGTGAATTTGTGATGTAAGTCTTTTTCTCCAGAAAAGAAAATGAAAGGAAAGGAAAATAAATATTGTGGATCTTTCCCATGTCCCAAAAAGGACAGAATGTACTTTATAACCTTTGGAGAAAAATGGAAGTGATATGCTAGGGATGGGGGACAAAACTCAAACAAAATTCATGCTGTCTGACCCTTGTATTAAGAACATAAATACGTCATGTCTGCGTGACTCATCGTTTTCAGCTCACTACTTCCAGCAATACCAACAACTTAACTTGCAGAATCTACAAATAATCAGCTACCATTGGTCACTCAGCTGTCATATCGGGCCATATTTCAGCAGAGTACTTACAAAGGTGGTCCAAACCGGAAACCTCTCTTCTGGGGTGAACGTCTTAATCCATAGCAGCTTACTGGAAGCTAATAGAGTGAAAAGTCATCTGGCTTCATTATATCTGTCCGGATACTTCTTTTTTAGTTCAGGGCAACATTCTTCTTCCGGTCATTGTCCTATCCCTTCTGGATATGATATCCAAAGGTTTTTATGCCCTGGAGAAATTGAGAACAACAGAAATATTAGAAAGGGAAGACAAAATAAACCTTAGAGATGCTGGCGGATAGGCACAAGGAACCACGGAGTACTTATTTTACATCCCATACAAGCAATATCCCAAGTGTTCGTTGTTCAGCTGGACTTCATCACTGAGGATTATACTGTGCAGATTATTTTATACATATAATATGTCTGTGTCCACCTGGCATGGCAGAATGAGTGCCTTGCAACCCACACAAGGTTAAGTGCTCCCATTTATTGCTTACAATCTACAGCTATGCAAGTGCAACGCTGAGCCACTGAATATACCCATGCTCTTTATTATTGACCACAATGCGGGACAGTGGAGTTATTTCTACCTCTGCTGTTACTGTGGCAGGTAAACTGTTGTAAAAGCGAAATAGGATATGGCTCTTAACCTAAGCACAAAATGGTCTATGTGATACAGTTCTGTAAATGGCCTAAATCTAGAATTACAGTGCCCTTCAGTATGAATGCCTTGATTGTGTATCAACCAACCTTACACGAGGGATAAGACTAGATTATTACAGAAAAAATTTATATAGTTCATCGTAAAAAGAAAGCATCGGTTTCTACCAGGTGCTCCGGTTCCCTCCCACCGTCCAAACATGCATGTCAGGTGGATTGGAGATGCTTAATTGCCCCCATTGTCTCTATCCCTCCTGCAATGGACGAGTGACTTGTTCAGGGTGTTTCCCCACTTGTTGCCCTATGAGACCTGGGAAAGGCTCCTGCACCATAATCAGGAGAAGCAGCTAAGAAAATGAGTAAGAGAGAGAGAGTGAATCCTGTGGTCCTGTGGCTCAAGCTCTTAACTGCAATCTGTATCCTGTGGTTCATTTATCAATGATCAGAAACGCTTGGCCCAGGACCTTTTAACAGTGATCAGAATCTTGGGGATCTAGCACATCTACATGCAGATTAATTTCTGTGGATCCTGTGAACTATAATCAAGACCCTTGTTATTTGAGCACATTTAACACCAATCAAAATTTCATGGCTTGGGCGCATTAAATAGAGATCAGAATCCTGTTGCCTGAGCACATTTAATGGCAACCCAAATCCTTAGGTTTTGGTACATTAAATAGTATTTGGCTTGAGCACATTTAATAGCTGTTGGAATACTGACGTTGGATCACTTTTGATGGTAATCTGTATCGGTGGTTCAGGCATATTTAACAGTGATTTTAATCCAATGGCTCAAGATTATATAATGGTGACTGTAAAATCCAGTGCCTTAAAAACATTTAACAGCTATTGTAAATCTGTGACTCAAAAAATTTAACAGCAGTCAAAATCCCATGGTTTGGGGACCTTTAACAGTAACGATGAGCAGAATCGAACAGGATGCATGAATGGATATCACTAATGCCGACTAATGAACTGAGAGAAATTTTGATAAAAACAACTTTAACGGCACATTTCTCCAACATTTACTGGAAAACGTTTGATTACATTTTGAAAATTTATGTGTTAGTTTTGTAGAATTGCAATCATTAAATTTTACCACATCTTAATAGATCATGTAAGAGAAATGTTAATGTTCTAAAAATCAAGAACAGTGTAAGACCAAGTTGATAAACAACTCGTTTTATAGCTATATTCCCCCATCTACCCTGAAGGCTTACAATATATAACATCTATGTATAACGTCTTTAAACTCAGACTATATGATATACTGTCATCTTTGACTGTAAGAATTAATGAGACTTGATATGCAGCGCCTTCAGAATGAGTTTCAGCCTGAGTTCATGACCTGTGTCCACTGGAATGTATGTGTGTGTCCACTGGAAAACTGGGCCTGTCACTCCAGGTCATATGAGGCCCTTGACCAGGTCAAGCAAATGCAGATCACATCAGGGAAGGTGTCAATCATGGCTGGGCAATTATGTCCAAGAAGCTTCGTAAGAGATAGCCAACAGTGCATGAAAATGCCGTCAAAAGCCATGGTCATGGTGACATGCCTTAAAACATGCCAGCTTTAAGAGCAAAATGTTCTGGATTGGTTCTCCGGAAAGAGGGATTTAGCCTAGTCCTGCACAGCAACTTTTTCAGCCAATTAATTTTGCCCAAAAAAAAGAGCAATACAAATAGTCAGCTTTACCTTACAGTATGAAATATAGGATGGACAACCTTCCTAATAGGCAGCCCACCTGAGTCTTGCCATATGTTTTCATCTCCAGCAAGAAAAGGGGAGTCCATTTGATATAGTGGTTTGCCATTATGAACACTTCTATCATTTTCAGTCCAGAAACAAAATCAGTCTTGGCAAAACTGTTATCATAAATGGTAGCCATTTGTAAAAGAACTGCAATATATAAATAAATGTGTGATTTAAAACAATTCCTGAACGTTGCATGGCCTACACAATTACATACATTTCTTATTTAGAATACAACAGTAAAGCCCTGCCAATTCAGCTGAATGCTTAGGCACGCATCCTGCTTTTGAATGGGCGATGCAACAACCTGATTAATTTTAAGTAACATATTAAAATAGTCACATGGAGTTGAACTCTAACTCAAACTCTTTTCAAGAGTTATTTTTTTCACCTGCTGATTGGTTAGAGGCTCATTTGCAAATTGATTCCATTTTTAATGTCAGAATTAAAAGAAAACAATGGACAGATGACATGTTGTGTAACCCTACAAGCATCTTGGCAGTTCAAGATTCATTCAGGGCTGGATTGAATGCCATTTAAATTCTAAAATTTGGTCAAACATCATGCAGCCCAGTTTTTAACTACAAGGCATTAATCTGATATATTCAATATATAAGAATAAGTGCAAATATATATGGTTTTGAACCCATGGCCAAACACTGACTTTCCATTTTCACGGTGATAATTAGTCAACCTTTGGGTAAATTATTATTTTTACTTCTTTTTGAAACATTGCATTTAAGGATTAGCTAAATTCATTATCATCTTTAATATTCAGATTTTAAAAAATGCTGGGGAAAACATGAGCATAAGGTTAATATTTCTTTACTTTTCTCTAATGGTGTTAGTTAGGTAATAAAGGCGCTAGCTTTTGTCCACACTTACCATAGGAACAAAAAGTAAAAAGGTTGCATGGCATGGTTATCAAGTCTACCAGTCCAGATAATAGCAATCAGCACTGAAACATACCAACTTCTAGAAAATTGCAGGGCTGCTTTGTGGGCAAATGTACTAGGAAGAAGATATACTAAGATACTAATACTAATAAAAATAATATACTAATAATGAACACTTCGAGGAACAGGTGGAAGCTGAAGCAGGAAAACTACAAGATGGAATTCAGACAGCAGTTAACATGAGCACTGGGAAGTGTTAAAGAGCTACCAAGGTGCTGGGGAAAGTACTCACAAGTGAACAGAGCGAGTTGAGCAGATGGAAGGAGTACTTTGAGGAGCTGATGAATGAAGAGAATGAGAGAGAGAAGATAAGATGATGTGAGGATAGTGAACCAGGAAGTGCAGTGAATAAGCAAGATGGAAGTAAGGGCAGTGATGAAGAGGAAGAAGAATGGAAAAGCTGTTGGTCCAGATGACATACCGGTGGAAGCATGGAGGTGTTTAGGAGAGATGGCAGTGGAGTTTCTGACCAGATTATTTAACAGAATCTTGGAAAGTGAGAGGATACCTGAGGAGTGGAGATGAAGTGTACTCGTACCAATTTCAAGAGTAAGGGTGATGCACAGAGCTGTAGTAACTATAGAGAGATAAAGTTGATCAACCATAGCATGAAGTTCTGGGAAAGAGTAGTGGAAGCTAGGTTAAGAAAAGTGGTGATGATTAGTAAACAGCAGTATGGTTTCATGCTGAGAAAGAGCACTACTGAAGCAGTGTTTGCTCTGAGGGTGTTGATGGAGAAGTACAGAGAAGGTCAGGAGTTGCATTGCGCTTTTGTGGACTTGGAGAAAGCATGACAGGGTGCCTAGAGAGGAGTTGTGGTTTTGTATGAGGAAATCATCTGTTGCAAAGAAGTATGTGAGAATAGTTCAGGATATGAACGTGGGCAGTGCGACAACGGTGAGATCTGCAGTAGGAGTGATGGATGCTTTTAAGGCAGAGGTTGGATTACATTAAGGATCAGTATGATCTTTGATACTGAGCCCATTCTTGTTTGCAATGGTAATGGACAGGTTGACAGACGAGGTTAGACAGGATTCCCTCTGGACGATGATGTTTGCTGATGATATTGTAATCTGTAGTGAGAGTAGGGAGCAGTTGATGAAAACCTGGAGAGATGGAGATGAAAGTGAGTAGGACAAAGACAGAATACATGAGTGTAGACAAAAGGGAGGAAAGTGGAGTGGTTAGGATGCAGGGAGTACACGTGACATAAAAAGGTGGAGGAATTTAAATACTTGGGATCAGCAGTTCAGAGTAATGGTGAGTGTGGAAGACAGGTGAAGAAGAGAGTGCAGGCAGGTTGGAATGGGTGGAGAAGAGTGGCCGGAGTGACTTGTGACAGACAAGTACAAGCGAAAGTAAAAGGGAAGATTTACAGGACAGTAGAGAGACCAGCTATGGTGTATGGGTTGGAGACAGTGGCACTGACGAAAAGACAGGAGGCAGAGCTGGAGGTGTCAGAGTTGAAGATGCTGAGGTTTTCGTTGGGTGTGACGAGGATGGACATGATTAGAAATTAGTATATTAGAGGGACAGCTCAGGTTAGACGTTTTTGTGACAAAATTAGAGAGGCAAGGTTGCGCTGGTTTGGACATGTCCAGAGGAGAGACGAGGATTATATTGGGATGAGGATGGAGCTGCCAGGAAAGAGGAAAAGAGGAAGACCAAAGAGGAGATTTAAAGATGTGGTGAGAGAGGACATGCAGGTGGTCGGTTTGAAGGAGGAGGATGCAGAGGACAGGAAGAAATGTAAACGGATGATCTCCTGTGGTGACCCCTAAACAGGAACACCCAAAAGAAGAAGAAGGAGAAGAAGAAGAAGACGATGACTAATAATAAACACTGATGATCAGTGTTAAAGTTAAAATTTTATCACTAATAAAACAGCAAAGCCCTATTTCTTTCATTTGTGTCACTTGTTGGATGTGGCAAAACAATATCTCAAAGCCTCTTCTGTGGCCAAGTCATGGCTGCAGTGGCCTCTTTCATGACCCTGTTGTTGTGATGAGGGAGACCCTCTTTCATAAGCTTTCAGATTGAAAAATATGGGGATTTGTCATCGGCTGCACAGCTGATGACTAATGCATGTCTGCAGCCATGTGTTGTCTGAACACGGTACATTTCCACATCATGATGATGCTGATGCTTTTGTACAGCTACTGCCTCCACCATTGCCCTCGTTATTCGCTTATGGAAAAAAGACACATCATGACAGAGTGTAGCTCCGTAGGCCGCATTTATTAACCATTACAGAACTGTGGCACAGTGATAAGTTGCCAATACTTCACTTAGAAATGAGATGGATTGTGGTTAGTGCAGGAGTGGATAAAGTTCCACATTGCCCTGAGAGAAATGCCACCGCAGTGATATATCTCTTGAACAAATGACTTATGCTTTGCTGATATTCACCTTGCAGAATCCTAAAGGTATAGCTGCCAAAGCTTACATTTTAGCTTACCTTGAGTATTACCATATTTGGCTTCTGTTTTATTAAAAATATCAGCCTTTTGCTTTTTAAAAACGAGAGTACATGGTTTACAATCAGCCAAAGTAATAAAAACTGTATATGGTGTAAATAATCATATTGTTGGTGGCCCTACATACAGTGCCATGCAAATCTCTTGAGCATCATTTCTTTATATTTTGCTTCCAAACAGCCAGACTTTGGTGTAGTATTTTTACTGTATTGTTAAAGAATGGTTCTCCAATCTTCTTGAAGAACTCTCAAAGTTTTTAGCTTTCATTTTCAGTCCAGTCATTGCACCTCAACCGTTTCAAAGTATAGAATCAACTTAAAAGTGAATGGAACAAAAAGGTAGCCGGCATCCAAAGAATGTCCTTTGAGAAGCCTGGAGAACTATTTCTTAAGAATGCTTAAAGAAATTACAAGAAATCTTGCCTAAGAGAGTTCAGACTGTGTTGAAGAATAACAGTGGCCACAGCAAATACTGACTGAAAGAGACAGACAAAGAGACAAACTCTTTTTGTTGGCTTAATACTTTAATACAATACTGCATATCATTTAACCTTATTGTATTTCTAGCCCTGGAATGGTAGAATGAACATCTAGACATAATGTTGTATCTGGCTTTCTTCTCCACACATCTAAATTGCATGCTATGTACCACATTAACTTAGACATCGCTGTGGGTCATACCAATTTAGATATTTTAATGATACGAGTCACATATTACTCTACAATGTAACACAATGAGCTAGAATTGCACATTTGAACCCTCAAACCACTGTTGATGGCACTTTTAAGTCATGTAATACAAATGTAAATATGTCTCCAAGACATGTAACCCCTTCTAATACTGCTGCTCTTCTTAAGGAAGAGACCTCCTACGTAATACTACTGCTGAATGCTGGCATTCTTGCTCCCTGAATCATATTCTGACGTTCTAGTTAGCTTAAATAAAGGGCCAGTTTAGTTAACCTTTACCACTTCGTATCATTATTCACCATCTCACTTCAATTCATGCTGTTTTAACTCACACAGCTCATGACTAACAGGATACATGAGGATTATTATTATTAACAGCCATGTTCTCATAAACACTTTCTGCTGGTGTGTGGGAAACAACGGTGGAGAACATTTCTTTTGAAAAGAAAGTATAAAATGAGGAGGAGCAAAGGCAACTGGCAACATACTGCTCACCGCATCGTAGACTTTAATCTGAAGGACCAAGTATAAATGCACTGTTAAAATCTGACCAGGTTATAATTAGAATACACATGACTTAAAACTAAAACAGGGCAAAAACGGCTAAAAATTTGAGGGTTGTGTAAGCACACCGATGCACAGTGCTCATGTTAAAGAAGATACATTCAATTCAATTCAATTTATTCTTGTATAGCGCCTTTTACAACAAAGTTGCCCCAAGGCACTTTACATTGATGGTCGATGATGGAACAGGTTACAGTAATAGATGTTTAAGATGTTTAAGCCAGACGACTACGGAGGAGAGGAACCAAAAACTCCACTATGTGGAGAAAAAAAAAACCTCTGAGGGTCCAAGGTCAACCGGCTACCCAACCCCCTTGGGTATACTAACAGTACAGAGTTAGTTTGGTTTTAAACTCCAGGATCAGTGAGGAGTCCCAAGTTGCTTCCAGGATACATGAGGATAATCATCTTAAGTTTGGAAGGAAGTGAGATGTGACACTAATTATGGTAGCTGTGAGAGACGGTTTGCAGTTATTTGTAGCAGCCGGGGAGTAATGTTGGAAACTGTACATTTCTCAAGGGTACCTCAGGGCAACCTACTGGTCTTGGATTTGTACCTGGGGCCTATTCCCCAACCACTAGGCCACCGCATGCTCCTGGTGTATGTTCTCTAGCAGTGAATGGGTCCAATTTAGAGGATAATTTCATTACTCGCTGTTTAAGTCAAGAAGTTAGTTTTTTCTATCAAGTGATATCTGTGAAACAGTCAGAAAAGCATATTGTGTGTCGAAATGACAAAATTCATCATGAAATTATAAAATATCGTCAAATTGCCCAACTCCACTAGTAAACACATTGGTTAGATCTTACATTTGAATGCATATTTTACATATGTTGGTATGCTTGGTAAATCCGATATGTTTTTGAAGGGAAGTGAAGACAGCTGACAAGTTGTAGAACCTTGGCAATGTCTGTCTCAAAGTATGCAATGCCTGAACTTGCCTTTTCAGTCCATCGGTGGGCACCATTCAAGGCAAATGTTAAAAGAGTTTAGATTTAGGAAAAGATTTGAGGAGCAATATCCCTTTAATATGTGACTCCGGGTAACCCAGCACAACCAGCTGAGCAAAACCTGGGCAAATGATTAAACTTTAATCGAGAATGTGTCATCGCAAAGCACTCCGACTCTTCATTTATTCATGTCAGTCAAAATCTGAGCGCAGCCTGCTACAACACTAAGCAAAGTTTATGACACCTTCACTGGGTTTGCTGTGTCCAGTTGAGGAATCTGATCCAAACCAAGTTCCTCACACTTTAAAGGGGGAATCTGACCATTCCAGAGTAGCGCCTGTTCTAAAAAGGGCAATGTTAGTGCTAGGATAAGTCAAGGCTCTGAATGATGTGTTCATCTCTGCTCAACCAAATGATAGCCACGCCTCAGTGAGCACTTTTCTCACAGTTGAGAGAATATGGAAGCCACTGTTAATGTTAGGCGCAGGGCTGGCAGCAGGCTTTCATGACAAACTTTCATGAAATAATCATAAACTCAACACAGTTAAGGAGAAAGAAAAAGCTCTCTGGGAGCAAAGTATTTCACCCACAGTTGTCAGAAAAGAAAACAATTGAACTGCGGCAACACTTCAGCAGCTCGTCAAACATTTTCAGTGCAGCATGATGTGCGGCAGCAAAATTATGGAAGACGAAGAAATAAAGTCAAATTTAAGGCACATTTCAATGACTTTATTCCAAAATGGAGTGCACATGTTTATCAGTGACACTGCAGTGACTTGTGTTACATATGAAATGTCATTTAATTTTGTATTATCAGATGTATCATCATTTATTAAAATGTATCTTCCAAAGACTGTTTTGTTGGTGGTTGGCAAATACAGATGAACACACCTAATTATAACTTTTTAAGGATTTTTAAAAATGTTTTTTTCATGTTTTTTTTTTTTTTTCCAGTTCATATTCTTCATTTTTTTGGAATTTGTACAAGCTTTATGTGCTTTTTTATTTCTCAACTAGGTCCTTTTTTAATAATTTGATCGTGATTAGTTGATTACTAATATAATAACTGTCATGTTCAAAGTGAATGAAACAATAAGCATCATTTGCACTGAGATGCACTCATCAGTGCATTAATAAAACAGGAGTGGGTGGCCTTCCCACCTTCATGTTTTCAACAAATGGTGAGGAGCCTTCCTCAGTGCATTGACATGGTTATTTAGGCCAGGAATGAACCTAGTAGGTATTAAATTTTGCAATAAAAGCATGTTTGCACTTAAGTACATGTGTCCAAAACACTTTTAGGCAGATAATGAATGTCCCAAAAAAGCAAAGCAAATGAGCTCATCATTTATTTGCCTAACTGCCCTTAGTTGGTTAGCTTTGACATGCAGTGTGAAAGGTACCACCTTGTAGTATGTTTGGTTACTAGGCATGATCTTTGTGTGGAAGTCATACGATACTGAGTGAAGTATTTATATTCAAAGATAATACAGCATTTCATGTGATATTTACATTTTTTTATTAATGTGTCATAATTAAACCACTCACCATTATCCATAGAAAAACTATTTTACACTGATATGAATTTGAGTTTTTCCCGGTTAAGTCATGCCTAAACTCACCAAATAGATATAATCATGTTTTAATAGTAGCAATAAATTTAATAGCTAATAATATTGATATTTAAGCAATCTACAGGGGCAACTAATTGTGACTATTTAAAACAGTTCTGTGACAGGAATTTAAATGGTGATTTTTTTTTTCTATAAATTCAAATCCAGGGCTGGCTATGGCTCAAAATATGCTTTTGATTAGTTTTTAACTTGTTTACTGTCAAATTACAATCTTCACATTATACACATTGTATATAAATCTATCCCAGATCAAAGTACACAGCCATAGAAACCCCAAAACCACTGTTCCTGCTTTGCTAAGGATCCTCTGAACTGTACATAACTGTACATAAATCTGAACTGTCCTTGACTTCATGTCAAAGAGACGCTGATGAAAAAGCCGCATTCCATTTTCTACTAGCTTTTGACTTCTGGCCTCTCTGTTCTTGATGTTTGAAGTGTTTACCAACAGCCTGGTCTTTAAATTACATTGGCAAGCAAAAGTAATCATGAAATTAATCTCCTTTTAAGTGCATGTCGCCTTAATCCTCCTAGTCACATTCCCTCCACCAGAAACAAGGTCGCATAGACACCATCGGCACATATGATCCACAGCAGCCAGAAAAATGCATCTGGACACCATAATGTTACCACAACCCAGTTCCTGGACATTTAATCAGTGTTAGTGATAATGGGACAGACATAATTATTTCATTTATGAATGGATATAATCCCAGGTTTATCCTAAAGGCCAAGACATTACATGTAACATGTAGTCCATGTCCAAGGGAAGTGGTATGAGCCTTATTTTGAGACAGTTCTATAGGCTTTAAGCTTATTATTTAGCTATTTTAGGCTAGGTTAGAGTCATCTCTGAAAATACACTTAGATGCTGTCCTAGTTGTGCCTATATACATATATTCTATCACTGTCAACAAAGCCATCAATCCTTGTTTGCTTGCCTTCACACTGACTCTCATAATGCATCATTTGGATCCAGTTATGGCTATGGGACACAATCAGACAATATTTCAAGCAACTCTTCAATCTCAAAATACACTGTTTGGGGCATAACGGGGCAGCGGTGGCCTCGTGGTTAGGGCGTTGGGCATATGATCGGAGGATCGGGGGGTTCGAACCCCTTCCCAATAGGTTGCCCTGAGGTACCCTTGAGAAAGGTGCTATCCCCATCACTGCTCCCCAGGTGCTTTCAATAGCTGCCCACTGCTGCACGGTGTTTGAGTGTGCATGGGTTAAATGCAGAGGTCCAATTTCGTTGTATTTCATTGTCTGCTGTGCTTTGACCTTGCAATGACAAGGGTTGTCACTTTCACGTAAGTGCTTAACTGCATCTTTTTAAAATAAAATTGAAGACATCAGAACTTGATTTCCTAAAGTCTGAATAGTGTGCAGTGGTCTTTGGTCAGTTTTTCCTCTTCTTTTTAAAAGAAGTTACTGTAAATTTAAATGAAGGTCTCATAAGACAAGTTGAGAGGCTACCTTTAGAGGGCTTAAGACTTACAGAACATGCTACAGTTTGTGCCCACAGTCAATGTAATGTTTTCTTAGGCAAAGAGGAGTGAAATCATGGAGGAACGTCATCACTGAACCTTCTGTTTCTGTTTAGTCTCAAGCTTGTTGATGACTCAGTTATTTCATTTTGCTTTTTAAACTCTGCGCCTCACAAGCGAAAAGTGAATAAGCAGGGCAGGCACATCGTGAGTGAATATAGGGCTGCGTTTCAGTGCAGTGGTTAGTGCTGTTGCCTCACGGTGAGAAAAACTGGGTTTTATTTCCAGCTGCGCCCTTTATATGTACACTTTGCATGTTCTCCCCATGTTTGCATGTTTTCCCTATGGGTTCTACAGTCTCTTCCCACAGTCCAAAAACATGCTCATCAGATTGTGTACTAGATTACCTCGAGGTATGAGAGTACTCATCCGTATGTCTGCCCTGCAATGTATACATTTACCCTATGAGCTCTGGGAATTAGGCTCTCAATCCTAGCTGTTATAAGTTGCTAAGATAATGGAGGGAAGTTTGCAGATGTACCAGGCATCTTTTGGCACTCCTAACTGTAGACCAGACTAGTTTCCCTCATGAATGGCATTATGCATGACCTAAACGATTCCTTTAACAATAAAAATTTTGCAGGCATAAGAGTAACCAAAACAGAGAAGGATAAATGTTTGAAGAGATTCTATGTGCTAGTGGTGTTTGCTCTGGCATGTGTATTCCTGATTGTTAATGCCTACACCACACCCTGCTGTGATATGTGTCTTTGTCAGAAATGAATGGATGAGCGATGATAAAAGATGAAGCTGTACAAAAGCATCACAATCATTAAATGCTGCAGTGTGCACTGTTCAGTTCAAGCATGCTGGCACGCTTCAGGGTATTAGATGATAACAAATGCCTGTGCGATGTCCAGTCAAGCTCAGAAGAGATTACACCCAAGGGGTTCTACGTACGACCACCAGACATCACAGAGAAAAAGAAAAGATAAGAAAATGAAGATGTCTTTACATTTTCCTGTCTGTAGTGTCTGTGATGTCTGGTCATCGAATGAGAAAACCTCATAGGTTTAATCTGTTGCCCTAATCTTGAAGAATAGTAGCTCATCCTAGAAAGTTAATCCGGTGAAGACTGGGGGAGGAGGAATCAGAACGTTGAAAATAATGGATGATGAGCTGCTATTAGGGCCATCAGGATCAATCAGTTAAACTCACTGCAAGTTAACTGCACTTAAATAATTCAAATATCTATACTTTTTATTCATGACATTTTTAACACAGCCTATATAGTTGTAATAGGTTTGCGCACAGTTATTATTTTTGTTTTGCATTATTGCATGATAATATAATATGGTTTTTTAGTTAATTTTGTACACAATAGCTAGTTTTTTTTTTTTTTTTAAGAGTGCTTGAAATTTCAAATGATACTTCTCTCACAAACATAACAGGCAGACTGGATGTATAGGATGTAAACCATTCATTCCATATAAATTCTCCGCTCTTATTTTGGAAAATGACCATATTTTAATGTTTCTGTAATCTAGCAGTATTTTATTGGCACTCCAGATGCTGGAATGGTTCTAGTTAAGCATTTTGAAGTATTTATGTATTTTTTTTCTTACATTTGGAAACACATACACATACACACATGTATAAGATTGGAACACAACTGGAACAAGATAAATAAATGATCTATTTCTGAAAGGTTCCTCAACAAGATGGACACATCTGTTCCGTTCTATTCTTTATATCCATTTGAAATATCAATCCCATTAAATGCTGACCATTTAAAACACAATGGACACATGCAGATGAAAGCAGCACATGCTTTCAGACACATTGCTTGCACATGCTGTGTGATGTGTGGGTGCTTGGTGAAACTGCATGGTACCTGATGTGTTTAAGGGGATTTCTGCTCTGCTCAGTGTACCAGCATCTCAGACAGCATGGCTACGCCTAGCAGGCTCCATGTCCTCCAGGGGATACAGCAGTGAGAGGAGGTGGCTCATCCAGCCTCCTACTGCACAGCATTTCACTGAGGAGCGTGAACCAGTGCACTGCCATTGGACTGTGTGTAAACACAGGCTGTCTGATCCACTAACCCACATCCCACCGACAGCACGCTGCAAAGGGATATCCCCGCTAATCTCTACTTGAACACGTTATTATTGAGCCCGTCTGCAGCAAGACGCACAATAACACCACAATAAAGAAAAAGAGAGGAAGAAAAGAAAAGGAAAAAATAATAAAAACGTTAGGCGAGACGGTTGGCTTCAGTGAACGCTGCATTGAACGCTATAGCGCAGAATAGCGCGGTTCAAAATGCAGCGTTCAAGAACGAAACGCGTCATTTGGTCAAAACAGGAGAAACATTGTAACGATTTAATTTCATCCGAGAGGTGGCAACTCATTTATTTATATATTTAGTAATCAGCATGTCCATGTTGGGATGGACACGCTTTGTAAGCGATTTACAGGCAATTTCTAGAGAGAATAGCGAGATAAATAGACGAATAGAAATCACGGAGGAAAAACGAGCGTGAAATCTTACCTTCGCCGCCAGACGGACCAGCCCGGTGCAAATCCCTCACATCCAGCGCCGCGCTGCTGTTTCTGGGAGAGGCAGGTGTGTGTGTGCGTGTGTGTGAGCGTGGTTGATCACACGCTCTGCGACACTACACACAGGGGTGGGCAGGTTTACTCACACTCGTGAACCATACTGCTATATTATAAACAACTAGAACTAAAGAAAGTAAATGTAATACATTATTTTTATTTAAATATAACATAAATATACATTTAAATATAACACACACACACACACACACATATATATATATATATATATATATATATATATATATATATATATATATATATATATATAATTATGCTGATTATTCATATATGTATATGTGTGTGTGTGTGTTGTGTTGTTGTGTGTAATTAAATTAAATTATATTAAAAATTCAATGTTAGTATAATTGTTAATGTCCATTATTATTATTATTATTATTATTATTATTCAATAGGAATATATATATATATATACAGTACTGTGCAAAAGTTTTAGGCAGGTGTGGGAAAAATGCTGTAAACAAAGAATGCTTTCAGAAATATAAATAATGATTGTTTATTTTTATCAGTTTACAAAATGCAAAGTGAGCGAACAAAAGAAAAATCTAAATCAAATCAATATTTGGTGTTACTACCTTTTGCCTTCAAACCAGCATCAGTTCTTCTGGCCCCCACAGAGCCCTGATCTCAACATCATCCAGTGTGTCTGGATTACATGAAGAGACAGAAGGATGTGAGGAAGCTACATCCACAGAAGATCTGTGGTTAGTTCTCCAAGATGTTTGGAACAACCTACCAGCCGAGTTCCTTCAAAAACTGTGTGCAAGTGTACCTAGAAGAATTGATGCTGTTTTGAAGGCAAAGGCAAACTTTTGCACAGTACTGTATATATATACACCAACAGGTTTCCTTATCCTGCTTCTTCCTTCCAAATGTCACACCATGTACCTTTTTAGCTGTCTGCCTTACCACTTCTGCAGTAGTTTCCCAGCACTCCGGTAGTGCTTCAACACCTCCCAGTGCCTGTGTTCACTCCTGCTTGAACTCCACTTTCCAGCTTCCTCCTTCTTCAGTTTCTTGATCCTTGATTCTGCCCTCAGACTGACATCCTACAAAGGATTTAATCCACCTGTGTGCATCTTCCTCCACTCTTATACATCACCCTATGCTCCTCCCTCTGCTTAAAATAGGTTTTAACTACAACCATGTCCATCCTTTTTGCAAAGTCTACAACCATCTGACCTTCAGCATTCTTCTCCTTAATACCATACCTGCCCATCACCTCCTCATCACCTCTGTTCCCTTCACCAACATGACCATTAAAGTCCGCACCAATCACCACTCTCTCCCCTGGGTACACTCTCTATCACTTCATTTAATTCACTCCAGAATTCTTCTTTCTCCTCCATCTCACAACCAACTTGTGGGGCATAAGCACTGATAGCATTCATTATCACACCTTCAACTTCCAACTTCAAACCCATCACCCTATCTAACACCCTCTTCACCTCCAAACAACTCTTCATATACTCTTCCTTCAGGATAACACCTACCCCATTCCTCCTTCCATCCACACCATGGTAGAACAGTTTAAACCCCCCTCCAATACACCTGGCCTTACTACCCTTCCACCTAGTCTCTTGCCCACACAAAATATGAACTTTCTCTCCATCATATCAGCTACTAAGAATAATAAGAGTTTTACGTACATAATAATAGTTTTAATTAACAATAATAAAAATAGTAATGATAACCCAGCCACTAGGGATGCACAAGCCAGTGTATTTCTTCGTGCCGGTCCCAAGCCCGGGTAAATGGGGAGGGTTACGTCAGGAAGGGCATCCGGTGTAAAACTTTGCCAAATCAATATGCGGACAACGATACAGAATTCCATACCGGATCGGTCGAGGCCCGGGTTAACAACGACCGCCATCAGTGCTGTTAGCCTACAGGGTGCTGGTAGAAATTGGACTACTGTTGGCCAAAGAAGAAGAAGAAGAGGAGGAAGGCATGTCCAGAGGGAGAAGGAGAGAAAGAAGGAGAGGAGAGTGGAAGTGAGGGTAGGGACTTTGAATGTTGGCAGCATGACTGGTAAAGGTAGAGAATTAGCTGATATGATGGAGAGAAGGAAGGTTGACATTTTGTGTGTGCAAGAGACTAGATGGAAGGGTAGTAAGGCCAGGTGTATTGGAGGGGGGTTTAAACTGTTCTACCATGGTGTGGATAGAAGGAGGAATGGAGTAGGTGTTATCCTGAAGGAAGAGTATGTGGAGAGTGTTTTGGAAGTGAAGAGGGTGTCAGGGAGGGTGATGAGTTTGAAGCTGGAAGTTGAAGGTGTGATAATGAATGTTGTTAGTGCTTATGCTCCACAAGTTGGTTGTAAGAGGAAAGAGAAGGAAAAATTCTGGAGTGAGTTAGATGAAGTGATAGAGAGTGTACCCAGGGGAGAGAGAGTGGTGATTGGTGCAGATTTTAATGGTCATGTTGGTGAAGGGAACAGAGGTGATGAGGAGGTGATGGGTAGGCATGGTGTCAAGGAGAGGAATGCTGAAGGTCAGATGGTTGTTGATTTTGCAAAAAGGATGGAAATGGCTGTAGTTAATACTTATTTTAAGAAGAGGGAGGAGCACAGGGTGACGTATGAAAGTGGAGGAAGATGCTCACAGGTGGATTATATTCTTTGCAGGAGGGTCAGTTTGAAAGAGATCAGAGACTGCAAAGTAGTGACAGGGAAGAGTGTAGCTAAACAGCATAGGATGGTGGTCTGTAGGATGACCTTGGAGGTCAAGAAGAGGAGGAAAGTGAGGGCAGAGTCGAGGATCAAGTGGTGGAAGCTGAAGGAGGAGGACTGTAAGGTGGAATTCAGGCAGGAGTTAACACGGGCACTGGGAGGTGTCGAAGAGCTTCCGGATTGCTGGGAAACTACTGCAGAAGTGATCAGGCAGACGGCTAGAAATGTACTTGGTGTGACATCCGGAAGGAAGAAAGAGGATAAGGAGACCTGGTGGTGGAACCAAGAAGTCCAGGAGTGTATTCAAAAGAAGAGGGAGGCAAAGAAGACATGGGACATACAGAGAGATGAAGGAAGTAGACAGGTGTACAAGGAGATGAACCGCAGGGCAAAGAAAGCAGTGGTGAAGGCCAAAGATAAGGTGTTTGCTGAATTGTATGAGAGGTTGGACAGTAAAGAGGGAGAAAAGGACCTTTACCGATTGGCTAGACAGAGAGACAGATCTGGGAAAGATGTGCTACAGGTCAGGACGATTAAAGATAGAAATGGTAACGTACTCACAGGTGAACAGAGCGTGTTGAGCAGATGGAAGGAATACTTTGAGGAGCTGATGAATGAAGAAAATGTGAGAGAGAGAAGACTGGATGATGTGAGAAGAGTTAACCAGGAAGTGCAGCAAATAAACAAGATGGAAGTAAGGGCAGCGATGAAGAGGATGAAGAATGGAAAGGCTGTTGGACCGGATGACATACCAGTGGAAGCATGGAGATGTTTAGGGGAGATGGCAGTTGAGTTTCTGACCAGATTGTTTAACACAATCTTGGCAAGTGAGAAGATGCCTGAGGAGTGGAGACGAAGTGTACTGGTACCGATCTTCAAGAATAAGGGTGATGCACAGAGCTGTAGTAACTATAGAGGGATAAAGTTGATCAGCCACACCATGAAGTTATGGGAAAGAGTAGTAGAAGCTCGGTTAAGAAAAGAGGTGAGGATCAGTGAACAGCAGTATGGTTTTATGCCAAGAAAGAGTACCACAGATGCAATGTTTGCTCTGAGGGTGTTGATGGAGAAGTACAGAGAAGGTCAGAAGGAGCTGCATTGTGCCTTTGTGGATTTGGAGAAAGCATATGACAGGGTGCCTAGAGAGGAGTTGTGGTTTTGTATGAGGAAGTCTGGTGTTACAGAGAAGTATGTGAGAGTAGTTCAGGATATGTATGAGGGCAGTGTAACAGTGGTGAGATCTGCAGTGGGAGTGACGGATGCATTTAAAGTAGAGGTTGGATTACATCAAGGATCAGCACTGAGCCCGTTCTTGTTTGCAGTAGTGATGGACAGGTTGACGGACGAGGTTAGACAGGAGTCTCCGTGGACGATGATGTTTGCTGATGATATTGTGATCTGTAGTGAGAGTAGGGAGCAGCTTGAGGAGAACCTGGAGAGATGGAGATATGCTCTGGAGAGGAGAGGAATGAAAGTGAGTAGGGCAAAGACAGAATACATGAGTGTGAATGAAAGGGAGGAAAGTGGAGTGGTTAGGATGCAGGGAGTGGAGGTAACAAAGGTGGAGGAGTTTAAATACTTGGGATCAACAGTTCAGTGTAACGGCGAGTGTGGAAGAGAGGTGAAGAAGAGAGTGCAGGCTGGTTGGAATGGGTGGAGAAGAGTGGCTGGAGTGATTTGTGACAGACGCGTACCAGCTAGAGTAAAAGGTAAGGTTTACAGGACAGTAGTGAGACCAGCTATGTTGTATGGGTTGGAGACGGTGGCACTGACGAAAAGGCAGGAGGCGGAGCTGGAGGTGTCAGAGTTAAAGATGCTGAGATTTTCGTTGGGTGTGACGACGTTGGACAGGATTAGAAATGAGTATATTAGAGGGACAGCTCAGGTTAGACGTCTTGGAGACAAGGTTAGAGAAGCAAGGTTGCGTTGGTTTGGACATGTGCAGAGGAGAGACGATGATTATATTGGAAGGAGGATGTTGAGGATGGAGCTGCCAGGAAAGAGGAGAAGAGGAAGTCCAAAGAGGAGGTTTATGGATGTGGTGAGAGAGGACATGCAGGTGGTCGGGTTGAAGCAGGAAGATGCAAAAGACAGGAAGAAATGGAGACAGTTGATCCGCTGTGGCGACCCCTAAACGGGAGCAGCCGAAAGAAAAAGAAGAAGAAGAAGAAGAAAAATAGTAATGATATTGATGATGATGATGATGATGATGATGATGATGATGATGATGATGATGATGATGATGATGATGATGATGAGGATCAAGCCGACCATAAGAAGCAGATGCAAAATACGTTGCAAAAGCTCCAGTTGTGTGAGGATCATGCACCACATTTTTTTACTGATTATCTTAAAGTATACACTCCAATAACAGCTTCAGAACACATCTCTGGAAAATGTCATCATGAATAAAATGCTTTGTAGCTAAAATAAACATACACAACAACTTAAATGTATTTAGCTGCAAATTAGCTGCAAATTAGCTGCAAAGGATAAAAGAAACATTTCCAGTATGAAACAAACTTTCCTCTTTACTAAATTTGATAATTTGATAAAATCTTTATTGAAATATTTTGGTAATTACTTTTGAAACGTGTTAAAAAGTTTAATTCAGCACAACTGGCTTTGCGCTTTCAGAATGGGTAGAAAGGCCCTCTTTCTCCCCCATCAACAGGCACATTGCTGTACACTGGAACACATTGGAATTTACTGTTCTCCTCCAAGCGTGTTTAGCTGTGCAATGAATTCAGGTTAGCAGCAATCCAAAAATATACAGTGGCAAGTAATCACATATGATATTATTATTATTATTATTATTATTATTATACATTTACTATGAATACCTAAGCTAATTAGCATATTGAACGGGGTGACAAACCTTATTCCTGGCCTATAATGTTTAGGTCAATGTTAAGGTCCTCTACCGCACAAAGCACATCACACAGTGAACCACAATGAAATACAGCCTCTGCATTTAAAACACACATGCAGCAAGGGCATCAATTTAAAGCACCCAGAGAGCAGTGATGGGGACAGTACCTTGCTCTAGTTTACTTCAGGGCAACCTGCTGGTCTGGGATGCAAACCCATGACTTCCCAAACCTGGGGCCAGCTCCGTAACCACTAGGACACCGCTGCCCCAATGGTGGGGTAACGGACTTAATACTGAACCAGAAAGTCTTTACTCTATGTGTTTTTAAGAAGTTATTCCGGTTTCTCTTCTTTTCTGTAAATGTGAAATATCAAAATGAAAAGTGGATCTTGGGTGGACAGAAACATATTTTGAGAATGCAGTTTTGCAAACAATGTTGCAGTACATAGCCTGAGAGGCAGTGATACAGTACTGTGCAAGTCTTAAACCATCCTTTCTCCTTTCTCCTTTCCTTCTTTCTTTATATTTTGCTAGGGATTCACCTTGCTGTTGCAAAAATACAATTTAATGCCTCGCAAACTTATCTCTGGCATTATCATTAGATTAAATAAAAAAAAACCAAAAAAAAACCAAAACAGGTACAAATGTTTTACTGTGACATGCTACTAGCATCTAAAGATATAAGGTGCCTAGATAAAGGGGTTTCAACCACTCAGCGTTAAGCATCAGCCGTATGTTAAACACTGACCTGATCCTCTGTATTCCTCTGCCCCTGCTTCTTGCATTAAGTAAGATGCCTTTGTTCTGCTTGAATGACTCATATGAAGATAATCGTATGAATCCTCTGAAACCGGCCAGGGACTGCACTGAAAATTAGAGTCAAGAAGGTTTTATCATTTCAGCCATATACATGGTACACAGTGAAACGAAACAATGTTCCTCCAGGACCATGGTGCTACACATTAGCCAACATGGAACATAAAACTTAAATAATTGCAGAAAGAGTAACATAGAGTATGAATAAATAAGACCTAGAGCAGAGACAGTATTGCACATAAATATGGTGGAGAATGTGGGGTGAGAAACAGTGGTGAATCTAATACTGATTGTAATACAGTATTTTTAATGCTATATTGATCAGCAGAGGGTTCATTTATTTAAAAATAAATAAAATGTGCAAACAATCAAGATTAAATATGTAAAGTTGTATTAAGTGGATAAATATTTCTGTGCTCAAGTGGTCTACAAGGCAATGTGAGAGTCAATTCTTGTTCAGGAGCCTAATGGCCTGGGGGAAGAAACTGTTTCCCATTCTGGTTGTGGAGACCTGTATGCTACGGTACCTTTCCCTGGATTGCAGGAGTGAGAAGAGTATTGGGTTGGATCATCTGCAATGCTGGTTGATGATAGCAGAGAGACCCTGGTGATCTTCTCAGCTATCCTCTCTTGAAAAGATTTTTGGTCAGGGACATTGCAGCTTCTGTACCAGTCAATGAAGCTCTCAGGAAGCTCTCTTGTCCCATTGCAGAATGTGGTGAAGATTGGTGGAGGAGGATGGGCACTCCTCAGCCTCTGCAAGAAGTAGAGACGCTGCTGGGCTTTCCTGGTGATGGAGCTGGTGTTGAGGATCTATGTGAGATTCTCTGTCATTGAACACCAAGGAACATGGTGCTCTTGATCATCTCCACAGCAGAGGTGCTGATGCTCATTGGAGAGTGGCCAACTGTCTCTTTAGTATTGTCAACATTAAGAGACAGATTTCTGGTTCTGCACCAGACCAGACCTACTGAGGTTGTATCATCAGCAAATTTGTTGATGTGGTTCGAGAGGGAGTTGTTCAACATTCTCAGTTTCTTACTCAGATACTGAGGGATGATGGTGTTGAATGCAAACTGTCCTTTCTTTCTGGATGAGAGAGCCTTACATGGAGGGTGGTGGTGATGGGTTATTTATGTTTAGGTTGTTAATGTATATGTTTGATTGTTGACTTGAATCTCCACTTTTCTAAATTTACCATGTAAAATACCAACAGATCATTCCAAAATGAAAATGTGTTAAATCTTATTTAACTTTAATTTGAGCATTTTCCTTCTCCCGTGTTTGCAGATTTGTTGATTCGGGAGTGTGATAGGAGAAGGCCAAAGCAATAAAATGAGTAAAATGAGTTACCCCAGTTTTAGTACACTGTATTACCAGGGAACAACAATAAAAGACAAATAAAAGATTATTCTGCCCCCTGGTGGATCACCCATTATTAGACCGTAAACTAGTCAAAAACTGGAATCCTAAAGGAGGCTGGGATAGAGCGAGAGATGGACAGAAGAGAAAAAGTTCACTGCAGTGGGTGGAAGAGAGATAGGAGGCTCAACCTACTGAACTGCAACTGAAAGAGCTGAGACTTTTGGTGGAGAGAATGAAAAAGAAAGGATGTAAAAATTGCATCAGAAAAATGTTGAGAAAGGAGTATGACCTTATTTTTCATAATTTTGTATTTATATACATTTTAAGAGGGTCACAGTAAGCTGGGACAGATTTAAGAGATTATCACTTGTTTCCTGTCATTTCTACTGTAATGTCAACAACATCATGAGAAGGAAATGTGCAGTGAAAAAAGAGCTGGAAGGAAGAAGGGGAAAATAAGTATAAGTATTGAAACCGACACTAAATGACGTGAGATCTGGAAGGACAAAGAACCAACCCAGGAGATGGACAAGCACAGGGAGGAGGAATAATATTAAGAGAGGAAAGGACAACTTGGAGATCATCAGAACAAAAAGAGGCGTGACAGACACACATCAAGAGGGAAACTCAGCATGAAAAGCAGCCGATAAAAAGATGATTATGCCAAAACAGAGGCCTAAAATGACAAGCAGAGTATGTGTCCTGGAGGAAAAAGGTTAGACTGAGTAGTAGAATGTTAGAAAGGTTAGAATGTAACAGCAAAGCACCAACCGGTTTGAATCTTGGCTTGTTTTTCAGAATGGAGGAGGACTAGACTCTAATGTAAACCCCTTCCCTGAGCCTAAAGCATTCACTACCTCTTCAACACAGAGGTCAGCGTTGAGGCTGAGAACAGCTGTCCCCCAGGGCCATTAGTGAGCCGGAAAAAGAGAAACAGACCAATACTCAGGTGCTCTGGAGAACTCCAGTCATTATAACAGGGCTCACACAAGTGATGAGGCAGCTGAGCTGAAGGAGTCTGTGCTGAGGCTGGCTCAGCTGGCTATCACAGTGCTGCATTGTGTCTGATAAGACAAATGAGGGCAGCTTCACCTGACCTACTTTATGATCCTGGAGAAAGAAGACGGCAAAAATGTCAGAGGGGTTAGGGCATGAATTCTCCTCATATTAATTATCTGAAAAAGAAAAAGATTAGAATAATCCTTAAAAATGACATTATTAGACCTCTGGTAAAACGGATCCAGCATGAACAGGAAATAAAGGTTATTCATTAACATATTAGCTTTTCGTTTATTTTTAATATTTATTCTATTTATTCACTTACTAGTAATTCTTAATGAGTATGGGTGGGAAACATTAAACCAGCACAATGCTATTCGATCACATATCCACTGTGTTTTTTTAAAGATTTATGGTGTGCTGTTTACATATATATATTGCATTTTATGATGCTTAATTACAAAATTATTCCATACAGTTATTTAAGAAATATTATATCAGAGCTGGTTCATTTCACTTAAACCAAAACAGAAATGGACCTGGTCTCACCAGAAAGAAATAGCATCATCTGGTGGATTAAGAGAGAAATAGAATTTTCATTCCTAACCAGGGATACTGGGGGTGCTGGAGTTGATCCCAGTGCTCATTAGCGCAAAAAAAACAAAAAAAAACAGACTCATAGTCCATCACAGGGCAGATACACAAACATGATTATGGTCAGTTTTAGTCTCTCCAGTCCACTTCGTGTGTCTTTAGACTGTGGGAACCCAGATTTGCAGTTGAATCCAAAAGCACTGTGATGGCCAAGCATAATCTTAATGTTCATTTACCATCAAAAAGCCTTTTAGGCCAGGATTAAGTATTTATGTGACCAGTTATTGCATATGCAGCACTGAAAAAGTCTTGAGCCATCGTTCCATTCCTCATGTTTTGCTTCTTAAGAACCACTACGTGTATTTTGTATTGCATTGATGAGGAATAGTTCTCTAAACTTCCTGAAGGACAATGTTTTTTGCTCTCATTTTTAGTGGTTGGAATGCCTTTATCTAGGCCCCTTGTATCATTAGGCACTTTGCAGTTATGCATTAATACCTTTAATATTCCAAAGAGGGCAGTGGTGGCCTGGTGGTTAGGGAGTTGGCCCCAGATCAGAAGATTGTGGGTTCGAACCCCTTACCGATGGGTTGCCCTGAGGTACCCTTGAACAAGCCGTCCCTGTTGGCTCACCCCTCCCTGCGATAGGCGACCTGTCCAGGGTGTGTCCCCGTCCTTTGCCCTGTGTGAGCTTGGATGGACTCCAGCACCCCCCCACGACCCTAATTAGGACAAGCAGCCCAGAAAATGACTGACTGATAGAATAGAAAAGTTGACAAGAATAGAAAAGTAAAAGAAGTGGCTCGTAAATGGGTGTGTCCTCAGGTTTACTGTAAGGCCAGCAGGAGAATTTAAAGTGTGCATTATCCTCTAAGTCATAGTCATAGTGACAGCCCTCATACAATCGCAGCATGTTTTTTGTTGGAGCTTCTCAATGCTCTTTCCCTTGCAATATGGTAGTCTCACGTCCTCTTGTATAAGGGTTATCAATAGGTGCTGGAGCCTATCCCAGCTCTCACATGGCAAAAGGTTTGGAAAACAACTTGTACAGGTTGCCATTCCATCGCAGCGCAGACACAAACACAAACACAGTCACACACAATCACTCTTAAGGGGCATTCAGCATCACCACTCTACCTAACATGCATGTCTTTGGAAGAGCACCCGGAGAAAACCCACACAGACGTGTGAACAACATGCAAACTTCACAAAGGAAGGACCCAAACTGTCCTGTCCAGGAATCAAACCTAAGACCCTCTGTTCTGTTTTGAACTCGCAGCATGAAGAATATGAATTTATAGAGTCCAGTACTGTGACTTCAGCAAACTCGCTATAACAGCCTAACTAGAAGGACAGAGCCAAGGGTTTTATAAACACGAGAGCACCCTGGGACACTGTCACCCCCCCCAGTGAGAGTGGTGGGGCGGCACCACCAACATCCAAGTTTACTGTGATTCTCTGTATCCGTCAACCCCTAGATCTGGATCTTCCTAACAGGAAGATTCATGACTACAACACTGACTAAATAAGTAGATTTCTAGCCTGGACTTAAATACTGAGAGTGTGTCTGAGTCTCACAAACACAGACTTCTTAAGAAACATCTCTCGGCGGCCTTTGACACAGTGAACCACCAGCTCTTCCTGACCACTCTCTCCAACCTGGGGATTGCTGGCAGTGGTTCTCCTCATACCTACAGGATCGACAGTACCAAGTGTCATAGCAGGCCCATCGGTCCACTCCACGAAATTCGACAACTGGCGTTCCCCAAGGATCTGTCCTCGGTCCCCTTCTATTTTCTCTATATATCGGCTCTCTGGGGAAGGTCATACTCTCTCATGGCTTCTCCTACCATTCTTATACCATTCTTACCCAACTTATCCTCTCTTTTCCCTCCTACGATCAACAGGTCTCTACCCGAATCTCTAACTGCCTGGCTGACATGTCCGCATGGATGATAGCTCACCACCTCAAGCTCAACCCTACCAAGACTGAGCTTCTCTACTTCGAAGGCCATCAAACTCCGCGTCATGACCTTCACATCTCCTTTGGCAGTTCACTTCTCGTCCCATCTCGATCAGCTAGGAACCTCGGTGTCACTTTCGACAACGAGCTCTCCTTCTCCTCCCATGTCCTTAATCTCTCTAGGTCCTGCCGACACCTTCTTTTCAACATTAGAAGAATCCGTCCTTTCCTCACCACCCAGGCAACCCAACTGCTGGTCCAGTCCCTGGTCATCTCGAAACTGGACTACTGCAACTTTCTTCTGGCAGGTCTTCCACTGAAGGCAACAAGACCACTACAATTGATTCAAAACGCTGCCGCTAGACTCGTCTTCAACCATCCCAAGTTCTCTTTATCCACTCCTCTGCTGCGGGATCTGCACTGGCTCCCAGTGGCTGCTCGTACCAGGTTTAAAACTCTAACTCTCGCTTACAAGGCTACTAACAGCCTTGCACCATCCTACCTGTCGGCTCTAATCAAACATCGTGTCTCTTCTTGTCCCCTCAGACCATCAAGCACTGCTCGTCTTGAACCCCCACCGTTGAAAAACAGAGGAAGACAAGCATCAAGACTCAGTTCTGGCCCCTCAGTGGTGGAATGAACTCCCCCTGATGGTTAGAACTGCTGAGTCCCTCGCTGTCTTCAAACGTAGATTAAAGACCCACCTGTTCACGGAATTTCTGAGGGACTAATCCCTCCCAAACCATCCACTCTCCTACCCTTACTCTTTCTTTCCTAAAAACCTCTACTCTCTTTCCTACTTTCCCACTCCTGCTCCTCCTCTCAAAAAAAAAATATGTATGGTGTATGCTTGTTACAAGGGCTCTCAGTCGGTTACTTAGGTGGTACTAGCTAATCAGCAGTTACTGATCTGTGCTGGTTACCAAGATGATGATCTGTTGTGGAAATAAAGCACTGTTGTAAGTCGCTCTGGATAAGAGCGTCTGCTAAATGCCATAAATTTAAATGTAAATGTAAGCATTTATTTCACATCCAGCAAGTAATGACACTCACAGTTTGGTTGTATGTTTATGATGTTTCACTGGAGGCTAGTTAAGTCAATTCAACTTTATTTATATAGCGCTTTTTACAACTGTTGTTATAAAGCAGCTTTACAGAATCCAGGTTCGAGCTCATTTGGTCGACACCTGAAATAATAAGGAAAGAATGAAAGAGAAAAACCCTGTATAGTGATAATTTCCAGTAAGCATGAGTTACAGTAAAAGTAATAGTAAAATAGTCCACTGTTGACTGTAAATGGAAGTCTTTAATAGTCTTTAATAACAGCCAGTAAAATGATGTAGTTTGAAAAAGAATTGAAGGCTTAAACCTACTAGCCTAATGATAATCATCCCTGGTTTTCCATTGTTATTTAGGTGTATTTCAGGTCAAGAATCTTGTTCCTAGATCAGCTTACGCTTTTAACCTAAAAGGGAAGAAAACTTTATACGGATGTCTAGTGGGTTTTAGCACTCCCCTGCTGGCTTCCACTTTACCTCATTATCTTCCATGCTATCCATCAGGCAAAGCCTCACCTGCTTACACAGGGACACTGAGGAATATTAAGTGCTCCTGGGCTCCTGGAACATTTCTGTTTATCCCATTTACTGTCCTGCATTTTGGCAGAGAACTTTGCACAAAATGCCAAACTTAAAGTTCTTAGCCGCTAACTCCCTAAAAGTTTCAGGTGCTGTAGGGCTGTAGCTTACTTTTTTGATGAGGGAATGCTCAAAAGGTTTTATTGTCATTTCAGCTGTATTCACAGTGCAGAATGAAGTGAAACTGTGCTCCTCCAGGACTTCCTTCATATGCTACACAACCTAATCTCAGACTGCATTAGCGAAAGACAGTGTGAGACTGGTAAATGCCAGTGGACTTGTGGATGCAGTATGTGGTGAAGATGTCCTGGAGATAGACAAAATTAATCATTTCAGCTGTTTTCGTGACCTGTCTTAGGTGTTGCAGTTCTTGTGCCAGGCCATAATACAGCTGCTGAGAATTCTCTCTGTGATTGCTGGGCTCTCCTCACTCTTTGCAGGAAGTAGAGATGCTGCTTGGCTTTCTTCATGATGGAGCTGGTGTTAAAGTTCCATGTGAGGTTCTCCATAATGTGGAGCTGTTGCTGAGCTATTGTTGATCATTGTCAAGTGATGACATGGCCTCCTGAAGTAAAATAAACCACAATGTTTTACCAACATTAAGGGACAGGTTGCTGTTATACCTCTTATATGTATGATGCTTTGTCTTTTTCACAGACTCACTATGAATGTGTAATTGGAAAATGTATTAATGTGGTTGGATTTGTGCATAGCTGCACAGTCATGGGTCATCAGTGTGAACAGCAGATGGCTGAGCACACAGCACAGAGGTGTCCCAGTGCTCAGTGTTGTCGCACTAGAGATGCTGCATCCTGGTTTCCCAGTCCGGATGTACAGGATTCAGTTGCAGAGGGCCAGCATTGTTCAGGCCCAACATTCTCAGGTTTTCTGTCAGATCATGGAGAATGATGGTGTTGACTGTTGAACTGAATTTTAAAAATAGACTTCTCATGTAAGTGTCCTCTTTTGCTAACATGAAACGGGCAAAGCGAACGTGGTGGTGTGGCTATTGTCCAATAAAAATGAAGGGGAGGTATGTGAACTGCAGAGGGTGTATTGAAGGGGTAGGTGGGTCTTTATGGGCCTCATGATCAACTTCTTGTGGCACTTCATGATGATAAGTGTGAGGATGAGGGGGCGATGCAGCAGTGTTGCTTCATGCATCAAACCATGCATGGAAGTGATTCAGTGCATCTGGAAAAAAAAGAAAAAAAAAACTCACCCACACAGGCAGATGGCGATTGCCTGGATGCACTGTATCTTGCACATATTGTAGCACGAGTTCTGGAATGTAGCATTACGAGCAACGTTGCTGAAAGACTAGTTACTGCTTCAGTAAGCATCAGTTTTAATGTGTGCCAACATTAGTGATCTTACATGGCTGCCATCTTGGTGCATCTTTCTCAAAAGTGTAAGATTCTGAAATTTATTTGTAGTTATAATGTGATGTCACATTATTGAAAGTGACTATTCTTGTCATTGCGAGGTCACAGCACAGCACACAGTGAACCACAACGAAATTGGACCTCTGCATTTAACCCATGCACTCAAACACCATGCAGCAGGGGGCAGCTATTGAAAGCGTCCAGGGAACAGTGATAGGGACAGTACCTTGCTCAAGGGTACCGCAGGGCAACCTACTGGTAAGGTTTGAACCCACAATCTTCCGATCCTGAGGCCACACAGGGAACCACAACGAAATGGTTGTCTTTAATGTTTCATCAAAGATAAGCTCAAGTATTTTGTAGTAGAATTTTAGTCCATAGTTTTCATGGATTGGTGCAGCACCCTTGATGAGTTATGCTAGGGGAACAGTGGGCTGCATCACAAACCACATACGTTAAAATAAATAAAAATATATTATGGGGTGCATGTCTGTTTAATACTGTGAAGTTGGGGATCAGAAGGTGGTGGGTTCAAATCACAGACCAATAGGTTGCCCTGAGGTACCTTTGATAGGTTGTCCTATCTGTTGTTTGCTTCACAATAAAATAATAATTTTACTAATAATAATAATAACATCCATTTATTATTTTACTAATAATAATAATTTACCAAACAGGTGCTGATGATCATCAGTGTCACATGTAGGTTGAAACACAGTCATGTTTGGAACAACCTACCAGCTGAGTTCCTTCAAAAACTGTGTGCAAGTGTACCTAGAAGAACTGATGCTGTTTTGAAGGCAAAAGGTGGTCACACCAAATATTGATTTGATTTAGATTTCTTGTGAGGCAACAAAACATGATAAATGTCAAGGGGGTGAATATTTTTGCAAGGCACTGTGCCATCTTTGTCACCCAGTAGTCAGCCAGAGAATTATCAAGCTATGCTAAACCAGTCTGATAAAGTCTTACATTTCACATGAAAGGTAAGTTGCCCAAATACCAGCCACAAACTCACCTACTAAAACACACATGCACCATCACATGATGGCAGTTATGGCTGATAGCTAAATTGCTTTTAAGAACAACAGGAACCCCACGAAAGGCATATGCCAAAATTCACGTTTTTGACATATAGTACTTTGCAAGTGTGCAAACGTACCAAAGGATACAGTGCCTAAATTAAAGGGTTCAGCATTCAGCATCACCAGTGTACTAATCACCAGGCTGATCATCTAGAATCCTGCTTCCATTTCTTTACCGCTTCATTTCTTCAGTTAGATGACTTTGTTCAGCTTGAAGGTTTCAAAGTTAGATCATCGAGTGGGTTAACAAACAAAAAACAGTCCTCTGAAACTGACTGGGTACAGGAACTGCACTGAAAATGAGAGCCAGAAACGTTTTCCTTTAGGAAGCCAGGAGCTCTATCTCTCAGGAAGCAGAATATGAAAAAACAAGGGTGACTCAAGATTGTGAAAATCACTTTACATCCCAATTTAAAAATGACTTAAAACTAATACATTACTTTAGAATTTAACAACTATGCTCTTGAAATAAACTAGCTAACATGAGAGCAGTTAGCTGCTCTGACAGGAGATCCTTCTTTACACAAGCTAACAATTCTAATATGTATTCAGAAATAACATTTAATAAAATGACTTTCTATTCATTTGAGTCATTTAATTTCCGTAATTACTTCTGATTATAATGTTAAAAAAACTATCCATCCATCCATCCATCGCTTGTCCCAAACGGGGTCGCGCTGGTGTCCAACCCAGCGCACACAGGGCGAGGATGGGGGACGCACCCTGGACAGGTCGCCAGCCCATCGCAGGGAGGAGCGAGACGGGGATGGCACCTTGCTCAAGGGTACCTCAGAGCAACCCGTTGGTTCGAACCCCCGATCCTCCGATCATGTGGCCAACCCCTAACCAGTAGGCCACCACTGCCCACTGTTCAAAGAACTAGCTAGAAAATTAAATGGATGCTAGTCACTTAACTTTACAGTGTACAAGCTATATGTTCTCAGTTTAAATGACCAAAATAGTGTTTTTCATTCAGGTTTTTTTTAGCTTTAACATAATCATTACAGCTGTAAAATTTACAGGAACATTTAAAAGCAATCATTCTTCTTGCTCCACAAATTTCCCATTTGTGGAATAGTTGTCTCTTTAATATTCAAACCAAATAAGTTATTTCAAGCATTGGGGACACTTGAAATGCAAAGACTTGAATATGAAAAAATAGGGATTGTAATGGTTATCTATGGAGAAACATGCAGTCTGGCACCAAATAAAATGTATACCATATGGCTACAGTGGCTGCATCCAATTCCCCATAAGTCCCTGCTTTCTCCTATCGATCCTGTTCTGTTCTGCTGAGCAATTGATTATGGTGACTAGATCAAGCCACCTTTCCCGATATCGGAGATGAAAGAAGCTGCTCCATATCTGCCCAAATGGGTTCAGACGGGGGGGTCAACATTCAACAGTTTTCCAAAAGCTCTGCCAATGTGTCATTTCTTTTAACAGAGAACAATTTTGTGGTCATGGTAATTCCTTCATTCATTTTCATGTCCAAGCACATGGTAAAAGGGTTTAGACCTGTTGCACATTGAGTAGATAATCGCCTGTGTTTGTTGGAAATTGTTCACAGCTTCAGATATCCATTTTGACCTCCATGACCCTTGAGATGCAATTACAAACTGCATCACCAGTATGGATTAGTCAACAAAAAAGATGGAGGCCATTGAGAGAACTGCATTTTATTCTGAAATATTCCCTTTCTTCACATCTGTAGTCTGCAGAAGTGATGAAACCACTAAAGCACACTGGTACTGTTTATTGTTACTGTAGTAGAGATGAACGAGGAGAAGGTGGAGGTTAGATTAAGAGAGTACTTGTTCTTCTGTGTGACAAAGATGTACAGAAAAAGTAAAATGGATACAGGAAAGTAAAGGCTGAGACTAATGAGAAAGGATAAAGTAATTCTCTGCTTGGTGGCTTTGATGTCTTTCTGCAAGACACAGATGAGACAGTGTTCTGACTGGTGCACAATGAAGTGGGTACTTGTGTGTGTATGTGTGTAAACAAGATCCAGCATCTCATGGCAACCAGCTGTGTGTTTTCTCTCACAATGACCACGGCTATTAGAGCAAGGACTTTAGTTCAGGCCATAGGCTGCTTATTTCTGCTAGAGACCCTGTTTCTAAAGTCTAAATCACTCTAAACATTTGCTGTAGGCCTTTCATTGGCAAAGTTACTGGTATGGAAGACTGGTGATGACCAAAAAATAAAAATCACCACTGCCCAAAAGATAGCCCTGATTAATCGGTGCCTTTAAACAGCATTTGTAAGATGTTTCCCCAGTGTGTATTTCAGCATTCTGATATTTATCCTTCCATTCAGCAACATAAATGTGAAAGTATTACAGCCAGTATTTTTATTATTTTTAAAATTAGGAACTCTTTTTTTAATATACAGTACTGTGCAAAAGTTTTAGGCAGGTGCGGAAAAAATTCTGTAAACAAAGAATGATTTCAGAAATATAAATAATGATTGTTTATTTTTATCAATTTACAAAATGCAAAGTGAGCGAGCAAAAGAAAAATCTGAATCAAATCAATATTTGATGTTACTACCTTTTGCCTTCAAACCAGCATCAGTTCTTCTGGCCCCCACAGAGCCCTGATCTCAACATCATCCAGTGTGTCTGGGATTACATGAAGAGACAGAAGGATGTTCTCCAAGATGTTTGGAATAAAAATGCGGCGGAAAAAAATGGAATCAAACGCGGCGGTGGCCTAGTGGTTAGGGAGTTGGCCTCAGGATTGGAAGATTGTGGGTTCAAACCCCTTACCAGTAGGTTGCCCTGCGGTACCCTTGAGCAAGGTACTGTCCCCGTCACTGTTCCCTGGACACTTTCAATAGCTGCCCCCTGCTGCACGGCGTTTGAGTGCATGGGTTAAATGCAGAGGTCCAATTTCGTTGTGGTTCACTGTGTGCTGTGCTGTGACCTCGCAATGACAAAGGTTGTCACTTTAACTTTTCGCTTTCACTTTCAAAAGCAGCCTTTGGCCGAGGACGATTTGGAGCGTCCTTCAAAAATGAGCTGTAAGAAAGTTAAGCAATTTCAAAGAAATAATAGGGTTTAAAAGAAATAATAGGGTTCAGATCAAATATTGACTTTATAGAATTATTAAAAAAAAACCTCTCTTTGTGTTACATAATTAATTTACAATTTATTTACTAAATCACTGTACCTACTGTCTCATGTTCTAAGCAAAATAAGAAATGAGGAGACTCTCAAGACTTTTGCACAGTGCTGAATGAACAGTATATGACTGCATGTCAGTTACACCTGAGGGGTTAATGTTATTACATTTCTCGGCACCCAAGCTTACACAATAAATATGCAAATTACATTTTTGTCATTCTTTAAGGTGGTTTCCCTTATTTTTGGAGGGTAGAGTATTTGGAACATTTAATTTAGTATTTGTATTTAGCATTTGGAACATGATTTAAACTGAAAAGGAAACAGGTGTATCATGAAAAAATAGCCTTAACACACACACACACACACACACACACACACACACACACACACACACACACACATAAATGCATGTGATTAAATGTTCAGAGCTTTATTTTCTTTGCCTCGCTTTACAACCCAGCAGTCTGTCTCTCCTGCCAGCTTTTGTTTCTCTCTTTTGTTTTTTTTTTGTTTTTTTGCTTCTCTCCCAAGAGTGAGGCCAGGGGTGACCAGAGGTTGCCAAATCCAAATTACAAACAGCGGAAAAATCTCAAAACGGGTAGAAAAAAAACTGGCAAAACCTTGAAAGGAAGATAGAATTTAAAAAGCAGGTCAGGTGGACTGAAGATGCTAAATTGGCACCGGGTTTGAGGGTGAGTGTCTGTCTTGCAATAGACTGCCGCCTGTCCTTGGTAAAGCTGGATAATAGCAACAACAACAAAAAAAAGGTTTCATTGCAAATGTAACAAAATTAACTCAGTTTAATTGTTAACTGAGGTATACATATCTATATTTATTAGCAGAATATAACCGAACATGAGTCTGCATTTACACACATAGCTAACCTACTCTCACCAAATTAATTTGTTGTTTTGGGTGGGTCTCAAGATGCATGAATAAGTATCGTCGCTTTCAAACACATACTTATCATCTTTGTCTTTGGATCAACTTTAATTTCATATCATATAATTTGCATGCATATTATTTTATCAAAATAAAATAATTAATTTCTCCTCACAGGATATTAAAAACTCACTTGAAACAGCAAAATAACTTCTCACCAAAGCCTATCTATGAACAACTGCAATAATGGAGGCATTCTTTATCACTGCTACTAGTGAGTGTATTGGAACTCTTATGAAAGTGATATTACTAAATGATTAAGTGGAAGATTTATTTTCTCTAATGGCTTCCCAGGCTTTTTTAAATTTTTGTTCCTATTGAGCTTCAGAAAAGGAAAGAAAGTTGCATCAGGCTAATCTCTCTGTGTAATGGTGATTTAGTTTGTTTTTTTTTCCCCAGATTTTCCAGTTTTTTCATATCTGGTGCTATCCATGAGCTGAGGCCTTGGCGGAACAGGCATCTTGCGTAATCTGATCACAACTGGACCATTCTAAATATAGGGTGCATTGAGAATGCACTGATTTGATTGCTTGACCATGCTGGGTGCTGCGTGATTTTAGCAGTGTGGATGTGTTGAAGGACTGCCTAGATGAGGAAAGGAGTTTTTTTTCTTCTTCGATGCAGCACCATTATCTATTTTTTTCTTTATATTTCCGCATTTTGCATTTGCTAATGGAAATGACAAATTTTGTATGAAACTGCAGCGGTGGACTGGTCTTTTAGGGAGTTGATCCCAGACTCAGAAGGTTATGGGTTTGAATCCCAGACCTGTAGGTTGCCCTGAGGTACCCTTGAGCAAGGTACCGACCGCATCACTACTCCACTTTAAATAGCTGCGCCCTGCTGCCTGTGTGTGTGTATGGGTGAAAAACAGAAGTTGTGACACTTTGCATCTCCAATTCACCTGACCTGCATGAGTTAGGACTCATCCCTGCTCTCGTCAGGGGTCACCAAAGCAGATCATTACTCTCCATTTCTTCCGGTCCTCTGCATCCTCCTCTTTCACTCCAACAGCCTGCATATCTTCTCTCCCCATGTCCATAAACCTCCTCTTTTTTCTTCCTCTTCTGCTATTGTCTGGCTGCTCCATCCTCAAAATACTTTTCCCACTCCATGTCTCTCCACTGTACGTGTCCAAACCAATGCAATCCTGCTTTTCTGACTTTGTCTCCAAAACGTCCAACCTGAGCTGTCCCTCTAATATATTCATTCCTAATCCTGTTCATAGTAATATTAAAGTAATAATAATAATACATTTGAAAACACCCATACTCATACATGTAGCAGCTTTTACACACAGGTTATAATGTTCAAAAATAATAAAAGAAATTTAACTGTGCATCCATCCTCTCATCCTAAGTAGGGTTGCAAAAGGTTCTGGAAACTATGCCCTTAATGCAAACTATGGATAGATTGCAGTTACTTCTATCCATCCATTATCTGCCGCTTGTCCCAAACAGGGTCGCGGGGGAGTGCTGGTGTCCAACCCAGCGCACACAGGGCGAGGACGGGGGACGCACCCTGGACAGGTCGCCAGCCCATCGCAGGGAGGAGCAGGACGGGGACGGCAACTGGCTCAAGGGTACCTCAGGGCAACCTACTGGGAAGGGGCTCGAACCCCCGATCCTCCGATCACGTGGCCAATGCCCTAACCACTAGGCCACCACTGCCCCAGTTACTTCTACAAAATAAAAATAATTTATAGCTTATCCTATTATAGCTGTGAGCAACGACATGTGAATATACTCCCTCCACTGTGAAACAATTCCCACCTCTCCACAAAGAATGCTACAATTGTAACACAAAATAATTATCATACTTATTTCAAAAACTTATTTTGAATCATCATTACTATCATTAGAGAACAGATGAATGAAAAAGGAAAGAGCAGGCAAAATCAGAGGCCGAGAAAAGTGTGAACTAATTGTGAACGTGAATGGCTTTGCTTTTTTCCACCCTCTGACCGTTTGCAGTCAGAGATATGGAGAATGTTACTATTGCAAACAAAACCTTTTATTATGCCTCTATTCTCTAAGGCTCCATCCTGACACTTTTTAAACTTTTCCTTTTAACTCTCAGTCTTCTCACAGGCCCATGCATGTAAATGCATCTTTGCCTCCAAATACTCTTTTTTATTCCCCATCTGTCTCAAGGCCATAAATGTGTAAAGCTGTGAATGCATTGCAGTTAAACTGCAATCCTTAACTCTCTTGCTTTCCCAGCAGGTGGAGCTGTGATATCAGCATTATTCTCACTCAACTCGCGGCCCTCCATGCACAGAGCTCATACTTTGTGTCTCAAATGAGTACTCAAATCGGTGCATAGAGTTGTACCTACACAGGCAACGATACACCAGCCTAGTGAATCTCTCACTGCTCTCTGTTCTGTGGAAACAGTAAACACAAACAGTCTCTGAGTTGAAAGGGGTTGAAGCATGAAAGCATGTTTTTGGCTGAAATGTACAGTTCTGTTTTACACTGCTTTCCACTGACAGTTTCTTTCAAGCTCATGCATGCAACAAGGCAATGAGGCATTATTAAAATGGCTTTGAAAGTCAACTGCCTATGGTCTGGTAAATGTTTTTTTTTTTTTCCGATTGAAGAGGAATTCCATCATTTTTTGAGATTTATTCATTCATAAAGTTTTGCTGTAAAATAACAAACTGGAAAGACATGTACTGAGTTGGATTTCATTTACAAAGGTCCTGAATGGAAGCATGTTTCAATGCAATATAATTGTATTATACTGTATTATATAATTGTATAACTAGTGAACCTGAACATGTTTTCTAAGATTTTATCTGTAATGTTGATAGGGTTATATTTGAAAAACAGTGTACTGTTCTCTACGTTTCTAATATAAATATACATTTTAGGTTCATATGTAATCTCAAAATTCTGCAGAACAATGTCTCAGTGGCGTCTGACAGTAGATCTGTAACTGTACATATGATAGCTTTTTGCAAACCAGCTTTTGGAGGAAGTTAACCCTCTCAGAAGCAACAAGCAGATGTATAGTCTCTATTGCAACTGCTTTGGTCACTGCTTTGGACATGGTATGTTTGTCTGAAATGGAGTATTTCATATCAATCACTCTCAATGACTGTATATACAGAATTTGAAAAAGAATCAGAATGATCCATAAAGTTGTATTCTGTTGATTAACTCTAAGAAAGGTTTGAACGTTTGTCTACAAATTAAAGGTTTTTCTTTAAACTGTACGTTCAGGTCAAGAAGTATTAAGGAACTTTTCTTTTTAAGACTGCACTGTTTCCAGCAGAATGTTCCTGACATGAAGAACCTGATTAGAGAAAAACCTTCAGATTAACCTAGGCTATGAAAGTGGTAACAGCAGAGATGAGGTTTGTTTGGGATTTTTGGGATGAAACCAAAGTAATCTGATTTTATACAGAGACTATCCATTAAAACAGAACAGACGCCAGGTGGTAAGGTTTGCCTGGTCTTTGGGAATAACAGGAGTGACAAAAGAGAATTAAAGTAAGTAAAGTTTTAAGTATAAAACTAAAGATTGACATTTAGGGTACTTAAAAAAAAAAAAAAATTACTTACTAATTTGCTATTTACAAATGGGTCAGATTTTAGAAGGTAAGAGCAAATGTGGCTGAGAACCACTTCATTTCTCCAATGGCTTGCAAAATGGACTGCAAAATATCCATCTTTCAGAGAAAACGTACAAATGGTCAAATATGGCCTTCCTTCTTTCTCAAAAGCTCAAAAGCTTGGCTTGATCAAGATTAGCACCACTAACAGGTCAGAGGATTTTTCTTTAAAATAGACTATCAAACAGCTTATTGGTATTGCGATGAAGTACGCAGTCCTCTCTAGATCTGTTTTCCATCTGTGACACTTTTAAGTCAGTCCCTTTGGGCAGAAAGATCAGAATCTCAAATACATCAAAAGCCATTGTAAAATACTGCATATGACTAATAGGCCTAGTAAAATGCAAGGATATCTCACCATAAAGCCTCTTAATGCATTAAAGAAAACAATTAAATAATAACTCAAGCTGAAGCTAAATGTTTCTCAATCCAACAAATTTCAGTCATGGCTTACAGTGTGGTTAACTAGTTGTGCTTCTAGTTTCCTGGTGTACTCTTGAATGTAGGTTGCATACTCTAGTGTTACAAGTTTGGGTGACCAATGTCAAGAGGCCATGTCATGTAATTTTTTATTGGCATTTCAACCATATACACGGTACATAATGAAATGAACAAACGTTCCTCTAGGACCCTGGTGCTACACATAAGACAACTGACATTACATGGAACACAAGACAAGACATGTGCAGACAGGATTAACACAAGACAAGACAACAGTTAATAGAAAGAACAATTGCAAAGACGAACATTCATTCAAAGAAACAGGAAGTATGTACATGAATGTGGATGGAGCAGAGCTGCAGTGTTGTAACTAGACTGTACATAGCAGCAGTCTACTGAGCAGCAATTGTAAAAGTGCAGAGTGCAAATTAAATAGTAACAATAATAATAATAAAGTGATTGTAATAACAATAAGTGACCAAAGTAACAAAAAAGTGATTATTGCACATAGTGAAAGCCCAGCAGCATCTGTACTCCCTACGCAGACTGAGGAAAGCCCATCTTCCACCACCCATCCTCACCATCTTCTACAGGGGAACCATCGAGAGCTGTGCAGCTGCATTACTACTGGGTATGGGAACTGCAATGTATCAGACCGCAAGTCCCTACAACGGGTAGTGAGAACAGCTGAGAAGATCATCAGTGTCTCTCTGCCTTCTGGTCAGGACATTTTCACCACTCGCTGCATCCGCAAAGCAACCAGCATTGCCAGGATCAATTCTTATGGCCCCCACAGAGCCCTGATCTCAACATCATCGAGTGTATCTGGGATTACATGAAGAGACAGAAGGATGTGAGGAAGCCTACATCCACAGAAGATCTGTGGTTAGTTCTCCAAGATGTTTGGAACAACCTACCTGTCACGGTGGTGGGGTGCGGGAAGGATATCTGCGCAGAGCCAGTGATCCAAGAAAGTGAAAGTGACAACACTTGTCATTGCGAGGTCAAAGCACAGCACACAGTGAACCACAATGAAATTGGACCGCTGCAAACACCGTGCTGCTATTGAAAGCACCCAGGGACCAGTGACAGGGATGGTACCTTGCTCAAGGGTACCTCAGGGCAACCTACTGGAGAGGAGAATTGAACCCACAATCTTCTGATGCTGGGGCAACTCCCTAACCACTAGACCACCTCTGCCCAAGACATAACTTTTATTCAAGAAAGTCACCAAAACCAGACACAAACTGAGATTGAACCACCCGTAACCTAAGGCTTCGCCTAGTGAATGAACTGCACTCTGTTCTGACTCATTGAGGCTTAAGTAGTCAGCCCCAATGAAGCACACTGATTGATGAAAATAAATGATTAACACTTCCATTTTGAAAGCATTCTTTGTTCATATAATTTTTTCACACCTGCCTAAAACTTTTGCACAGTACTGTATATGGTTTTAGCCTCCAAAAAAACACCAGATGGACCATATATCAAGTTTGCCCACATTGTACTTGGAACCTTGATAGCACCAGTGTGCCATCATCCAATGTCTATGTTTGGGGAAAGTTATATCTCTCAAACTATCCATGTCATTGTGTATCAATCTCACTCTGATGCAATCTCTATTAGGCTCCTCACAGTACCAATTGCTTAAAAAAATCTACATTCATGGTGACAATCTAGTTTAACGGTCACAAATTAAATGTGATATGTTGTTAAGATGTCATTGACCACTTCATTATATTAATTAGCTATTTGATATTACATAGCAATTTATTACATAGAAAAAAAATCAATTGAGAGCATGGATATAATTTATCCATTGACTTTATAATTGGTTAATCATTTTTTTAATGGTAAAGAGGTAACATCAGAATTACCTAGTAATTGCACTATTGGTCTGTTCATTAATTTACTGATCTTGTGTTACATTTTTCCTGCTCTCTTTCATTTTGTGAAAAGTCACATTTTCTCACTAAGAAATGACTTCTCTTTACTGCTTATCCATCAGTGCCTACTATATGCCTCTCCATATAAACCATCACTAGTGATCAGTGATTATTCTTCATCTTTAAATCTTAATCTTTATCTTCCTGGTTTGATGTCTACTTAAGTAAAGTGGAGACTATAAATACACCTTCTGGCAAGATGTTTAACATAATGTAATCAGTGGTGAAGCCTAACTTTACTGATGATGAGGATTGTAAAGAACACAGAGAGGCAGCTGGATGTGTGTAGGTGAAGAAAAGTGTCCAGTAAAACTCAAAGACTGTGTTCCAAACAGGGCATCATAGGGAGGAAAAATGAAATAAAACAAAGTACTCATAAGATTGTGGGATTGAATTTCTGGCCAGTAGGTTGCCCTGAGGTACTATTGAGGAAGGTACCGTCCCCATCACTGATTCCTGAGCACTGGGTGTGGCTGCTCCCTACTGCGGAGACTGCATTTTGTTGTGGTTCACTGAGTAATGTGCTGTGTCAGGATCAGTATCACTTAGAACATAGTAAATGAGTGAAGAAACAATGACAAACAATGCTATCAATTAGCAGTGAAGCTAACTGCTAGATTGCTATGAATGTAGGGGTTACTAATATATACATAATAGGTAAAAAATCACATATTAGTCCAGTTAATAAAATTAATTACCCTGTATCATCCATAAATATACCAACCAGAAATAACAAGTGACTGTTTTAGAGATCATAACAGGTTTAGTTTTGGCTGTACTCACAAAAAATTTATAGATTTTGTGACACAAAAAAAAGTGAAAGTGACAACCCTTTGCAAGGTCATTGCAAGTTCACAGCACAGCGAGCCACAACAAAACTGGACCTCTGCATTTAACCCATGCAGCAGTGGGCAGCTATTGAAAGCGCCCAGGGAGCAGTGATGGGGATGGTACCTTGCTCAAGGGTACCTCAGGGCAACCTACTGGTGAGGGAATCAAACCCACAATCTTCTAATGCGAGGGCAACTCCTCAACCACTAGGCCACCGCTGCCCCAGAACTACCAGAATCATCCAAATGTCTTCACTCCCAATTTAATACAATTCAATTACAGTACTGTGCGGCAGGTGTGAAAAAATGCTGTAAACAAAGAACGCTTTCAAAAATGGAAGTGTTAATCATTTATTTTCATCAATCAACAAAATGCAGTGAATGAACAAAAGAGAAATCTAAATCAAATCAACATTTGGTGTGAACACCCTTTGCCTTCAAAACAGCATCGATTCTTTTAGGTACACTTGCACACAGTTGTTGAAGGAACTCGGCTGGTAGGTTGTTCCAAACATGACTGTGTTTCAACCTCCGTGTGACATTGATGATCATCAGCACCTGTTTGGTAAAAATGGTTGATCATACACCGACTATTATCCTACAAAATCCCTGACTTTGTGCAAGTGTACCTAGAAGAACTGATGCTGGTTTGAAGGCAAAAGGTAGTCACACCAAATTGATTTGACTTTTTTTTTCAATTTTTCAATTTTTTCACACCTCCCTAAAACCTTTTCACAGTACTGTAAATGAATCAAATCACATTATACACCAATAATTCAATCACCTTAAATACTACAAAACACAGAACAGATCAATTCAAGCAGTCCTGATATTAGATGCTGCTGAAACTGTTATTGTTATAATGGGAGACCTAGCCATTTGATAAAAGTGGCCCATTAAACATTCTAATTACTGGATTCAAGTTTTTATGAAATTGAATAAAGCAACTGATATTCTCGAACACAAAAGTATATTGAAAATATTAAAAGTCACTGGGCACAAAGTGAATTCCTATGTAGGTTCTATCACCTTAAATTCTGATATATGAAGGGCTCATCTTGCAATTTACAGAACCTTAAGGATCTGCTGATAAAGTAAAGTAGGTGCCTGAAATCAAAGCACACCTTCAGAGGTCCTGCAGAATCTGTCTCAGTTGGACAAAGTGAATATAGGCTCAAAAGGAGGAGCTCCACAATTTCAGGCAGGGTGAATTTTGAGTTTGGTAATTATTTGCAATCGGAAGGTACATGCAGGGTGTGATTTGTTTTGTTGGTCTGGCATGAACAACATTTAACAGGCTTGCAAAACAAGTTGATATTGTGGAACAAATATCTCTTTCCCAAAGGCTCCCACATGATATCTTAATACTTTTGACATCTGATGGTACAGATACTCAATTTTTCATCAGTGCTTCAGTTAACACCAGCTCAGTGCTAGAACTGTGTCTTACATCCATCAAAACACAAGCCCTTCTGGTCCATTTTTTTTTTTTTTTGCTCACCAGTGAAGTGCAAACTCAATAAAAATCCTGTCAAATCACACAATGACTGTTTTCACACCTTTCCAGTAAAATAGTGAGAAATAAGCTGCATTTTTAAAGCATTGGATTTGTTTTCAGTATCATTGTGGTTGATGCAAAGTTACGCCATTTTTTGTAACTGTAGCCCTCCGATCACTGCTTAGATGGAACGTGAAGTGAACTGAAGCTTCTAAGAAATAAAGCTAATCAAATGTTCTCCCAGTTTAAGCTTTATTAAATTAAAATAGACAGATAACCAGGCCTGTTTTATAACATCTGATACATAACTATGGACAGTTTGCTATAAAAAAAAACTCTATTCCTGTCATGAGCGAACATTTCCTAGTTATGTCTGTGAGTCCTGGATTTAATAGCATAGCTTTTTAAATAATATATTATTTCTTATATTTAATATATTAAAATTTTTCATTTCTTTCTAACCAGTTCAGGAATATTACATTGGGGCTGCAACACAAGAACAGAAGTTACAAAGTAAAAACAATGAATTACTGAGTTTTCAAGGATCTGCACCTTACATGAAGATTTATTCTTCTGATAATTTAACTTTTCTTTTAAGCATAGATCTTTGTACTCTTAACTGAAATGTTCTGAGCAGAATTGCTAATAAGGTTTTAATGGATTTGATTTGGATTTAGGTCTCTCCAACATTAAGACCAATTTCAGTCTAAATGGACAAAAATTGACAATTTTTTCATGTATTCATTGATGCAGATCATAAATGACAGCTGTAAACAACATAAAAGACATAACAAGCCAAAGAAAAGAAAGGAAGGCTCAAACGGCATGCATCGAGAGTGAAATTTATGACAGAAGAACTAGCTGAGACATGGATAAAAAGGACGCAATGTAGTTAATATTGCTTTTTATCATTTGGTTGTTTTGATTGTAGTTGAAACTAAAGTGGTTTAATAGCATTCGATTCATATTAATATGGCGTGATGTTCAGTTAGCTTTGCACAGAAACAGAAATGCACATCAAAGAGCTATGTTTTACTTGTATACTCTGAGTGCATTTGCATACAATGTGTGTTAGTTTTGCCAGCTCAACTCGCGAATAGTCCTGCTGTCACATGACTCATGATTGAGTCATGACTGAGACCAGTCTCAAATGTGCAGGGGCACTTAAATATTGAAATCTGAGTTGGATCTCTTTATAATAAATATCTTTTTATGTCTAAAATATTCATTAATGCAACCATTAAAAAAGCAAAAATCCCCTTTAAGAGGTGACTCACCTCATGCCCTCTTTTAAAGGTAGAATTTCTACCTTTCATTCTCCAATTTTCTTTTCATTTTCTTTCAAACCTTGTCCTTTTGAACTCTGCAAAAGTTTTTGAGAGGTCCCTTCTGTTTAGATCAGGGTGGTCAGAACCATGATTGGAGAGTGTTTCTCTGTATTTGAAGAGGGCGCCAAGCTTTTGAAGTCTTTTTCAGTGGGGCTTTGCTATGCCAGAGACACTGACTGGTATTAGATCAAGTAGGCACATAGAGTTCAGAACTTAGGTGCCACTTAAGCAAACCACATAATTAATCTTCAAACTCAACTGATCTGCCCTGTTGACTGTTTGGCAGCCATCTCCCTTTGCCTGCTATCCTTAGCTATTGTTGAAATATTGAAATATTTGAAATATTGCAAATATTCAAATATTTCAAAAATGTAAATATTTCATATGTTGGAATATTTGAAATATTGCTTTGCATATGCATCTATTTGTGTGCATCTAAGAGAAATGAATGAGTATGAATGCCCCTGTTTTACTGTAGGTCTTTCATCCTGTTAATTTGTTTCTCTCAAACCAGTCCTACCCAAACCACAAGCCATCTCTTTTTTACTGGAACTCTTAGCTGAGTAAATCTGGGCTGAAACAGGAGAGGATTTTATTTCAGAATTTTGTCATGGTTTGGCTAAGGCGCACTCCAAAATCACTCCAAAGTACATGTCTGTTTTCCCTGACATTGAAAATATATAGGAAACTATAGAAAACAGATAATTCCACATGTATTAGTTTTGTTTTGCAGGTTTTATTGCAGAAATCAAGGGGTTTGTAATTGAAAATTGTAATGTAAAGGAAGAAAAAAATATAAAAGCAATTTGTAGACGTCAGACTTAAATATGCATGCAAACAGAAGTGCCATGACTTGACAAATTTACTAGGAATTCGCCTATAAGGGAATTCTTGGTCAGTGCTGCTATCCACCCATAGAGGTGGCACAGGTTAGTGACTTCACCTTACAGCAACAAGGCCCTGGGTTTAACTCCCTATTTAGGCAACCTGGTTCCTTTTTATATTTAGTTTGCATGCTGTCTGTGCGTTTCCTCTTGGTGATCTGGTCTCCTTCCACTATCTAAAGACATGCATGTCAGAGTGATAAAATGCCCCTAAGGTGTGACAGTTTGCCTCGTTGTATGGACTGGTGACATCTCCATGTTTCCCCTTTTTGTTCTTCCATCAAACCGCTAGTTAGAAAATGGATGGATACCTGTCAGTGACATTATGTAATTAAAACTGCTGGGTCTAATTGTTTTCCAGTCCAACTATATATTAGGTCCTATTTGCTAAAACCAGTGATTGCCGGCCTTTGCCCTCCTGGTTCTCCTGGTTTGCACAGTTTACTTGTTTCTAAAAAATAAAGTTCCAAAATGTAAAGTTCTTTTTCCATCATGCTGATGTATGAATGCACGTTTTATCAAAAAATTTATCAAAAAAGATCAAAACATGGCATGTAAAATTCCATGATTCCATGGAGCCATTAAGTTTGGGATGAACGCTGGCAGTGTTAATGATTAATGCTCTAGAGAGGAGAGGAATTAAAATGAAAGCTCTAAAGAGAAAAGGAATGATACTGAGTACGACAAAGGCAGAGTACACGAGTGTGAACAAAAGGAAGGAAAGTGGAGTGGCTAGGATGCAGGGAGTAGAGGTGACAAAGGTAATGGAATTTAAATACTCGGGATCAACAGTTCAGAGTAATGGCGAATGTGGAAGAGAGGTGAAGAAGAGAGTGCAGGCAGGTTGGAATGGGTGGAGAAGAGTGGCCGGAGTAATTTGTGACAGACCAGCGAGAGTAAAAGGGAAGGTTTATAGGACAGTAATGAGACCAACTATGTTGTATGGGTCAGAGATGGTGGCACTGATGAAAAAGACAGGAGGTGGAGCTGGAGGTGTCAGAGAGAGATGCTGAGATTTTCATGGGGTGTGACGAGGATGGACAGGATTAGAAATGAGTATATTAGAGGGACAGCTCTAATTAGAGGCAAGGTTGCGTTGGTTTGGACATGTCCAGAGGAGAGACGAGGATTACATTGTGAGGAGGATGTTGAAGATGGAGCTGTTTATAGACGTGGAGAGAGAGACATGCAGGTGGTTGGTTTGAAGGAGGAAGATGAAGAGGACAGGAAGAAATGGAAATGGATGATGTACTGTGGTGACCCCTAAATGGAAGCAGCTGAAAGAAGTGTAAATGGTACTTTTGGTACTAATCGTAATATTTTTCTGGCAAGCATGAGTGGCATTGAGCCTTCATGAAGAATGGCATAGTTCATCTGGTCGCTGTTCATTACCGACCACATTCATATATTTTTACTTAAATCTTATCTACACTTTGGTAAAAACTGCATTTTCAAATGCATTTGATAGCATTAATAAGCATCCATAACCATCCTTGTTTTCATCTAAGCAGGAAATGCATTCCATGGCAGTTGATCTTCACAGAAGAAAGAAAACAAAACCATGACTGCACAGCTATGGATTGGACAGCAGATGTGCCTGCATGCTCTTTAGTAATCTGATAATGAGAAACCTCTGAGACCACATGAGTCCATTAATTATTTTTCAAAATACAAAATATATACCTCTACTGTTACTTAGCAACTCTCTAAAGCATGGGTCTTCAAACCAGTCCTCAGCCCCCCTCCACCTCCTCCTAGACAATCCAAGTTTTGTCCACCTAATACACAAAGCATATAAATAGGGGGAAACTTTAGACCATTTCAGGGGCTCTAAGGTTTGATTTGAAGACCATTTCACTGAAGCTTGCTTGATTAGAAACTACACTGTGTGAACAATTATTAGGCAATTGAGTATTTCTTCAGTATTTTTATGTATATATTTAATCTCCAAGCTGAAAAAACTTAAAGGCTAATTGGGTTTAAGCATATCAGGTGATGTGTTTGTGTAATGAGGGAGGGCGTGGCCCAAACAGATCAACACCCTATGTCAGGGGTGTCACTGCATCTGTAGTGTGAACCAGGTGTGTTTTAGGAGGGAAATCACCAAGTTGTGCTGGACTCTGGCCCTCCAGGACTGGAGTTCGACACCCCTGCCCTATATCAAGGTGTGCATTATTATTAGGCAGCTTCTTTTCCTCCTCTGGCAACATGGGCTAAAAAACAGATATAACTCAGAAAAGTCAAAAATTATTAAAGGTCTTTCAGAAGGATGCAGCACTCTTGAAACTGCTAAGAAATCAGGGCATGATCACAGAACAATTCCTTTGTGAAACATTCAGCTTTCAGGGTTATTAAAATTTTAGGTTGACTGATAGCACTGGATTTTTGCAATAAGAACAAGAATCCACAACATACTCACTTGCCTTATAATTGTGCACACAGTGTACTGCAGTTTTTTGTATTCATTTAGATTCCCCTTACTGGGTAATATTTGTTTGATCAACTGTTAAGGACAATTGTTTTTGTACGTTTCGCACATTTTGGTGTCAACACAGTTCTACCATAGAAATTATTTGCAAAAGGTGCATTTGAATGAATATCAATTTGGACCTGTGCCTATTAAATTATTTACAAGACACATTCCTTCTCTTTCAGGAACATGGCGGTGAGTTTTTATTGCATCAGTGGCAGGCAAAGTCACCAGATCTCAAACTAATGCCTATTCAGTTTGTGCTCACAGTTATTAGCACATATTTAATTATTTCACCACAATGAGGCTAACAAGTTCATCACACAAGTTCATGCTGCTCTGAAACCCATACGAGGTACAACATACTACTGAGCAACCGATATACTGGCAGCTGACAAGGCTGAGTTGTTTAGGACTGAAGGATCCTCTAAGCACTCTGTGAAGTGCACTTCAGTGTCTGCCCTTCATCTCTGAGCAATCATAGCAGTGTTCAACCCAAGGCCTCCAAGGAGCTTACTTTTAGCTGATCTCAGGTTTGACAGCAAGTACCAAAATGTGAACAATATTTGGAAGGCAGCTTTGACCTTCAAAATGTATGAGCATGAGCAAAAGGGTGAAGGAGAGTGATTAAATGGTCTATGCAAAAGAATAAGTGGTGCAGTGGTGGCCTAGTGGTTAGGGCGTTAGCCGCATGATCGGAGGATCAGGGGTTCAAACCCCTTCCTGATAGGTTACCCTGAGGTACCCTTGAGCAAGGTGCCGTCCCCGTCACTGCTCCCCAGGCGCTTTCAATAGCTGCCCACTGCTGCATGGGTTTGAGTGTGCATGGGTTAAATGCAGAGGTCCAATTTCGTTGTGGTTCATGTGTGCTGTGCTGTGACCTCGCAATGACAAGGGTTGTCACTTTCAATAAGTCACCTTTTATTTCTCTATATTTTGCTAAGAAAATGAGACAACTGGTGCAGTGATTTATGCACAAAAAGAGTCAGTTTAAAACCAATCAATGTAACCAGTATAACTCTAACCAGTAAGTCAGCATATCGTTTCAATACAGCCTCAGCTCTCTAGGCAAGCTTTCTTGTCATTTATTTAAATCTTCAGAAATAGTTCTCCAGGCTCCTTGAAGAACATCCAAAGTTCTTCTTTGGACATTTGTTGCATTTTATACTGTTCATTGTTAAGACAAGCCCACATTGGGCAGCGGTGGCCTAGCGGTTAGGGAGTTGGTCTCAGGATTGGAAGATTGTGGGTTCAAACGCCTTACCAGTATGTTGCCCTGAGGTACCCTTGAGCAAGGTACTATCCCTGTCACTGCTTTCATAGCTGCCCCTTGCTGCAAGGTGTTTGCATGGGTTAAATGCAGAGGTCCAATTTCGTTGTGGTTCACTATGTGCTGTGCTGTGACCTCGCAATGACAAGAATGGGCTAAAAATGAGAGCAAAAAACTTTGTCTTTCAGGAAGTCTGGAGAACTTCTCTTCAGCAATGCTTTAAAAAAACTTGAAAATCTGGATCTTTGAATGCAAAATATAAAGAAATGAGGGGTGGCCCTTTTTTTTTGCACTGTAGCAATGTAAAAAAAGCTACCTTAGTGTTTAATTAACCATTTGTGGTTAACAAAAAGAAATAATTAAAAAAAAATCTATGAATTTATGGCATTGCATTCCTAGGTCTCACACTCAAAGGAGTGAAACCAGCTGGTATGGCGAAATTCTTCAGAAAAGTTTTAAATACAGTTTTAAATGAAGGCATTAGGGGTAAGCTATGAATATTTATCCTAGTAGAACATCTAACCGAGCCAGTATTTACTATAAAGAAGCCAGGTTATAATTTTATTATTCTTTAAGTCCATCATGTCATGTATTCAATCAAGATTTTTAGTGACCTTACAGAAAAATAGCACCAAAACACCAATCCATCCTCAGGCTGTTTCTACAACACCTTGATCACATGTGTCAGATTCTGGTCCTTGTAGCCCATAATGCAGTGCCTCATTAAACACACCTGATTCAACACATCAGCTTTTTGGCAAGGCCTTCATGTGTTGAATTTAGAGCATTAGACATGTGTCATCTTTGCAGAGCTGTGGTCCACAAGAGATATAGTTTACCTGATTTCCACTAATTTTATTCCAACAGCACAGCTAATGCTTGTCGGCAGATTTCATTTCTGCCACCAGAACCTGGTCCCAAAAAAACAGATGAATTTCAGTGAACTCCAATCGCTTAAGCTTGTGTTGTGATGAACAATGTTTCTGAACAATATGAACTGGCAAGCCTTTCATATTTTAGAATGCAGATTTGTGGAGATCCTAAGTTCAAGATCTAAATAACTTTTGGTGGGACTTTAATATTGTTAATGGGACTGCAAGGTGCCACGTAAAATGTACCCTCAAAGGTACCACAGGGATTCATCTGTGTATTCTTTGGATTTTTTAATGAACTGTACATTCACTTTCCATGGGCAAATTTGTATAATACTTTTCAGGAGCAGAATATAAAAAGTTCCAGTCTGGTAATAAAGTTAGAGGGTGGAGAAATCAGGAGTGGTTCAAGTGAAGTGACAATTTCTCATCGTGAATACACAGCAAGAAATATTATATATGTAATATAAAAGGTCTGGAGTCATTGGTAAAAGCAATGGTACCTTCCTGGTACCTACCTTCCTTGCTTATATGGAAGGTGCTAAAGACAAACCCTTGAGTGGTGAGTTTATTTGCTACAGTCCATTGATTTCATTTTGGTCTTGATTGTTTAGATTTGTTTGTGGATAAAGTTTTAACTTTCTCTACGTATCTAAGAGTTTGCCTCCACTGACCAGGTAACCATCCAGACAGCTTTGTCCGTGGCTGAAATTTTCCCCAGGCTTGCATTTGGAGAAATTTCCCAGGAATGCATGCTTGAACTTGGACTCATTTGAGATACAACCAGCACATCAAGAGGCGTCAACAGAATGAAATGTGTGCTTCTGTCCTAGTTCACTTGAAGCACAATTGATTTTTTCTCTTATCTCATTGTTCAGAAGCAAGGGAGAACAAAATCTCATTAGCAGAGAAATGACAATCATGTAGCCTAGTCATGACGAGAAACAAACAATGCTGGCACTTCATGTTAGCTAGTGCCAGTGTCCTTGATGGAGGTGCCAGAATTGAGAAATTAAGTTGTTCATATTGCTTTCATAATATTTAAAGTCATTACTGAAATATATTTGATCGGGTTTTCAGTTGGCAAGATGAAGATAAGCCTGTTCTTGCTTGGGGTTTGGCTCTGGTCTGCTGTTTATCCACAGACATCAGTTATTTAGAAACAACAGCAAATTGTGAATATAATGTCACAATTTATTATTTCTGCCATCCAAAAACTGTGTGCATAATTAATTTTTGTTCAATGATTCAAAATCTAAAAAGTCCAATGAAACTGGACTAATGAAGTTCCATTTATTATTTAACTTGCATTTTGGTCATGTTCTTACAGTTCAGCTCAGAAAAGCTTGTCAAGATATATTGTGAAGTAATTTATCATGCTATGCTGAAAATGTTCATAATGCCAGGCTCTACATAATTTCTGTTTTTGGAGGTCTGCCATCTGACTTATGCCTTTTTAAACAACATTGATGGAATACAGTACTGTGCAAAAGTCTTGACACACTCCTAATTTCTTCATATTTTGCTTGGTTATAACTATGTAGGTGAACAAATACTATTTTAAAACTGTCAAATTGTCTTGTGTTGATGGATATGGAGAAACAGGACACCTTAGCAGGACCACAAAAACTTATTTTTGTTGTGTGCTTTGCTTCACAACAGGAGCCCCCTTCCTACGGTTGACTCCCAGCAGAAGAAGAGCCATAAGATGATGCCAGTGGTACTCTGTGATGAGGGCAGGATTGGCAATGGCACGCATAGGCACCCAGGACCTCTCTTCTGGCCCACACCCCTTCGAGTCCATGAGGTTGTGCCAGCCCCTACCCCAGCGCTAGAGATCCAGGAGCTGTGTAATGTACCTGACAACCAATGATTCTAAGGGGAACCACTAGACCACCGCTGCCCCATTTATGATGCAGATCAAGTTGTAGGCTTGCTGAGTTGGTTAACGGCAGACACGAGTAGAGGCAGCAGATATGAATCTTAATGGTGAGACCCCGGTGGTCTATGCAGGGGTGCAAGGATCCTTCTTTCCTCTTTACAAAGAAGCACCCTGCCCCAGATGGAGAAGAACCTTGAACCTGCCTCAGGGCAAGGGCCTCATCCAGATACTCATACAGTGTCTTAATTTTGGGTTGAGACAATAAGAAAAGGCTGCCTATGGGCATTTTGGTGCCAGGCAGGAGGTTGATAGTGCTGTTATAGTCCTCCTGGTATGGTGGAGGTTTGGTCACCCTGGTCTCAGGAATGTGAAATTGTCAATACAAGTCATTACAAGTGAGGAAGCACCACAGAAAGGAATGTAAACAATGTCCTCTGGGTGGGATACTTTAAATCAGCCATCAAGATATACTTTTGCAGAGAATATTCACGGATCATCATCTGGTAAGTATGAACATCGCAAAATAACTCTCAGGAGTTATCGGTCTCTTAACAAATCTCTCATACAGGTTTAGCACAGGATGCTAACTGCTAGCATGTCATGTCAAAGTTCAAATCATCAGTTCAAATCATCACTGCAGTGTTTCACACCAAAGAATTCAAGAATACTCATCATCACATTTATGGCTGCCACCAACAATGCTCCAGCATATTTATATATATATATATATATATACAGTACTGTGCAAAAGTGTTATGCAGGTGTGAAAAAATGCTGTAAACAAAGAATGCTTTCAGAAATATAAATAATGATTGTTTATTTTTATCAATTTACAAAATGCAAAGTGAGCGAACAAAAGAACAATCTAAATCAAATCAATATTTGGTGTTAGCACCTTTTGCCTTCAAACCAGCATCAGTTCTTCTAGGTACACTTGCACAAAGTCAGGGATTCTGTAGGATTATAGTCGGTGTATGATCAACCAATTTTACCAAACAGGTGCTGATGATCATCAATGTCACACGGAGGTTGAAACACAGTCATGTTTGGAACAACCGACCAGCCGAGCTCCTTCAAAAACTGTGTGCAAGTGTGCCTAGAAGAATTGATGCTGTTTTGAAGGCAAAGGGTGGTCACACCAAATACTGATTTGATTTAGATTTCTCTTTTGTTCATTCACTGCATTTGTTGATTGATGAAAATAAATGATTAACACTTGCATTTTTTAAAGCATTCTTTGTTTACAGCATTTTTTCAAACCTGCCTAAAACTTTTGCACAGTACTGTATATATATATATATATATTACAGTCTTAAAACCATCTCACAGCTGAAAAAGCTGTCAGTTGGGTCTAAACAGTGCCTTTGCTTTTAGATTTTTTGAAGCAGTTGTGGGATTTGAATAACACTGTATTCTCATAAAGTAATCCAAATCCTTGGCTTTATACATGGTCCAACACTACTGATGTACCACTGAGGTTTGTGGAACAACTACCTTCAAGGCTGATTTATTCAAGTCTTTTTAATTCTATTTTTTGCATATTTATCACACTTAATGGTTTCATACACAAGTATTCACAGCACTTGCCCTGTGGGAAAAAATAAGTTAATGCCCCCCAATTAACCAAATTTAGTTAAAAAGTCAAGATCAATTAAACTAGAGAAATCCAGGCCTTACTGCTGTCAGTCCTTTTGAATCGAAACACTAATTAAACAGAACCTTTCTATGAAGAAGGCCTCAGCAAGCAGCCCTCAGAATCCACATTTATTCAAAAGACATAAGAAAGAAAGCTCTTCTGATATATAAAAAAATATATATCAGAAGAAAAAGGATTACTAATCCATTTTTCCAGTTGTTAGAATGTGAATGCCAGAAAGGTCCTTTTCTGGCTTTCCTCTCAGTCACTCAGAGGTGCAAGGGTATTTACAACTTAATTAAAAATGTTCTATTTAGGCATTCATCTCGAATATTATGCAAGTTTCAGATAATGTTTACTACTGATTCCATGAGAAGGGTCACGCTTTGGCTCTAAACTTGTCATGTAGGAGAAAGTGTTTTGCAACTGCTTAGTTCAATCAGTAGACCATATTTGGAGTTGTTTGTCATCCGGTTATACCCTTGAGGTAGTTATGATACAGAGCTGGGAAGATGTGTAAATATGTTAGTCTTTAATTAAGGTTTAGAGCATTGATAGACTGTTGGTCTTCTCCAGAGGTTTTTCAGTACAGCCATGACGGAGAAGCAGGACTACACAAGGTGCAGCTAAGATGTAGTGGAGGCTAAACCTTTCCAGGAATGGAACCAGAGTGCCTTAAGCAATTGGGACATTGATGAGGCAATTGGCCTACCAATAGTCCCCAAGGCGAATGTGACTTTTTTTTTGGTACTTAAACACCAATGGCGAGATAAATATTTGTCCAATATTTGCCAAGAAAAATGTGAAATAACCATAAAAAATCCTACAGGAGGATATCCGGTTGACAGTATGTGATCTAAAGCTCAAATGTAATAAGGTTATGTAGAAAAACAACAAACCAGAGCTGAAGAGCATGTTCAGCTTGGAATGGAAGAAACAAAAAGGAAGATTTGGAGTGGCGTAGTCATGATCTGAATCACATTGAGATGCAGAGGCAGAATGTTACACTGGCATTTCAGGCTGAAAGCGTAAATTAAAGTAATTCCGCAAAGAAGAGTGGACCAAATTTTCTCCTCAGCACTTGTCAGTTTGTGGCTGTGGGTTCTGCTGCTAAAGATGGCATAGCCAGTTGCTTTTTTACATGGTGTTGCATGTGCTCATGTTCTTCATGCCTTATTACTTTTAATATAATGATCTGAATAGTGGGACAAGTACAAAAAAAGTAAAATTCAGAGGGCCAACTACACGTAGACAGGAACATGTGAGCAGCTAAATGTTTGTGTCACGGGGCGGTGTTGAGGACTGGACGCCAACGCAGAGCTGAGAGCTTCGTACTGGACTTTAATGACAGATAAAGTGCACAGAACTAAACATATTAACAAAAATAACAAAAGTAAAACATAACCCGAGTAAATTCACAGTGCGCACACAGGATGACCAGCGCCCTGCTCTGGTTCACTGGGGCTTATAACCCCAGCCCCAATGAGACACACCTGGCCCCCAAGCCCAGGTGTGCATAATCAGAGCAGGGCGCCCTCTACTGGCACAGGACCGTTACAGTTTGTTAAATACTGGTGCTGCATTTTTTCTGGTTTTCAGACAAGTGAACTGTGTCCCAGTAAAGGGCTATAGTCAGGCGTTATAAGAAACTAATTTTGCAATTTCTCATTATCTGTTGTTTGTACCTTATGCAATTTTAGTGTAGTAGCCTTACTTCTGTGATCAAAAGCACAGATCCCAGACAGCGACTTTTAAAAAGCCTGCTCTCAAAAATATTGAGCAATTTTTAACTTTCAGCTGATTTTAGTGGGTAGAGCAAGCATCCCAACCTTTGAAATGCTTATTCTATGTGGTACAGATAAAAGCCATGTTTTTTCTGAATTGCAGGAGTGGAAAATACTTGAATGATTGCATTTAGTGACCATGTTTTTGTATTAAACTGGAAGATTGGCACTTTACCCAGGTGTCATTGTGACAACTGAATACCTGCACTCTTATTCGTTTATTTTTCCTGAAGGAAAATAACATGCTTTTTACTGCTAACATTTTCATTTAGACTTTTAAAGTGCTGCTTATACCATTTAAAAGCCATCAGTTTTCTTTTTTCTTTTGGCAGTTTCTGTACATAAAAAAAAAAAATAAATACAAGTGGATTGTTGTTTATGAGTGCTAGGATTATTACAGTGGACTGCCAAGTTTGAACACCAATTCACAACATTCAAACATAAACTGTATATTATTGTGTAACAGACAGGTGTGTTTGACTGGACATAAATGCAGAGCCAAGAGTCTGCAACTTTAATAAACACGAACATTAACGTGTACTCACACAAACGCTGAACTTAACCTGCTTCTTATTAACAATCACCCAGTGTGGAACCCAGAATGATCAATGCTCTGCTCTGATTTATTGTCTTTATACTATTGAGCCAATGAGGCACACCTGACATCCTGACGAGGTGCCAGGTGTGCTCAGTCAGGGCAGAACACCACAAAAAGTGACATATATATGCACATATTGACAGCACGCCAGGGTGAATTGCCGAGGTCTTGAACAATAAAGTGAAAGTGAAAAAAAGTGACAACCCTTGTCATTGCGAGGTCACAGCACAGCACACAGTGAACCACAATGAAATTGGACCTCTGCATTTAACACCGTGCAGCAGTGGGCAGCTATTGAAAGCGCCTGGGGAGCAGTGACAGCAATGCTACCTTACTCAAGGGTAACTCAGGGCAACCTACTGGTGAGTGAATTGAACCCACAATCTTCTGATGAACACTAGGCCACCGCTGCCCCAACTCTTTGCATCTTTGCATAAACCTAATGTAATTGTCAGAAAAAGCATTTGAAACTTGTACTTAAATGCTTGTAATTATACTTCAGTTACTATAGAAATGTCTGACAAAAAGATCTAAAAACATTGAAGCAGCAAACTTTGTAAAAACCAGTTCATGTGACATTGTCAGAGCTTATGGCCAGGGCTGTACACTTGACCAATGTCTAAAAATTCTGGAAATATAAACTGTACATTAGGAGGTAAATTAGTGTGTTTGCTTTTTTTGTTTGTTTTAACAAAACCTGTAAATTGATTAGGGGTGTTGGAATTATATAATTATTAATTAATTATATTTTATTGAATATATTAAATGATTACTTCTTTTTTCTATTTGTATCTATTTATTTTCTACCTTTTTTCCTACATATATCAAATATTTGTTTCACATCAGTACAGTTCCTCAGTGAGTGCAGGCAGGTTGAAATGGGTGGAGAAGAGTGGCTGAAGTGATTTGTCACAGACGGGTACCAGCAAAAGTAAAAGGGAAGGTTAACAGGACAGTAGTGAGACCAGCTATGTTGCATAGGTTGCAGACGGTGGCACTGACAAAAAGGCAGCAGATGGAGCTGGAGGTGTCAGAGTTAAAGATGCTGAGATTTTCGTTGGATGTGACGAGGATGGACAGGATTAGAAATGAGTATATTAGAGGGACAGCTCAGGTTAGACATCTTGGAGACATGGTAAGAGAAGCAAGGTTGCATTGGTTTGGACATTTCCAGAGGAGAGATGAGGATTATATTGGGAGGAGGATGTTGAAGATGGAGCTGCCAGGAAAGAGGAAAAGAGGAAGACCAAAGAGGAGGTTTATGGACGTGGTGAGAGAGGACATGCAGGTGGTTGGTTTGAAGGAGGAGGATGCAGAAGACAGGAAGAAATGGAAATTGATTATCTGCTGTGGTGACCCCTAAATGGGAACAGCTGAAAAGAAGAAGAAGATGTACAGTTTCTCATTTACTTTTCCACCTTTTTGCAGACTTAGCTGTGCTTGTTTAAAAAGTGGGTGGTATGGGGATGCGTTTAATGCACATTTCAAGATTTATGAGGTGGTGCAGTAGAGGGGGTTATAGGTTCTTTTAAACTTCACTGCTCCCTTGTCCTGTGTTTTGCAGTGTTCTGACTCATGAGGCTTAATGCCAAAGCTAAATCATAGGCTGGTTGCAATTTGGTACGATTATGGTTCCAAACTGAAGGCATGACAGCCTTCGTAAAAGTTTAGCGCCTTGTTTTCTGAGAGTGAAAGGAATGAAGAATGGTAGATGTGTTGAAAGGAGACATAAGAGCATTAGCAAGAAAGCCAAATTCACAGCAAATCAACAAAGGCCTGTGTATTGAAATAAGCCTTTCTCAAGGTTTAGGCATTAATTGGATGCACTCTGCTCATGTGTTATGTGCCTAACTAGCACAGACTCAAACAGGTGCTGAAAGAGTTTATTCCATCAGGGTACAATCATTTAACTCTCAGGACTAGAAAGGTGTTGGCCAAATTGTGCCACGATATTATCACAATTTGCATCTGCAGTAAATGTTAGCACTTCATTTACAGTGAGTAGCACCTTGGACATAATGGTAGCTATGAGCAGTAACACCAGGAACAGAAGTGGGGTGTTTACCTTCACCTGGGGACAGTTATGCAGCTAGGGGTTTTGCATGCATGGCTTAACACAATGGTTTTCATTCACTCCCTCATCCATATTTTTTCTGCATGTCCTAGGGATTGACCTCTATAACCATTAAGCAATGGATGCCCTATCCATGCATTAAAAACCCTTTTTGAGTGTGATTGTGTAGAGGTTACCTGATAGCATGGCCATATATCACTTCACTGCCTTTTGGCAAAGAACAAGTGTAGTATCTGTTCTCATCAGTTTAATATTTGATACTTGCTCTATATAAGGACTGCATATTAAATAGATTTTTAGAGCAGGGAGATGGAAAAGGAGCTTTCTTCCCCCACTCCTTGCATCGATCTGGTATTGCAACCCTTCAGGAATGATACACTTTTTAGTGCACTTCTTAAGGCAGATGTAGCCTAATGGTAGGTACTGGGCCCCAGGATCGGAAGTTCAAATCCAAGACCAGTACGTTGCTCTGAGGTACCCTTGAGCAAGATACTGCCCCATCACTGCTACCTGGATGCCAGGTATGGCTGCACATGAGTGTTTGGGTGAAAAGCAGAGGTTTCATTTTGTGCTGTGCTGTGTTTCACAATGACAAATATCACTGTTGCTTTATATATATACATACATACAGTTCTGTGCAAAAGTTTTAGGCAGGTGTGAAAAATTGTTGTAAACAAAGAATGCTTTCAGAAATATAAATAATGATTGTTTATTTTTTATCAATTCATAAAATGCAAAGTGAGCGAACAAAAGAAAAATCTAAATCAAATCAATATTTGGTGTTACTACCTTTTGCCTTAAAACCAGCATCAGTTCTTCTAGGTACACTTGCACACAGTCAGGGATTTTGTAGGATTATAGTCGGAGTATGATCTACCAATTTTACCAAACAGGTGCTGATGATCATCAATGTCACACGTAGGCTGAAACACAGTCATTAACTGAAACAGAAACAGCTGTGTAGGAGGCTTAAAACTGGGTGAGGAACAGCCAAACTGCTACCAAGGTGAGGTTGTGGAAGACAGTTTCATGTCATGGCAAGACTGAGCACAGCAACAAGACACAAGGTAGTTATACTGCATCAGCAAGGTCTCCCCCAGACAAAGATTTCAAAGCAGACTGGGGTTTCAAGATGTGCTGTTCAAGCTCTTTTGAAGATGCACAAAGAAACGTGCAACGTTGAGGATCATAGACACCATGGTCGGCCAAGGAAACTTGGTGCAGCAGATGAAAGAAACCAGTGGGACCCAGGTAGACCCATCTACTATCCGGAGAAGTCTGGCCAGAAGTGGTGTTCTTGGAAGACTTGCAGCCAAAAAGCCATACCTCCGATGTGGAAACAAGGCCAAGCGACTCAAGTATGCACGAAAACATGAACTGGGGTGCAGAAAAATTGCAGCAGGCGCTCTGGACTGATGAGTCAAAATGGTACTCCGTAGTTTGTATGGCCCCCACGTGCTTGCATGCCTGACAACGTCGGGGCTCCTTATGAGTTGATGGATGGTGTCCTGGGGTATCTCCTCCCCGATCCTGACCAGGGCATCACTTGGTTCCTGGACAGTCTGAGGTGCAATCTGGCACAGTAGAATGAACCTAAACATAATGTCCCAGAGATACAAGCATGGAGGCCAGTCAATGGTATCAAATCCTTCATCCTCCAGGAACAACCTGCATACTCTTGCCACATGAGGCCGGGCATTATCATGCACAGGAGGAACCCAGGACCCACTGCACCAGCGAATGGTTTAACAATGGGTCTAAGGTTTTCATCCATACTTAATGGCAGTCAGGGTGCCATCGTTAAGGAACTCTGATGGCCCTGTCCAGCACTCCTGGAGTAACTGCCTGTTTCCTGGAATCTCCTCCAAGCCCTTGGGACTGTGAAGGGAGACACAGCAAACCTTCTGGCAAAGGCCCGTATTGATGTGCCAACCTGGTGAAATTGGACTGCCTGTGCAACCTCTGTAGGGTCGAGGTATTGCTAAGTGCTTGTTGCCATACCACTTTGTTACCATGAAGTTGCCCAAATATTAGATGTATTCTGATTCCCACACTGCACAGTGGATGCACAGCTAAGAGAAACTGGCTCACAAAGAAAGTGAATGATGCGTTGACACTCTCACCATTCCCAGTCTGAGCGAACAGATAAGCATATAAAAAATAATGGGTTTTCTGGGTCCTAATGGTTGGATGATGTGATACTAATTATCTTGTAAAGCCAGTAAATACCTTGTAATACTATAATAATAGTCAGTCAGCCAGTCATTTTCTGCCGCTTGTCCCAAGCGGGGTCCCTGGGGGGGTGCTGAAGTCCATCCCAGCAACACAGCGCGAAGGCCGGAGGACATACCCAGGACAGGTCACCGGCCCATCACAGGGAGGAGTGTGACGGGGACAGCACCTTGCTCAAGTGCACCTCAGGGCAACCTATTGGGAAGGGGTTCGAATCCCTGATCCTCCGATCATGTGGCCAACACTGTAATAATAATTTACTTGTAATAATTGCCTTTTAAATGTAATGACTGGACATCATAAATGGGTGTTAAGTTTACATCTTATGTGTCTGTTTCCTACCCTCTGAGGACTTTTGCATGCCTCTTTCATTAGTCACAGTTTTTTATGCACTGAATTGTGTCAGTACTTGACAGACACACAAAATAAGCCTGATCAAATTTTAATAAAAAAGTAAATCATTTGCTTTCTGTTGCAGTTTTTTTGGGGTAAAACAACATTAAACACAACCCTTTGTTTAGCCTCACCATAACTGCATTACAGCCAATGTATTGGTCCCTACCACCTTAAATCAAACATCCATGGACTGTATGGACTGCAGAAGGTGCAGGAACTGGTATAAAGTGAGCTGGAGTTCTGAGCTTCTTCTTTATGCTAGAAGGTCAGGCCACTGAAGACATGAGGCCAGGGGAACATGGAGGAGTTGGGAGGGTTGAAAACTTGCAGGAAACAGAAAATAGAGATGAAATATATATTTTGGAAACTAGACTTGAAGAAAGAGGAGAAGTTTCAAGCCAGTGTGGAAAATAAATGTTTAAGGATCAGTTTTTGAGCCGTTACCACAAAGGGGGTGAACTTTATGAAACTATTGATTTAATCTCAAAGTCGGGGTAGAGATTTCTTTTCAGGTTTTTCTTTATTCTTTTAATCCTATATAAAAACAAAACCAGTTCAAGCAACATTCTTGTTAACTGGTAAGTAGATGGTAAGTAAGTAAACTCAGTGCATGACTAATGTGCATCAAAGAAAGAAAGAAAGAAAGAAAAAATGAATGAATGAATTAATTAATTGATACAGAAATTAATGGTTTCTTTTTAAAGTTGAAAGTTAAATTGAATCATCAGACATTAATTATTGTCCATTTTTATTGTATTCCAGGCCTTGCTCTCTAATTACAGAAGGATGGTGAAAGCTTTTAGCTAAAAGTGCAGTTAAAAGTCCATCCCAATCTTGTTTTGCCTGATTTTAATGTGTGGCGTAAATGTTGATTTTATTAAGTTAGAATGTTGAGTACAAGGACATCAGTGTAAATATGTGAGGCAGATTTACATCGCAAAAGTTTTTTTGATGAATAAAAAACTTGCTCAAATCAAAAACCCACCTACTCAGAGAGTGGGAAACAAATGGAGAAAAACAGTTCATGTTATCCATCTTTTAAAGTTTATTTCTGAAATAGGTATGAAGCTTTTGACAGTAAGCAAGTGGTAATCCCAACACAACCGTTGCCCATGGTGCTTAAGTACCTAGAGGGTGTCTCAATTCTTGCTTGGATAGAGTAGCAGTACAAATGGGCCTTTTATGTCAAATTACATTTGCTATGAGATATGTACATTTTCCTGCAGTCCAGTATCAGTGTAGACTGGTCTGGTTACCTAGAAAGCTCTGCTAGTCGTGTTGGAAATGTTTACATAAAAGCCATCAATGAATGTATGTAAGCACAACTTGTCTTCTTGGTTAGATCACAATAGAGAGTCACTTGGGTACATTGACAGTTCAGTTCATTACAAATTAAATAAAATTATAGTAAGTTTTTTTTTGTTGATATGAGCTGAATTTTTGGCTAGCAGTGGCCAGGTGTTTAGGTACTTGCCATCGTGACTGCAGGTTTGTTACCCTGAGGTACCCTTTAGCAAGGTACCATCCGCATCGCCGCTCCCTGGGCACAGTTGTTGCAGCCCACTGTTCCTGCTGCTAGCATGTGCGTCAGATGCACCATGCCATCACACAGTAATGCTTCCTAACACTAACGCTATGCTTCCATCCTCAGCTAATCTGATTTAACTTAATGAAATTAAATCCTCTATTTTAAATGTATCCGTCCTCCTACTCCTCCTGTTGACTTCACCACTGTCACAGAGCCCTCAAGCATATCCTGTACCACTCTGACATACTTGTCTGCTGCTCCTGACTCCCTGATATAATACCACTCCTCTCTTAGCACCCTGTCATATGCTTTCTTAAATCTAAAAAGGCTCTATGCAACTCCTTCTGACCTTCTCTGTACTTCTCTATTAACAAACATTGCATCTACTGGGCTCTTTCTATGCATTAAACCATACTACTGCTCACTAATCATCACTTCTTTTCTTAACCTACCTTCCACTACTCTTATCCATAACTTCATGTTGAGGCTGATCAACTTTATCCCTCTATAGTTACTACAGCTCTGTGCGTCACCCATATTCCTGAAAATTGATATCAGTACACTTTGTTTCCACTCCTCAGGCATCCTCTCACTTTCCAAGATTGCCTTAAATATTCTTAAAGTATGTAATCTGGACCAACAGCCTTTCCATTCTTCATCCTGTTATACATCTTACTGTCCAACCTCTCATACAATTCACTAAACACCTTATCTTTAGCCTTCACCACTGCTTTCTTTGCCTTGTGCAAGTATTTATAAATTTTTAAGTAGGTTTATGTCAGTTGTCATAAGGGTAATATATGTCACATAGCCTTGTCATCTGACCATTGGGTTAAACATAATATAAACTTATTAATGGAATTTGCTAGTTTAATACTTAAACCTACTTTTCCCACATTTCTCTCAGAACTCTTCCTTTCAACACTTTCAGTTTCCGTGGTCAGGCTGTACAGCAATTGAACAATACAATAATATAATAAGAGCAATTATGTGTGACAGTTATAAAGCAACAATGGTGCTTGCATCATAATTGTTGGACACAGACATTCTATACTGTCTATTCTGTCATGTCTGCATGACCTCAATGAAAATCTGGAAATTATGATATTTAGATATTGAGAGGTAATATTTTCATTTTAATTGTATGAAACTATTTACTTCTAGTGTTTTTATGAAGCAGGCAGTATGTGAGTTGAATGGGTAGCGCTATTGGCTCACATTGAAAAGGTACTTGATCTGACTCCAAGCCAGGGTGGTCTGGGTCCTTTACCATGTAACCCTGGTTCTTCCCATGTCTGCATTGGTTTTCTTCTGATGCAGTCCAAAGACATGTGCCCTCCATTTTAATGGTTTTGTCTGTGCATCTGCTCTGTGATGGACCGTCAACCTGTCCAGTGTGTTTTGCCCTATGGAGTGTTGGCTCCAGCAAGCCTACTGCAGAAATTAATGGAGGCTTTCTTAAACTAAAGAATCAACATTTGGACATTAACCATATCTGGAGTAGGGGGAAATGGTGTAAAATGTATTTTGTTAGCCCCATGGAACATTTCCTTCAAGTCATTCAGTTTATTAATGTTTTTGTTTTTATAAAAAAAAAATTTTAATTATCACAAAAGATATCCCTTTAAGTCTCTTGGGAAAACATAAAAGATAATATATATATTTAACTTCTAGCCTTCAGTTTTTAGACCATGTCTACCATCTATGTAAAGTGCCTTGGGGCAACTCTGTTGTGAAAGGCACTATACAAGAATAAATTGAAATTGAATTGATATATATATATATGTATATATATGGCAGCGGTTTATATATACACACACACACACATGTATTATTTTTTATTCCATTTATATGAAATGATCATTTAAAAACTCAGCAAGTGATGGTGCAATGAGTAGCGCTGTCACCTTGCAGCAAAATGGCTGGAGTTCACTTCGCTGCCAGGTTGGCCCAGGTCCTGTCTTTGTGTAGTTTTTTCTCCCAATATCTGAGTGACTTTCCTGGGTATACTGGTTTCCAACCACAGTCCAAAGATATTCATGTCAGGGTGAACTGCCGATGGTCAATACCCTGTGTGTGTGTGTCCAGTTAGCTTTTTGCCCTGTGAGTGAAGGGATAGTCTTCAACACCTCTGTGACTCAGGTTAAAATAGGTGGAAATGATGGGTGGATGGTTCAATTAATTATTTAAAGAAAACAATATTTTTGCCTTCTAATGTACAGGCCTGTGAAAAATTATTTCCTGTTTTTTATGCTTTTGCATATTTGTCACACTTAAATGATTCAGATCACCAAACAAATATTGAAACAATAGAGAAAGAGAACCCAAGTAAATACAAAATGCAATTTGTAAGTGATGATTTTCTTTATTAAGGAAAAAAAAAACTATCCAAACCAACATGACCCACGAGACTGAGGATGATGGCACACTCTGACAAAGTCTCCTTCCTGGAACTGTGTCTCAAGTCTATGCCAGCTGTAGTGTTTTGCTTGTCTATCTGGTGCCATGGATACATTGGCTTGGATTTTTGAATATAAAAGACTCTGCCTTTCAACATTTGAGTATGCAGATTGATCGGGATGAAGAGTCTTCATCAGCATTTGTTCTATGGGAACTATGAACTTTCTACGCAATTAAATTTCTGCAAGTTCACATAATCCCTTATGCCAACACTTCAGCTCATCTCCTCATCAACAAAGTGCTTCTTAAGGAGTGGAATGGGATAAGCTTTTTTCCAGACTCACACCTCATCAATGGTTTGAATATGGTGAGCGATTATCCTTGAGTGCCCTAGCTATTCAGTGCATGCTGTGGGCCAACTATACAGCAGGTCTTGTAAGTTTTTTAAGGTATAAGCAGCATTTTCTAATGAAGTAATGTTTTCTCTGACTGTTGGGTGTGTTTCAGCTAAGGGAATAGCAGCATACAAAGAAATATAGACATATATAACTGAAACTATTCATCCTACCCTGTAAAGGACTGCTGGCAAGTTGACGTGTACACCATGAGTGATCAGATAATCTAAACCCAAGACACATGGAAAGGTAAGCTCTGCTTCCCTCAAGATATAAAAAAATTATTTGCTAGTTTGCCTCATATTATGCAACGTCTCTTCATCCTTCAGAGTGTAGTCTGCACATTTTCATTTGCCAGTGCAAATCTCTTGCAATCTGCCAGTGCTAATTTGAGTTTAAATTTTTTGTCAAATGCAGAAAATCAGCAATGAGGGGATAAGCTGTTATATCCCTAAAATCAGTGAAGCTGATTTGGTTTTGTTAGGTCCCCTACTTTTCGTATTATACATTATAAATGTCCTGTTATACATCCCTCTGGGTTCAGTTATCCAGAAACTTGGAATCAGCTTTCGCTGTTACGCTGATGACACACAATTATACATTTTAGCCAACCCAGATGATAAACTCAAATTAAAAATGATTGAGGTTTATATAAAAGAAATAAAAGAGTGGATGTCACTCAATTTTCTTATGTTAAATTCTGAAAAGAGGTTCTTTTGCTCAGACACACTCTCAGTATTTAAGTCCAGGCTGAAGACTTACTTGTTAGTCAGGCTTTTAGTTATTAATCTTCCTATTAGTTAAAAGGTGCAGATCCAGGGGTTCACAGATACAGAGAACTACAGTAAACTGGGATGTTGGTGCTGCTGGCCCACCACTCTCACTCTCACTATCGCTCAGGTTTGTTGATGCTGGTGTGGGGGGAGGCCAGTGTCTCAGGGTGCTCTCGTGTTTGTAAAACCCTTGGTTCTAACCTTTCTAGTCAGGCTGTAATAGCAAGTTCGCAAGAGTCATATGTACTGCCCTCTATAAATTCATGGTTTGCACAATGTGAGTCCAAAACAGATCTAATTCCTTTCTCTCTGTTTGAAAGGAACCTGCTTGGTGGGCAGCTTGGCATTTCTGGAAAACAAAGGTCTCCCAGCCAAGTCCATCAATCACTGTGAGGGTGTCCTGAACTCTATATCAGCTACTCCACCAAGTTGACGAAACTGCTATCAACAGATTTCTCTCCTCACCTGAACTTCAGATCAGCTACATAGCTCATTGAACTTCCAATTTCAGATACTAATGGAATATTTTACTGTAACTCATGCTTATCGAAAGGCATCGCTACATTGATTAATTATGAAATGCACTTTCTTTCTTTCTTTCTTTCTTTCTGTGTCAACCAGAGGAGGATGGGTTCCCCTTTTGGGTATTGGTTCCTCCCAAGGGTCTTCCTCCTGTTTTGGGGAGTTTTTCCTTACCTCTGTCATCCTCCACTTACTCAATTGGGGCTTGGACCCGGATTCTGTAAAGCTGCTTTTTGACAACAACAGCAGTAAACTGGGAGTTTTATTTAGAGGGTGGTTGTCATCAACAGTAATATTTGGCTGCATGAAAATCCATCTCTGCTAGTTCCTCAATGGTGGACACAGTACACTTGCTATCTATGTGTTGCAGTTTCTAAGCATGGCTTGCATTATTTCCGTCTCATTCATTTGTCCACCAACATAATCACATTACTCCCTCCAAAAGGATTATATGCCTTGCTAATATCACTGTTCTCTTCCTCCTCAGGATGAGGTGGAAGAAGGAGAGGTAAGTCATCCATCACCAGAGGTGGCAGCATGGCAGCTTACTCGTTTAAACTGCTGTGTGTGGCTTTCTCATCATTGGACTCCAAGTACGCAAATGGTGTGTCATGCTTGCACCCTCAGCATCAGTGCTGGCCGTAGCTATGATAGCTGTTTTGCATTTATTAATCAAACTAAATTAGGACTATCTTACTTCCTGGAGACAAAGTGAGAGAAGCAAGGTTGCATTGTTTTGGACATGTCCAGAAGAGAGACAAAGATCATATTGGGAGGAGGATCTTGATGGAGCTGCCAGGAAAGAGGAAAAGAGGAAGACCAAAGAGGAGGTTTATGGATGTGGTGAGACAGGACATGCAGGTAATCAGTTTGAAGGAGTAAGATGCAGAGGACAAGAAGAAATTAAAATGGATGATATGCTGTGGCGACTCCTAAACGGGAGCAGCCAAAAGAATAATAATAGTAAGAAGAAAGATTGTCTCACTTTCTTCTGCATGTTCACACCAATATACACAGAGAAAATGATCATATACAGTGGAACCTCTGGTCAGAAACGTTTCAGAACGCGTACAAATGGGGTTATGATCAAAAAGTTTGCATCTGTTCATGATCACAATTTCTGATTTCCCCTCCAGTTTGATTATGCACCAATGCTTAGTGAATGCAGTACATTGTTCACCCTGAATATCGTTCTACCAGTACATCGTTCTCTCTGTACATTTTTCTTCCTGTATATCGTTCTCTCTGTGCATCGTTCCTTCTCCCTTTACATTGTTCACAATCAGATGTGCGTTCATTCGCTGTGTGCTGTATTTTGTGTGCTTTTGCATTAATTTTGCAATTAACCATGGCCTCTAAGCAAATGATTTTAGTTTTCTTGCTTGTTTAGGCTTAGTTTTTGTATAAATTAAGGAAGTTTTCTCAGTCTTATTCAATGTTTTTACATTTAGTTTACTATTTCACTATGTATTCTATGATATAACTAACTATTTTTCTGCTTGTGTTTTGGAATGAATTATGGTTGTGACCAGAGGTTCCACTGTAACTGCAAATTGCAAATGGGTAGCACTGGTATTATTAAAACCTGGTTCCCTGTTCATGCTCCACTGTAACAACCTCACTCCCATAGAACACTACTGAGTGGTGGTTACTAGCTATAGCCAGGGGAAAGCAAATATTTAACACACAAATACCAGTACACGGTGCAACCGCAGCGGTGGCCTAGTGGTTAGGGCGTCGTGATCGGAGGATCGGGGGTTCGAACCACTTCCCAGTAGGTGGTCCTGAGGTACCCTTGAGCAAGGTGCCATCCCCGTCCCGCTCCTCCCTGTGATGGGCTGGCGACCTGTCCAGGGGGCGTCCCCCGTCCTCGCCCTGTGTGCGCTGGGTTGGACACCAGCGTAACCCCGTTTGGGACAAGGGGCAGATAATGGACGGTGCAACCGAGTTTATTAATCTAATCAAACCAAATCATACACGCACCTACAATCTTCATGTACACTGACAAGCTGTACTCATGTTGAATTGAGAGTCCTTAAGGTTCAAAGGAAAATCCATTTTTTTCTAAAGTTCTAGAAAGATCTGCCGAGGTTGCCCATCGTGTCAGGTGAAAAAGCAACAGACAAATGATAGAAAGAAAGTGCTGCCGATTAAATGATTACTAGCATTTTAGATACACAATATAAATGGAAGATGGCATGGTGGCAAGGCGTTTCAGTGGGTAGCACTGTTGCCTCACAGTGAGAAGGTCCAGGGTTCATTTCCTAGATGGGGCAATTTGAGTCCTTTATGTGTGGAGTCTGCACGTCCCTGTGTCTGCGTGGGTTTCCTTCAAGTGACCAGGTTTCCTCCCGTCGTCCAAATGTTTGGTGAATTTGAAGTGTGAAATTGCCCCTTAGGTGTGTGCATGTCTGCGCTGTGATGGAACTGTCCAGGAAGTTTCTCCACCTTCAACCCTATGAGAAATGGAATAGACTGGCCAGCAACCCTGCTCAGGACAAGTGGCTGAAAATCTGAGTGAGATGGTGAAAATGTAAATGACAAAAAGAAGCCCCAAGGAACTTAGCTGGGCAGGAAAACACTAAAGTTCCGGAAACATTTGGTGAGAGACAGCAAAAGATTGTACCAAACATTTTAAGCTTTTAAGATCTTCTTCCCTGCCACTTAAATATTATTTAGGGAATACTGAATGTTGTTCCCTGGTGGCTGAACAGGGGGCAGTCAGGAGACTGAAACAATACATTGCATACATGCTGGAAAAATACTAGTCTCCTCAGATCAGTGATGTCCGACTTGTTTGGATCAGGAGTAAACACGGTGATGCAATTTTCTACACCTCTGCTCCAGTCAGTACCCCTGGTTTAAGGTCAGGTTTTAGGTTGTTTTATGACAAATGCACGTTAACCCATAAAGGGAGCTACAGAGGATTTCTTTGATTGGACTGCCGTCCTCTTTTTGTACCCTTCTACATTAGCAAGTGTGACCTGTAAATAATTAACTGTGGTTCTTTATTGTACATCCTAATAAATTATTGAACGGTAGCCTGTAGAAGATAGGCCAAGGCTTCGAATCCTTCCGAGCTGTGGATTTAAGATCTATACGAAATAGAAAAGCAAACCTTTTCTTTACTACCCAACCAGCATTTCCCCCAACGGACCCAGAGGAGCGAGTGTGCCGCTAAAGGAGTATCTCGGAGGCTGATAGCTGTCAGAAGAGCCTGCCACGTCTGAGAGAATAAATGATCTGGTAAATTTAGTCCCTTGCTCTCACTACTCGCTGTCAGACACACACACACTCACAGCAGTGAAATGTTCACTTTCTTTGATTTGATCCGTAGGGAAAGAAGGATGGAACAATGAATATGAATGTTTTGCTAAGGAGGAACTGAGAGATAAGGGAAAGACTGTGTTCCTTATAAACTTCAAGGTCAAGACTGAGGCCCAGTTGTGTCTGCTGAGTTCTGAGTGCACCTGACATGTTTAGAAGTGTATGTGGTTTGTAAAGATAAAAAGCAGAGAAGAGCATTCAGTTATAGTTTTAATAAATTGCCGTATCTAGTGCTGGGGCAGCGGTGGCCTAGTCGTTAGGGAGTTGGCCCCAGGATCACAAAGTCATGGGTTTGAATCTCATTGCCCTGAGGTACTAATGAGCAAGGTACCGTCCCCATCACTGCTCCCTGGGCTCTTCACATTGCTGCTCGGTGTGTATGTGTAAAAAGCAGAGATTGAATTTTGCTGTGTTTTACTGAGTACTTTAGTTTTACTATTTGATCCTCAGAAAAGCAACAGCTCTGCACAGGTTACAAAACGTTGGCTTTGATCAACTACCTTAGCATGTAACATTTCAAGGTATATCTATTTATTTATATCTATCTCTTTATCTATCAATCAATCTATCTATCTATCTATCTATCTATCTATCTATCTATCTATCTATCTATCTATCTATCTATCTATCTATCTATCTATCTATCTATCTATCTATATATACATACATACATACATACATATATATATATCCATCCATCCATTATCTGCCGCTTGTCCCAAATGGGGTCGCGGGGGAGTGCTGGTGTCCAACCCAGCGCACACAGGGCGAGGACGGGGGATGCACCCTGGACAGGTCGCCAGCCCATCGCAGGGACATATATATATATATATATATATATATATATATATATATATATATATATGGAAAAGAAAAAAACCTTAAAAACAAAGTAAGTGATATGTAGAATGTTTAAAGTAATGACACAAAGCAGAAAAGTTATGAAATACAATGATATTAAAATAAAACTATAATGAAAATGAAACCCAGAGGATGTTGGATATATATTAACTGGAAATGAGTTTTCAGAGTTCTTTCACATTAAAACAAAAAGCTGCATCCCCAGGTTTTCAAAGCATCATTGTATGAACATTCTGTAAAGCAGGATTTGTTGATTATAAAAGTCTGACCATTAAGAATATGGTTAGGCGTTGAGTAATTTTTGAAATTGCCAATCCATTAAGGACTTTAAATATGCTTTTTTTTGGGGGGGGGGCCCGCTGCCCCTAGTTCAAGAGGTTGCAGGTTGGAATCCCATCTCCAGGACTACCACCATTGGGTTCCTGAGCAAAACCCTTAACCCCAAGTTGCTCCAGGCAGACTGCCCCTAAGACTGCCCCTATAATTAGGAAACTGAAATTGCTCTGGATCTTATCTGCCAAGTACCTAAGATCAAAGTTTTAAAATCTATTCTAAATTCAGAAACTCAAAAAAGGCATATGTTCTCTCACTCAGTTTCACTTTTTGTCAGTTGTGGTGTTAATAATAATTATAAACATAATAAATTATTATAAATAAGAAAAACAACTATAATTACTTTAATCATTTATAATAAATAATAATATCATCAATATTAATAATTTATAATCCAGCAAATGGTGCATTTCAGTAGAAACACTATTACAGTTTCAAATAAAACGTAAAGAAATTAATATAAAAATAAGATCTTAATTATTAATAAGTTAAATCAGTATTTCAAAAATCTTCCTAAGAAATGCAAAACAGGTTTTTGTGAATCTTACATTTCAGTTCAAACCTCAAAATAATCAAATACCACTATCCTTTAAAAAAAAAAAAAATGTCACGATCCCAGCCATAGCCACTCTCCCGGGCCCCGGATTACTGACCCGGGAATTCCATCTCATTCATCACTCCCTTCACCTGACTCACCTAATCTCCCACACCTGCCCAACTGCCTATTTAGGAGTTGGCAAGCCGCCCCAGACTTGTTCATTCTTTGTTTCGCTTTGGCGATGTATGTTGGTTTCAGTTGTGAATAAAACAAGAACCCTGTGGTTTCGCACAGATCATTATATCAAAATCAGCAGATTTTGTGTGGTTTGGTGAGAATGCTGAAAGAAATCTGTTAGCTAAAGCAGGGACATATATATACATATATATAAAGATTAAAAGTAATTTTGATGAAACTGTGTGTTTAGCCAAGATTTTGCTGCGTAGCTGAAACCAGTACCAAGCAGTGAGTACGAGGCAAAGTGTATTTTATGCTGCAACTGTTTAAAACTCAATTCTGTTTCAAAATCTGAATCAAGGTGGTGGATTTCCTCAGAGTAAAGAACACTGAAACCTCAAACCAACCCACTAACAGACTCCAGACTCCCAGTTCTGCTCTGTCCTTCTGTCCAAAATGTCCCCAACTCCATTATTGATACCAATGGACACAAGCAGCAACGGATTGGCTGAATATGCAAAACTAAACAGGTTTCAGTGCCGATTTATACATGTAAAATTGCTTAAATGAGCAACATTTTAATTCTTTTTCATTTTTTAAATCCATTCATGCAGACAAAATTGAGCTTAACCTTTAGTAATTCATGTTTTTCTCTTCCGTTTTGATCAATATAAATTTACGACCTTAAATTTCATTACGGATGGAAAAAGTCTTAAATCTTAAAACTTGCCTTAAGCTGTAGGAGCCCTGTAATTTTCAAAAACCTCTGAGTTAAGCTTCTTTGTGGGCTTGGCATTAAATCACTTTTGTGCCAAACAACAACAGCACAAAATCTGTGGCTTTTGAAGTACCCTTGAGCAAAAACTAAATAAAGGATGCTATATGTGTGGCAAGGGTGAAGGCTGGCTTCCCAGGGTAGCTGATTTTTCTGAGTTAGCTAAGATTGCCAAAGTTCTCGATTTTGATTAAGTGCTGCAGTAGCTTTAATAATAGAAACTTTAAATAACCTTCATGAAAAACTAGCACCCACATCCTGACCTGACTCAGGGTGCCCAGGGGGAAGTGGGAAGCCCTTAAAGAAGATAAAGAGTTCAAACGTTTGGAACCACTTGACATATTTAGTATTATTGCCCACTGACTCTAGCATTGGTTTTCCTCTCCCTTTGTCTAGCCTAGTTTTGCAGCTGTAGTCATGCATCTACCCACTTTTCATGCATTGTGTGCATCCTTGACTGTCTCCTGGTTAGATTATTCTCTAATTCTGGTTTTGTTTTCCATTTGATTTTCCTCTGTGTTTTGTTCCTTTTGGTAATCTGGACCTAGCTAAATCATCCTTGCCGTACTGTCATCGTTAGATATTTTATATTTGGCTGTCTTTTGGTGAAACTCCCTAATCAGAAACACTTTGAGAAGTTATCTGCATCCTTTTGATCAGCCATATAACTGTGCCTTTAGTCTGTGTTGTTCTGTCCTTTTTTTCATCATACAATCATTTAAAACCACATGTTTTCTACAAAAATCTTCAGCCAAGTGAGTTTGACTTTTGCTAAAAACATTATCAAACCAGGGCAGCATGGTGGCACAGTGGTGCAGTGGGTATTGCTGTCACCTCTCAATGAGAAGTACCTGGATCTTTTCTGGATCCCAGAAGGTCCAGGTCTTTTCTGCATCAGTTTCCTCTGGGTGCTCTGCTTTTCTCCCGCTGTCAAAAAGACATGCGGCATCAGGTGGACTGGAGATACTAAGTTGCCGTAGGTGTAAGTGCAAGTGTAAGTGTGTGTGTGTGTGTGTGTGTGTGAATTTATTTGTGTGTCCGCCCTGTGATGGACTGGTGACCTTTACTAGGTGTTTCCTCACCTTTTGCCCTGTGAAAGCTGAGATAGGCTCCAGCACAGTTCATGACCCTACTTAGAACAAGTGACTAAGAAAATGAGTAAAAGAGAGAGAGTTATTATCAAGTCAGTGTACAAATGCTGGTCTATGAATCCCTCCCCTGAAGCTCTGAGCATGTATTCGACAGCAGAGTATTTCTGTAAGTGGTGCACTTTGTAATCTATTGTGGATCATTTTGAGGTCCAGCCCCTGTAAGAGCACCACACATTGTACAGTAGCCAAAATTTCAGGACAAATTACATTTGCCTGCAGTCCCCATTTTAATTTGAAAGTGACTATTTGTCATTGTGAAACAACACAGCACACAAAATGCATCCTCTGCATTTAAACCATACACACTGTGCAACAGGAGGCAGCTATTTTCAGCAGCTGGGGAGCAGTGATGGGGACAGTACCTTTGCTCAAGGCTAGACACCTTGTAAATTCTTAAATAAATGGTACCAAAGAATATTGATATTTCACACTGTATCAGTGTTGAAAATGCAGAATTGCAGTATAGCTGGCGTGAGAATCTTGTATGTGATTAGTTTTATTTAGCCATAGGGAATGCATACCTGGAAAGTAGCCCTTCTCTCAATGAGGGTTCTTTCTTATCTCAATGAATATTATATTACACTTCCAATTTACCAACAACTACAAATGGGCATACCAACCAATCCTAAGTGATATTAGAATGTGTGAGAAGCCTGGATTATATTGCTATGTTTGAGGCATTTTCCACCACAGCAGCGTCCTCGCCTGAGCCTCAGTTTTTCATTGGCTACAATACTGGTCTTAAGTCAGGATGCATCAACCATCTTGTGAGCAATCAGAGACCAAACGTTCAGTCTGCTTCCCATTTAGCTGAGGAGAAATTTTGTTTTCCAGTCTGAAATCACCACAGATTGATTTGGCCTCTTATCTTGATTCATTTTGGTTCCGCTGGCTCAAATTGAAAAGCTGCCAATGGAGTTCTTGGTTCTTTAATTTTTGAGGGTCTTTGACTTTAACTGTGAAACTTTCTTTTTCATGTTAATCCATTTATTTGCTAACTGAAGCTGAAACAGCCACTAATGTAGATATCTGATATGGTCCACTGAACATTGGTGACCTGAGCGACAGTTAAGAAATTAATTAAAACGAATAACATTGTGAAAGAAATGTAATGATGGAACAAATCTCATTTTATTCATTAAATTTTGTTCTTCTACTGCATTTTTCTTGTAATTTTTTCTGCCAGAGGTCCACTTATGACATCTGCAAGGTTTTGTGAAACAAAAATGGCCAACTATTTTTACACAGCTATTTTTCAAACTCTCAGCTTTGAAGCTTTGCTTCCATATCCTGTACTTTTCTTGGAGATTAAATATTGTGCTTTTAGAGTTGCTTAGAAAAATAAGACATTTTTTTCTAAAGTCTGATTCCTTTAATCTTATCCCATTGCAGTGGTAGCTTAATTGTTAGGGTCTAGGTCCCATGATGAATGTTGTGGGTCCTGGACCAGTAGGTTACCCTAAGGTACCCTTGAGCAAGACACTTTCCCAAGCTGGATGTGTGGCTGTTTGTATACTACACTGTGGGTATTGAATAAGTGCAGAGGAAGCGTTGGAGTGTTGCACTGTGGATTGTTCAGAATAATGAAAATATTTGATTTCACTTTAAACGAAGTCTCCAACATTTAGGATGCTGCCAAGTTCTCAGTTTGAATTCAATTCCTGACCCATTCGTTCATTCGCAGAGGTCACATCACACTCCCAGCAACATAACCTAATTTATCTCGATTCGTATAACCTTGCAAACTCTGAAGTGATCATGCTAATGAGAAAGCCATCCAGGATCATAGTGTCCAAGAACTTTGCCATTTCTGTTCACAATAGTGCTAAACAGTTATGGGGTCTGCTGAACACTACCTGATAGTTCTTCCCAACTTTGGAAAAGCTTTACAGTTGAGGATTAATGTGCACCTTCGGACATCTCCTCCTGAACATAGCTTCAGCAAATCCACCAATATGTTTTCAGTCTTGGCTCATTTTCAGAAGGTAATGTTTGATTTACTTGATAAAAGCAGAGGATGTAATAAATAATGCCCAGTTCCAAGATGTACCCCTGCAGTTGACCATGGAGTGGGGCTGATCCTGTTTCAGAACAGGTAATAGTAGTGGTTATATATATATTATATATATATATATATATATATATATATATATATATACAGTACTGTGCAAAGGTTTTAGGCAGGTGTGAAAAAATGCGGTATACAAAGAATGCTTTCAGAAATGTATCAATTTACAAAATGCAAAGTGAGGGAACAAAAGAAAAATCTAAAAATCTAAATCAAATCAATATTTGGTGTTACTACCTTTTGCCTTCAAACCAGCATCAGTTCTTCTAGTTACACTTGCACAAAGTCAGGGATTTTGTAGGATTATAGTCAGTGTCTGATCAACCAGTTTTACCAAACAGGTGCTGATGATCATCGATGTCACACGGAGGTTGAAACACAGTCATGTTTGGAACAACGTACCAGCCGAGTTCCTTCAAAAACTGTGTGCAAGTGTACCTAGAAGAATTGATGCTGTTCTGTTTTGAAGGCAAAGGATGGTCACACCAAATTACAGCATTTTTTCACACCTGTCTGAAACTTTTGCACAGCTCTGTATATATATATACATTTACATATGACATTTCTGTCCTTCCTCTGCATTTACCCCACCCAAGAAATACTGCTAGTGAAAACACACACCAGAAGTAGTAGGCTTCATACCTGCCCAGGGGGCAGTTGTGGCTTTATTTGCCTTGCCCAAGGGTGATTCATCCTGTGCTGAAGGAGTGGGAAAACAACGCTCCACCTTACTCATATTCCTGGGCATCCAACTGTCAACCCTTGGATTACAAGGCCTCATCTCTAACTTTAGGTCATGGCTGCCTCATAAGAGAAGGATCAATTAATGGCTTAGTGATCATTCTAGTATCCTATCTAGTGAAACCAAAATTAAATTCTTAAATAATTTTGTAACAGCTAAGTCCCTGATTCAGACCAAGGAAATCAAACTATAGGTTTGAAAATGGCTTTACTCTGAGGCATCATGAGAACACCACGCTCGATCAAAATGCTCAGTGACCTTCTCTTTCCAAACCCAGGATAAACCACAAAGTTTTTTCTTTTTGCCTTTCCCTTGGATAATGCGTTTGCAGTCCCCTACAAAAGTACTGCAACAGCAAGGCCAATTCATTTACTAAGCACTCAAGACATCTGGGTTTCAGATTAGAAGATGATCAGATATCAGCATTTATTTCCTGCTATTGACATCCAGATTTGTTAAATGACATATCAAGATGTAAATACCAGGAAATAAAAGCTGAAATCAGATCCTTTTTATCTTTTAATTTCAAACCAAATGTCTTCAGTGCATAGAAAAAATCACCGGCTTTGCTTTTGTAATATTTTTGGAGGGAGCTGTTCTTAAAAATAGTAAGCACACAACAGCATATCACATTTTAAGAATTTTACTTTTGCGATTTACATTTGCAAATGCCAGCTTGTGAATATTTCCAGAGGAACGGACAAAAGTGGTCCAAAAGATCCCTTGTTCCCTGTAAAATATCCCTTATTTCTGTGCTGTTTCACCAGCCCATTGAATATGTAACTGTAAACATGTTGCTTTTCCAGGGACAAACCTCAGAAACTTGGCCACCAGTATATCAAGACCATAATGGATGGTCATAGCAGATGATGCACAGAGAGTGTGGCTGTGCAGTGTCCACTCAGGTGTGAACTGATGGAGGGAGACAGACAAAAGAGTTAGACATTAAATATTCACTGTTTTGTGCCAACTTAAAACCTGGCATGCTGCACAACACTTTCAAAGAGGGTGGAGAGGGGAAATGAAGTTTATTACAATACACATTAAACTGTGCCCAGTGTCTGTCCGCTTATGCAATATTCACTGTTCCTGTCATCCAGAATTCGTTTCAGAAAGTTAAAATAGAGGTGGAGCCATTAAATCAACGTTATTGTCCTCAAGTAATGGCACCCTTGTTAAAGATTAGCAAAGCAAACTGTGACATTGTTTCATCTTTCTTTGGAAACATTGAAAAAAAAAGTCTGATCTTCGATGTAAAGTACAATAAAAACCTTAAAATATCTGTAGTATTCCAATTCATATTTTTGTTATAGTTCACACAAGTGAATAGGTACATCAACAGTACCTGGTCAGGTTTTTTTCACTGGGGGTAAAAGTATGAGGTGACGAAAGAGCCAAATTCCCAATTTCCCAATTCAATTTATTCACTATAAATGACCAGATAATACAGCAACAATGTTTGACAAATGTTTGTTGAGCTGCACAAAGCATCAAATGGCGGAGGAGAAAAATAACTCAAATGTGATTAAAGGCCCTTTTTTTTGTCAGAACTTATTTTAAGAAGAGATAGAGAAGCACAGGGTGACATACAAGAGTGGAGGAAGATGCTCACAGGTGGATTATTTCCTTTGCTGGACGGTCAATCCGAAGGAGATTGTAGACTGCAAAGTAGTGACAGGGAAGAGTGTAGCTAAACAGCATAAAAATGTGGTTTGTACCTTGGAGGTCAAGAAGAAGAGGAAAGTGAGTTGAAGATCAAATGATGGAAGCTGAAGCTAAAGAAGGAGGACGGCAAGGTGTAATTCAGGCAGGAGTTAAGACGGGCACTGGGGGGCAGTGAAGAGTTACCAGATTGCTGGGCATCTTCTGTAAAACTGTTAAAGCAGACAGCTAGACTTATACTTGGTGTGACATCTTGGTGTGCTTTAGGGGCAGCGGTGGCCTAGCGGTTAGGGAGTTGGCAACATTGAGGAAGATTGAGGGTTTAAACCCCTTACCCTTTAAGTTGCCCTGAGGCACCCTTGAGCAAGGGTACCCCATCACTGTGTACCGCCCCCGTCACTGCTCTTCCGTCCCTGTCCTGCTGCACGGTGTGTATTTATGCATGGGTTAAATGCAGAGGTCCAAATTCATTGTGGTTCACTGTGTGCTGTACAAGAATAGTCACTTTCACCAGGAAGGAAGAAGGAGGATAAGGATCCTGGTGGTGGAACCCAGAAGTCCAAAAGTGTATACAGAAGAAGTGGCAAGCAAAGAAGAAATGGAATAGTCAGATAGATGAAGAAAATAAACAGGTGCACAAGGAGATGAACTGCAGGGTGAAGAAAGCAGTGGTGAAGGCTAAAGATAAGGTGTTTGGTGAATTGTATGAGGGGTTGGACAGTAAGGAGGACAGTAAAGAGGGAGATAAGGATCTATACCAATTGGCTAGACATAGAGACAGAGCTAGGAAAGATGTGCAGCAGGTCAGGGCGATAAAGGATAGAAATGCAAACGTACTCACAAACGAGTAGATCAGGTTGAGCAGATTGAAAGAATACTTGGAAGTGCTGATGAATTGAATGAAGAAAATGAGAAAGAGAGAAGATTGGATGATGTGAGGATAGTGAACCAGGAAGTACAGCGAATAAGCAAAATGGATGTAGGAGCAGTGAAGAAGAGGATGAAGAATGGAAAGGCTGTTGGTCCAGATGACATACTGGTGGAAGCATGGAGGTGTTTAGGAGAGATGGCAGTTGAGTTTCTGACCAGATTGTTTAACACAATCTTGGCAAGTGAGAGGATACCTGCGGAGTGGAGACGAAGTGTACTGGTCTCAATTTTCAAGAATAAGGGTGATACATAGAGCTGTAATAATTATAAAGGGTTAAGGTTGATCAGCTACATCATGAAGTTCTGGGAAAGAGTAGTGGAAGCGAGGTTAAGAAAATAGGTGATGATTAGTGACAAGCAGTATGGTTTCATACTGAATAAGAGCACTACAGATGTAATGTTAGCGCTGAGGGTGTTGATGGAGAAATAAGGTTCAGAAGGAAGTGAAGTGAGAAGGAGTTGCATTGTGCCTTTGTAAACTTGGAGAAAGCATATCACACTGATAACGGCGAATGTGGAATAGAGGTGAAGAAAAAAGTTCAGGCAGGTGTGATGGGGATGGACAGGATTAGAAATGAGTATATTAGAGGGACCGCTCAGGTTAGATGTTTTGGAGACAAAGTTAGAGAAGCAAGGTTACAAGAGAAAAAGCACATGTCTGAACCAATGCAACCTTGCATCTATGTCTTTGTCTCCAAACTCTATTTCACATTCCACAATGCTCTGAACTGTTGACCCCAAATAATTCAACTCCTCCATCTTTGCCACCTCTATTCCCTGCATCCTAACCATTCTGCTGTCCTCCCTTTCATTTTGTTATTTAAATAAAAGGTAAAAATGCCACAATTGGCATTACCTATGATTAATGAGGGGGCATTATAAATTCAGCGAAGATAAACCAAAACAAACAAAAAAAAGGTGTGAGTGTAAAATGGTGATATTTACATAATACGAAACTAGAGTGCTTTACAAATTTATGTGATGTGTTGATGTGTTGAGCATGTGTTGAGTCGGTATGTCCCAAGATATTTCCAAGTTCCAAGTAGGAAAGTTGGAGCAACTTCACCAACTCCTGAGATTTGTATGAAATAATGCTCAAAATACAACTGAATCTGCTGATCCTGCTTTTCTGGGAACTACTTTTTTAATGGTCATACTTGACTGACATCCCTCTGTTTAAGATGGCCAGCTGCTATACCACCCAAGCAGAGCTACACCATGCAGAACTATACAGAGCAGCACAAAATAAGAAGCGGCTTTGCTCAGCTCCAAAAATACAAACATAACCATGCTGTCTTACAGCATCAGTCAGAAATTCTGCTATCAGGTTCAGCTATGGGTGGTGATTAGGTGGTAGGGTTTAGTGTTTACTTTTAAGGGTGAAGCTTATATTAGAATTAGAAGCGCCCAACTTGACATTGAAACCCAAATGTCTTTCTAATAGCCCTTTTCAAACAACAGTCTTGTTCTCCGATCTGATTCAGAGCATTTTGAACAAAAATAAACTTGAAAATAGGTTCCCAGATGGTGTGTCCTCTGTGCTTACTACTGTTGTTTTGGCCCTCCTGTGTTGATGATACATCCTTGATTACAGCACTTCCGCTCCAAACTGATGGAAATATGGAGAGCTTTGCCAAACAGCACCAAGGTTCAAAGAAATCTAAACAAAGCTGGTGAGGACTAGTTCCCTGATGATTCAAAAGGCTGATGATTCTGGTAGAGTGACTGTAGGACCTGCAGTGTTTTTCATAGGACTTACTCTGTACATATTGTGTTCAACACCACAGTTACCAAGCAATTATGCACTTTGGTTCAATTATGCACTGGGCATTTGATGGAAAAACACTAACACTTCCTCTGCATGTATTCAATGAACTTAAATATATTTTGAATCCAGTTTCTTTTGATTACTACACCTCTGATATTTTTGATTATTTCAAATGTTCTGAATTTGAGCTGTGAGGCTCATGAGGCTAATAAATGCCAGAAGTTCATAATCACTCAAATATTTACATTTAAATCAATATCAACCTCAACTTGCTAAAGCCATATCCAGCTCTTTGTTATGGGGATAAAGAGTGCTTAGTGTGGTTTAGGATATGGTTTGACTTTAAGCTATAAGATGAACAGTAAATGATAATTAATTGCTGTGAATTTTCATTTACTTAGATTTTATTTATATATGGAAACCAAAGAAAATGTATACCTGCGGCTGAACACTTGATCATTTGTGGCGCACAGTAAGTCACACTGTGTTCTAATTGACATTAGCTAGTCTGCAGCATTTTAATGAAGAGCTGGATGTCATTTGAGTTGGATGCTTTGGGGATTTGATTGTATGGTGGAGCAGTGGTAAGCACTGTTGCCTCATAGCAAGAAGGTACTGGGATTGATTCCCTGGTTGGTCCTTGGTTGGTTCTTCTTTCCAGCTCCAGTTTCCTCCCACCATCCATAGACATGCATTTGAGGTGGATTGGAGATGCAATGGACTGGTGACCTGTCCAGGGTGTTCCTCTGCCTTTTGCCCTCTGAGAGCTGGGCTAGGCTCCAGGACCACCCATGAGCCTAATCAGGACAAGTGGCTATGAAAATGAATGAGTTGTGGGTGACTATTGACTTTTTAGCAATACTAGTCTAGAAGCTCCAATGCTGTATTTTAACAAACTACTTTGACCCTTTAAGAAGCATTGATATCTTTCTTACTGCTCTGATTGACAGGCAGGAGACTCTTCAACTCCTATTTGCTCATTTGTGCTCATTTTCCACAGTGCTTTACAGAGGTCGGTTCTTGGTTTCAGCTGCAAAGGACAGACACCACAGTAAGTAATAACAATCTCCTGCAGTGTTTACTTTGTTTGCATTATGTCCCATCTGCTGCTCCAAGACACACAAACCCAAATACACAGTGTGTTTGTTGGTGTGAACTCAAGCTTGGCAAGCAGCGATCCTTGGTTTTTGAACAGGGCAGGACATGCGCACAACAACAGAGGTGGTTATGAAGAATTGTTGTTTTTCACTTTTTTGGTACAGCGCAAACACTTGGCACGTTTAATGGCAAAAATGAATGCTGGCACAGGGGATATTTCCTCTTCTGATTGGTGAATTTAAGCCAGCAAAAGTTGTACCATGAGAGAGGTTTGAAGGTGATAAAAAATAAAAAGAATTAAATGGAGCTCACAATCTCACAAGGATTTCTAGTTAAATAAAAGGTAAATTATTGCTAAGCTAATATAGGAAAATATTGTTAACAGTGATACTAAAGTACTTTTTGAAGATAATGCCTGATGTTACATGTGCTTGGTAGTTAGAATAAATGTGGATTATGGATGAATTGGTGCTGGTTTAGCAATGAGTTTTTGCTTAGTTTAAAAAAGTGTTTGATGCAGAGGTCAGAACATTTGTGTTTCATCCTGAAATAGATAAATAACACTCCCTTTGTGTTGTCAGCTGATGCACCAGTTGTGTCCAGGGTGTTTCCTCGCCTGTCCAGGGTGTTTCCTCACTTTTCATTCTGTGAAAGCTGGGATAGGCTCAAGCAAGATAACAATATCATCAACAAACATCATCATCCACGGAGACTCCTGTCTAACCTTGTCCATCAACCTGTCCATTACTATTGCAAACAAGAATGGGCACAGTGCTGATGTCCTTGATGTAATCCAACCTCTACCTTAAATGCATCTGTCACTCCCACTGCAGATCTCATCACTGTCACACTGCCCTCATACATATCTTGGACTACTCTCACATACTTCTCTGTAACACCTGACTTCATACAAAACCACAACTCCTCTCTAGGCACCCTGTCAAATGCTTTCTCCAAGTCTGCAAAGGCACAATTCAACTCCTTCTGACCTCTGCATCTGTAGTGCTCTTTCTCTGTATAAAACCATACTGCTGTTCTCTAATCATCACCTCTTTTCTTAACCGAGAGGTGAAGAGGTGACTACAGCTACAGCTGGCGTGGCGGTGGTCTACTGGTAGTGTGCTTGCCTATGGACCTATGGCTCAAGAGGTCCCAGGCTCACTTCTAGCACTACCACCACTGGGTCCCTGAGCAAGACCCTTAACCCTGAATTGCTCCAGGGGGACTGTCCCTGTAATCGGAACATGGAAGTCGCTCTGGACAAGAGCGTTTGCTAAATGCTGTAAATGTAAATGTACAGCTCTGTGCATCACCCTTATTCTTGAAAATCGGTACCAGTACACTTCGTCTGCACTCCTCAGGCATCCTCTCACTTTCCAAGATTGTGTGAAACAATCTGGTCCGAAACTCAACTGTTAACTCAACTCCCCTAAACAGCTCCATGCTTCCACTGGTATGTCATCTGGTCCAACAGCTTTTCCATTCTTCATCCGCTTCATCTCAGCCTTTACTTTCATCTTGCTTATTTACTGCACTTCCTGGTTCACTATTCTCACATCATCCAATCTTCTCTCTCTCTCATTTTCTTCATTCATCAGCCCCTCAAAGTTTTCCTTCCATCTGCTCAACACGCTCTGTTCACCTGTGAGTACATTTCCCTTTCTATCTTTAATCACCCTGACCTGCTGCACATCTTTCCCAGATCTGTCTCTCTGTCTAGTCAATCAGTAAAGGTCCTTTTCTCCCTCTTCACTGTCCAACATCTCATACAATTCACAAAACACCTTATCTTTGGCTTTCACCACAGTTTTTTTTGCCCTGTGGTTCATCTCCTTGTACACCTGCCTACTTTCTTCATCTCTCTTACTGATTCATTTCTTCTTTGCCTCACTCTTCTTCTGTATGCACTCATGTACTTCCCGGTTCCACCACCTGGTTTCCTTATCTTCCTTCTTTCTTCCAGTTGTCACACCAAGTACATTTTTAGCTGTCTGCCTTATCAATTCTGCAGTAGTTTCCCAGCAATCCAGTAGCAATCCTTCAACACCTCCCAGTGCTCGTGTTAAAATCATTGAACCTGCCTGAAATCATTCTTGCAGTCTTTCTCCTTCAGCTTCTACCACTTGATCCTTGACTCTACCCTCACTTTCTACCTCTTCTTGATCTCCAAGGTCATCCTACAGATCACCATCCTATGCTGTTTAGCTAGACTTTCCCCTGTCACAACTTTTCAGTCTCCAATCTCCTTTAGACTGACCCTCCTGCAAAGGATTTAATCCACCTGTGAGCATCTTCCTCCACTCTTATAAGTCACCCTGTGCTCCTCCCTCTTCTAAAAAGAAATATTAACTACAGTCATTTCCATCCTTTTTGCAAAATCTACAACCACCTGACCTTCAGCATTCTTCTCCTTGACACCATATCTACCCATCACCTCCTCATCACCTCTGTTCCCTTCACCAACATGACCATCAAAATCTGCACCAGTCACCACTCTCTCTCCCCTGGGTGAACTCTCTATCACTTCATCTAACTCACTCCAGAATTCTTCTTTCTCCTCCATCTCACAACCAACTTGTGAGGCATAAGCACTAACAACAATTATTATCACACCTTCAACTTCCAACTTCAAAGTCATCAACCTCCCTGACACCCTGCTCACCTCCAAAAAACTCTCCACATACTCTTCTTCCAGGATAACACCTACCCAATTCCTCCTTCTAGTCACACCATGGTAAAACAATTTAAACTTTCCTGCAATACACCTGGCCTTACTACCCTTCCATCTAGTCTCTTGCACATACAAAATGTCAACCTTCCTTCTCTCCATCATATCAGCTAATTCTTATCTTTACCAGTCATGCTGCTAATATTCAAAGTCCCTACCCTCACTTCCATTCTCCTCCCCTTCTTTTTCTCCTCATCCCTACTGGTAGTTAAAAAAGTCTCCAGTGTGCAGCTTTCCCAAGATATTTAATTAGTTGTATTGGATGCTATCATATGCAATACTGACACCTGGGAAGGTACCTTGAACACTTATGTGTAAGATATAATGTTAAGAGTGAAGAATATTAGCTGAATATTAGCTGAGCTCCTCCAGGTTTTTGATCATCATGTTACTAGTAAACAAGCATGAGAACTGCCAACTCTCACATACATCCCTCACTCATTCATTATCTTAACCACTTTCACTGAGCAGGATCGCAGATGGTCCTGGGGGCTATCCCAGCACTTATATGGCAGAAGACTTAGAAACACCCTAAACAGGGTGCCAGTCCATTCGCAGCTTTATCATAATGAAATAAATACCCCTCTCCTTCAGTTTCAGTTGACCCACCCTCCATTTTTGTTTGCATTTACAGCACATCCACTGAAATGGCAAGCAAATGGGACAGAGGGGCTTCAGTGTGTGGTGATCACAGACTGGCAGGCGTCTCTCTGTGGCTCCCAGAATGATGGAAAAGCTCCAAAACAACATGGTTTTTGTAGCCATGCTCAGTGAATCTTATCTGGCTGAGTGATAGCTGACCACAGAACAGTACTGTGCAGATTATTTATATAGTTTACACAACCCCTGTGGCAATCTGGAAGAAAAAAAAGCAGGGAGGATAATTCGCAAGTTACTACTGACAAAACCTGACACTTTTCTCTACACCACTTACCAGATGCAGTCATAAAATGATGAGCATGTGAAGGCCATGCATAGCAACACTGAACACTGAAATTCCCACGGGTGGAAATGGCCATGGCTGGTCCCCTGATAGTGGAGGGCCACTGATGGGATTTGAACATGGCTTGAAGTATTGTCAGCTTTATTTGTATTTGTTCATCAAAATCTGTTTGCTACACAAAACAGAGTATGCCGTAATACTGCCAAGTCATAGTGAACCTTTGTTCACTGTGTTCTGGTAATTGTTGTGTCTTTTATAAAGACCTTAAGCAGAGCAGCACACATTTTTGTGATTTTTTTTTTTAGCTGTGAAGCATGCCCTGCTTATATTTACTATTCATCATCCACAGCATTTAGCAGACTAGACTTTTGAGATATTACACAAATACTGAAGTTTTTTTGCCTGCTAGCAGCTTTCTATACTGTCGTCTGATCACTTTTTACATTTACTCCATTCATTTTTACCAAATGTATCTGTATCTGTATTAAGAACACGCTCATTATTGAATTTTAAATACATTTGAGGGCAATTAGCCTTCATTTACCACAAGCTAACAGCATGATACCTCTGATCCATAAGACTCTTTCAGTCTGGAGGGGACTGTATATTAATGCATTGTTTTCTTTTGTGAAATCAGAAAATCATTGGGTCAAAATGAGCTGTACAGTTTTCCTATGAGCTACATGGATTGAATATTGAGGATATTTTTTAAACATGATATGTGTACCTACTACATTAAACTCAGAAAAAAAAATTGTTTTCCATAACACAGAAATATAAGATTTATATTTATAAACCAGGCTAGTCGAGGATGATTGCAATTTTTGGCTTCACTTTTTCAGGAAACCTTGATGTGTTTCCTCGAACTGCTTCAGAGCCCTGGTGAATACAGAGGAAAGCATCAAATAACAGGGTGCCGTGCCAATATCACTGCTTGTTTTCCAAACAAAGAACTGCAGCAAAAAAGCTACGTTCATCTATTTTGACCTAACATTGTGGGTAACTTATGTCAGCTTTGCTGTCAGACTGAAAGCCGGAATCCACTACTCTCAGCCTCAGTTATTGCCATCAAAGCAGTCATTATATGTAAATCATGGCAAGCCAACAGTGTTTTTCTAACGGCTAGCAGCATGGATAAACATTCACTCCATATAGACTTGCATATACAAGCTGTGGACATGTGATATGCCCCCTGTGACTTTGACTGATGGCTGATGAGACGCATAGTTGGGTAGATGACAGTGTTTATGAAAAAGAGAACAAATTTGGATGGCAGATAATCGGTGAATTACAGATATCATTCGACGGTTACATTACAATGGAAATGAGTTCTCAGAATCTGTTGCTTTAAAATAAGCAAAGGAATTGCTGCCCTTATCATCTTAGACAGAATAAATATATAAACACCTTGATTCCATTATAGCGAACAGGGTTTCCTTCCACAGGTTCATATTAGAAACTATTACATTCTTACTCTTGGGGCCCAGTGGCACTTCTTCAGTGATCGATTCAGTGATATTCTTTTTGTTATCTTTGATTTAGGAATCCATTCCATACCTTTACTTTCAGTCATTACTATTCTAATTCTCAGATCAAGCACAGGGTACAAAAGCAATAACAGAGTTGGTGCCCCCAAAAAACATAATTGTACAAAAACATTGCAGTTTTTAAGTTTCATTCGATCTGACTTTAATCCATTGCTGTTTTAAAACATTTCATTATTAAAGGATACAAATATGGCTCCATGCATACATGAGTGTGAATGAAAGAAGGACACTGGCATGGTTAAGCTGCAGGGAGTAGAGTTGGCAAAAGGGGAGGAGTTTAAATTCTTTGGCATGAAGTTAAAAGTGATGGGGAGTGTGGAGGCGAGGTGAAGGAGAGAGTGCACTGATGAAAAACAGATGGTGGAGCTGGAGGAGTTAAAAATTGGTTTTGGGAATGATGAGGATGGACAGGATTAGGAATGAGTTTATTAGAAGGACATTTTAGGTTGGAGACCATTTGGAGACAAAATTAGAAAAGCTTGAGAAAGATATTAGATATATTGGGAGAACAATGTTGAGGATGGAGCTCCCAGACAATATTTAAGAAAGAGAAAACTACCCCACTGTGTGCTGTAAATCATTACATTTAACATTCAGTGGACATAAGGGGTCTAACTAAAGGTCAGTTCATCCTTTTCAAGTGGCATTAGAATGAGGACTCACACAAAGTATGAATTTTCCTGAAGTAGATCTGCCCGAACTCCAACACCTGGATATTGTTTGTAGACCTAAGACAGTAAAGACATCGGTGCTTAGAAGCAGAGAAGTATGTCCCTCCATGAACAACTAGCTGTTTTGCCCTATTTTGATTGGCTAAAATGCTTGCAGCATCTGGACAAGTTGTTAAAAATAAAAAGAAAGAAAAAAGAAAGGACAAGTGGAAAAAAGGCAGAAAGGGGTTGAGCAGTGGAGGCTGAAATGTAAAGGAAGGTTAAGAGCGCTAGGAATAAAGAAAGTCGAGGATGCACTTATTCTTGGAGGACAACAGCATTTGAAAACTATAATTTTATTCTCTAATACCCCTGAAAACTTCATAACTGTCATAACTGTATTGTTTAATATAAACTTGTACTGGGAACACCAAAAGAACATTTGCTCAAGGGTGGCTCAGAAATACTCCACTAATATGTACACTGAAGTTGGAAAATTGAATATAAAACTAAATAATGCTGAAAATGTAAAGGGGAATTCAAAGCTTGCAATCAAAACACAAAGAGAAAACAAGAGCACTCATCCTTCATTCCCCAAAGCCTTCCAAGGATGAGAGTCCACGATTAGGATAAGAGGAAATTAAAAATTAGGATTTCAGTGAGTAAAGCTGGGGAGAGCAGGCCAAAGCCTACATTATTTTTATTTATTTAGTTACAGGTTAACACTATTGTGCAAAAGTCTTGTTAATACATGTTTTACCACCACAGTAGGGTGGTGGTGGTCTAGTGGTAGGGTATTTGCCTACGGACCTATGGATTCAGAGGTTCCCGGTTTGAATCCCACCTCTAGCACTACCACCACTGGGTCCCTGAGCAAGACCCTTAACCCTGAGTTGCTCCAGGGACTGTCCCTGTAATTAGGACATGGAAGTCGCTCTGGATAAGAGCGTCTGCTAAATGCTGTTAATGTTAATGTGAAAAGCATCGACATCGGCGAGATATAGTTTCTAATAAGCAGTTCATCGTTCTGAGCTGGTTAGAAAAGCCCAAGTTTTGTTTAAGAAGCCACTTCAGTGATTTGGGCCAAACATAGATTTCAGCTAAATTCCATGAATAGCAGTCCATGAATAGCACATCTGATCTAATAAAATATGCGATTGTAGAGATTTTATATTGATATTCTATGGTAACTACAAGTAGTACTAGGCTTTTAATCAAACATAAACATAAAATCCCTTTTAACTGTATTACTGTTGTAAGAACTCACATAACTCAAGCTGGTTAAAATCCCCTTTCCTTTCATGAGAGACTTATTTGAGTTTTCTTCAGATTTCTTTACAGCGCAGTGAAGTGAAAGTGACTATTTGTCATCGTGAAACACAATGCAACCTCTGCTTTTAGCCCATACACAACCTGCAGCAGTGGGCTTATCCTGCACCCAGGGAGCAGTGATGGGGCCGATAACATGCTCAAGGGTACCTCAGGGCAACCTCATCTAAGCTTTGTTTTCCACCTGTTTTAACACATGTAGCTTTATTAAAAAGTAATTTGGGTTCAACTACCTCTAGCCACTTTGGCTCTTGGCTCTTGGGGGCAGCGGTGGCTTAGTGGTTAGGGAGTTGGCCAGGATCGGAAGGTTGTCCTGAGGTACCCTTGAGCAAGGTCCTGCCCCCGGCACTGCTCCCCGGGTGCTTTCATAGTTGCCCCTAGCTGCACAGTGCTAGCATGGGGTAAATGCAGAGGTCTAATTTTGTTCTGGTTCACTGTGTGCTGTGCTGTGACCTTGCAATGACAAGAATAGTCACTTTCACTACACCAGTGTGACCAGTGTTTGGGGAAGGCCAAAACCTAAAAAATTCTATTTGTATTTTCTCTAAAAATTTAAGCACATACTGCACAGCTTTGTAATATATTTTTCTCCTGTGATTACACTTTCTGTAAAATACTGTAAATTTGTAAACTTAACACACTTTTTTCCTTAATTCACTCGACTGTGTGCAAAACTTTATTAAAATTAGCTTTATGTTTGCTTTAGAAAACAGATTTCTTGGCAATATAAACTTTTAATATTGCTGGAAAAAAAAACATACACTCCTCTATCACTGATCTTTTTCACTGTTTTCACACCTACACTTAATGCCTTTGGAGGTTTAAGCGTATTTTAATGGAAGTACATAGGCTGACACCTGTGTCCTTGAAGTTGGGTAGACCAATTTAAGTGTAGCAGATGAATGGATGATTGAAGACAGATGACAGTTTAGATGTGGAGACCTTTTTTTTTTTTTAAAGACTATTAAGCTAAACACAAACTGAGAATCCAGATGCTGAAACACCTAAAAAATGAACAAAGAAAAAGTAGCATAGTCAAACTCTGAGCCAGGTCTTTGGTTTTGTGGTGTCAAAATATACAGAAAGGGTTGAAAAACAGCTGTGATAAAGATTATTTCTATTTACATGTCTTGATTACAAGCCCTGCAAAAATGTAACAACAGGCTGAAACCTTGTTAGCCTGTCTTTAGGATTTCTTTTTCACCACACTTAGGCACTGTTTAATGTCTAGCTTAAAACTTAATGTGCATTTATAATTAATTGTCATTGTTATTGCTTGTTTTTCTTACCCTGTTTAAACCACCTTGAAATATTCCAGCCGTCCTTTATTTCCTGGCACAAGCAATGTTAAAAAGAAGACAACAGTTTAGAACAATTATCCTCCAGTATTAGTTATTTAGTCTTGGACCCCATGCATTTAAGAATAATACATCATAGGGAGACGAGGCAAAATGAGATTTTTTCAAACTCACACTGCTGGATCCAACTCAGAAGAACTGAAGTGAACTAAATGAGAAATAACTAAAGGAGAATAAATAAGATTTTTTTCCCATTTACAGAATTGCAAAGTTTTTATGACAACTTATGCAACAATTTATTTAATAATTTGTCTCCAAATCCCCAGAACCTTTTCAAGCAAGCAGACAGTTCTCTCATTTCAAACTTGTAGGTCCAGCTCATCCCATGCAGTTCGGTGGGGGAGAGATTAGGAGACTTGGGAGGCCAAGACATTTTTCTTAGATGAATTTCTAAAATTCTGACTTTTCTTTGGAATGGATACAGTAAAGTTGGTACATTGTTATCTTGAAGAATGTATAGAATCATTATCCTATTACAAAATAAAACTATGATGCTGAAGAAAATTAATAATCTTATTTAATAATTTTCTTTAATTCATGAACCCTTTCATTTGGACTCGGCCTCAGATCGAAGAAACCCCCAAGAACGGCACCAATTCACAACATTTACTCTTGATCAACCACAAGACTTGCTGCCAGTCCCGAACACTTATCTCATTGTCATCTCTTTATTGTTAACACCAGAGAGTAAAGATTTTCTAGCAGCAAGTTCTGGTTTTGGTACTGAACCACAAACACTTGTGTGTGTCAGTGCACTAAAGACCGACCCAATATGTCTTTAAATAACTGTAATGCTAGAATGTGCTCCCACACCACCAACTGTCACGTGGACTACTTTTTAGAATCTGAAATGCCTGAAAGTTCTGATTTATTATCTCTTTCTGGCCTTGCTGCTGTTGAACTATGTATCTGCTCTCTCCTCCACCCTGTTCACTTCGCTCTTGCTCTCTTTCACCTTGTTGCTAAATGGATTTTGTGTTCATATCCTTAGTTCAGCTCAACTTGAGCATTTAAAAACACTCTGACTGCTTGTAATGTGGAAATACCTTCTCTCTTTCTGTCTTCTTCTTTCACCTCTTCTCTTCTGGCCCTTCTGCTGCTCTCTTACTCTCCATTTTTCACAAAAATGAATAACTTTCATTATTCTGTGCTGCTGTGCAAATAATGCTGCACTGTAAACTACAAAATACAAAGCTGTATCTGCGTAACTGGAGCCATCATTTAAGGCAAAATAGTTAGAAAGGGCTGAAGTAGGTTTAATTTTTCATTTTAACCAAAATAACACTGTGCAGTAAAACAAGACACCAATCCGCCAAGACCATGGTTCAGCACAAAACACTACTTAAAACTGCAGCAGCTAGTCATGGTCTAGTAGTTAGGTACTAGGGGCCATAATTGGAAGGTAGTGGGTTTGAATCCCAGACCAGTAGAGTGCCCTGAGGTACCCTTGAGTAGGGTACCATCCCCGTCACTGCTTCCCAGATGCTGGATATTCGCTGCTGCATGTGTGCGGATGAAAAGCGGGGGTTGCAATTTGTTTCACTTTCACTTTCACTTTAAAAGGCAAAATTCAACACCAGCAGCAATGTATATAGGAATGACATGGTGTGGGAATCTATGAAATTATTGCATTATTAAATGTGAAAGTCATATTTCATGCACATTTAATTGGACAGCAATCAAAATGTATTTCTCACCTGTCCTTTTCTTTTTGAAATATAAATGAAGGTCAAGTTGTCCTTTTCTCTATTTTTTCAACACCATTCTCACCACAATTTCATAAAGCTGGCAATGCTGCTTCCTTCGCAAATATGTCTGCTGCTTCAGCACCATGGACAGCAGCAATGATTTATAAATTCACAGCACAGTTAGGCTACTGGTGTTTCAGAAACATGGTCAGGGACAAAGATTATAACCTGCACAACCTCAAAAAAAGGATAAAAGAGTCAAGCAAACAAAACGAGTATATTCAAGTAAATAACTCTTCAAGCATTCTTTCTGGTACCAGAGGATGAAGAAGGGGGTGGAAGGTTAACACTTGGTCATTTAGCTAGGATGGGCTATTGCATTTCATCTCATCCTCCCCAAAACAACCTATAATTCTGATATTTAAGATGCAAGACATGACAGTGAAAACTTTGTTTCCACACCACAGGAGATAATTCAACACTTAAGGCCTTTTGTCCACTTTCTGATGGCCTCACCGGGTCGAGAGAGCATTGTTGTATCTATGCCAATGCTATGGGAGATCAGGGTTATGTCTGGCATTTCAGGACTGAAATAAAAGTATTATAATAGTATGTGTTGACAAAATTTGTGTTTAGATATAAAAATGAGTATTTAACTACAGGGCAGTGGTGGCCTAGTGGTTAGGGCGTTGGCCGCAGGATCGGGGGTTTGAACTTCTTTCAAATCATTTTTGACTAAAACCTCTTATTTTTAATTCTCTTATTTTTAATACCCTTAATTATCTACTCTAAAGCTTAACTGCTTTAGGCTGAATATTAATTTTATGAAAGCGTTTTGTTTTTGTGACCTTATGGTTATAAAAAAGATTCATTGATTCTTCTCACTGATCAAATCACTGATAAATTAGATTTTAGTGAAAGTGACTTTTTTTTGTAGTAATTTTGTTGTAGTTTCTCTTCCTCTCTAGGTTAACACGTTAAAAACTTATGTAAAATAAAACACAGTTATTAAAAGTTTTCCTTTTTTTGCTTTTAAAATTACTTTCTTAAACTTGAAGGACGGAAATATACATGCACTACTGCTTTGCAAAACACAAGCAAACATGACCATTTACCTTTTAGTTTGTTCAAATTCTTCAGTTAAATCTTTTAGAAAAGAATGACATTTCCAGCTTTAATTTCTGATTTATATTCATTTTAAATGTAATGGGGTATTGAATGTAACAAAAATGAGCCAGTGTGTGTTTGTGATTTAATAATAAAAATGCATGTGGAAGTAGTAGTTATTTCACTGAGGATTCTTGATTTCAAAGGACAAAGACCCTACAGTTGCTGTAGCAATTTGATGCAATTAAACATGCAAAAAAACGTCTGGCTTTTCATAAGCAAAATAGGAAGAAGTAGCCATAGCTCAAGACTTTTGCCCAGTACTGCGACTTGCAGATGTTATCAAAAATATGTTGCTAGAATTTCCAACTGTCACTGCAGACACTACCAAAAAAAAAAGCAAGAACAGATTGTCTTATATTATTTCATTAAACTGAAACATGCCCTAAAGCAGTGTTAAAATAATGAATCTAATTTAGATCCATCAAGCCATCTTAACAGTTAATTACTGATCTAAATTTATATTCATGTAATCCAGTTTGCACCACTATTAAAAAGGAAAAAAAAAAAACTTTTTAATTCAGTCATTTTCCAGTGACGACAGATATACATCAGGAACCTTATCTTCTGTATATTTCATTCAAGAAAATAGGTCATGATTAATTAGCTTCAATCCTTATTATTGAGGTGCAATTAACATTACAAGATAATTTCCTGTTTCACACAATCCTGTGACAGTCAGATAAAATACTGCTGGCAGTAGCATGAAATCAAATGAACAAAACATTTTTTTTTGATGTAAAGCTTTCGTAGCATGTTGTTATAGTAACAGAACACATTATACACTGATGAGCCACAACATTAAAACCACTAGCAGGTGAATGACATGAGTTGTCTCATTTTATTGGCTGTGAGAAGTCAGATATATTAGGCAGCAAGTAAACAGTCAGTTCAGAAATGTGGAAACAAGATTTTGGAAACAAGAAAAATGGGCAGATTTAATATTCAGAGTGATTCTGACTGATTTTGAGGACCAAATTGTCGATTTGGTCAGCGCATTGGGCAGTGGTGGTCTAGTGGTTAGGGAGTGGCTCTTGCATCGGAAGATTGTGGGTTTGATTCCCCTCACCAGTGGGTTGCCCTGAGGTACCCTTGAGCATGGTACCGTCCCCGTTGCTGCTCCCTGGGCTCTTTCAATAGCTGCCCACTGCTGCATGGGTTAAATGCAGAGGTCCAATTTTGTTGTGGTTCACTGTGTGCTGTGATGTGACCTTGCAATAACAAGGGTTGTCACTTTCACTTTTTTCACTTTCATTTCCAAAACTGGGGTTTTATAATGTGCAGTGGTTAATACTAACCAAGAGTGGTCCTAGGAAGGACAACAGAGTCTGGTTGAAGTGGCCATACTGACCCCTGTCCACTGCTAAAAGCACTAATGGGCATTTGAGAATCAGAATGAAATTATGGATAAATGTAACCTGGTGTGATCACATTTTTAATCATGTGGACAGCTGGGGGCATGTGAACGCCTTAGATAGATAGATAGATAAGAGATGAAGCAGTTTAGGAATGGTCTGATGACAAGAGTTCTGTTAGATGTGCTGGACAAACTCGTCTGATCCAAGAAGGTCCATCTGGCAACTTACAGGACTGCTGTTCTGTTGGCACAAAGGTGGCTGCACAATCTTAGGCAAGTGTAACTAAACTTTGTGTCTATATTTTTATCTCTTTTTTCATTTTTAATATATATTGAAAGGTGGGGAAACACCATGGACAGGTCCATCACCAGTCTATCGCAGGGCAGACATACAGACAAACACACTCATGCGTAGGGTGGCAATTAATCATTAAGCATCTCCAATCCACCTAACATGCAGGTCTTTGGCTGGTGGGAGGAAACCAGAAGTCCCAGGGGGGCCATGTGGACACGGGCAGAACATGCACTGACAAGCCAATTCGATGAAAGTTAAAAAAAATATATATAGCAATATTTAGTTTGTCTCCAAACTAGTTTTGATTACCCAGCATTGTGAAAAGAAAAAAAAAAAAAAAGTGACAACCCTTGTCATTGCGAGGTCACAGCACAGCACTCAGTGAACCACAATGAAACTGGACCTCTGCATTTAACCCATGCAGCAGTGGGCAGCTATTGAAAGTGACCGGGGAGCAGTGACAGGGACGGTACCTTGCTCAAGGGTACCTCAGGGCAACCTACTTGTGAGGGAATCGAACCCACAATCTTCTGACGCAGGGGCAACTCCCTAACCACTAGGCCACCGCTGCCGCTGTATAGGTTGGTAATTTTCCAGTTGAAGCAGAATTAATTACTGTATTGTAATAAGGGTATTTGGAGCGGGCAGTCAAGGACAGACACTCTGCTATTTTCCACCTTGGACACAACCACTTTTCTTCCATCCAGTATTCATGGATTTTTTGAAGCAGTCTAAGCATACTCAATGACGCAGAGTTGATACCAGGTATTAGCATTTAGCTGCATTAAAGAAATCGCACAACACATGCAACCCATCGTTACCTGCCTGACTGATCAAAACAGACCTGTTTTTACACCCAATTTAAACAATGAAGGTGCTTTCTACATTTATCCACAAGTCAGGCAGGTGGATGCTTTTGCCCTCCTAACATCTCCAACTGCTTGTAATAATATAATTACTCAGTAATTTTTGCACAGGAGAAGGAGGCTCTGTCACAAACACAGTGCTATAAGCATGAAGTACAATATAGTGCTAAAGGCTTGAGCTACTCCTGCTTTCTTCATAATTTGCTTCAAAAGAGAACAACGTTCTTGTGTTTTTAGATTATTGTTGAGGAATGGTTCTCAAGAAACCAGTGGATCAGGCCAGTGGTTATTATACTGTTGATGCTGAATGATGAGTGGCTGGAACACCTTTTTCTAAACATCTTGTATCTTTAGATACGTTGCAGCTTATAAAAATAAAACAATTGTTAAAATTTTATTTCTTTAATTGAATCTACAGGAATCAAATATTATTGTTTCACCAACAAGATGATTCCTTAAATTGATTCTCAAAATGACATTAAATATTTGAACATTTATCCCAACATTATCCTAAAAGGACATGTATGGCTAAACAAAGAGAATGATTGGTATCTTGGTCTTATAAATGTACCGTATTTGAATTCATGAGGAAGGACAGACACCCACTTCTTATTCTGTCTTATCCCTGTAAAGCATCCTCAAGGTTTCTTGATGTCTTAAAAGCACCCTCAAGGTGACTTTTCTGGATACATTGCCCATTTGTGCCACAATATTCATAACAAGAGACTTGGCAGAACCTAGGACCTAAAACTTGCAACAAAAAATCAGCATTTCATGGGTCACAAACAAGCCTAATTATCTCCCAGGTACCACAAACCCGCCAACAGGCATTCTTAAGGGCTCCAATTAGAGGTCAGCATGAGCATTAAGCCAGAAACCAGGCCACGACTTTGAAACCCCACCAAAGAAAAAAAAAAATGGAATGGTTTGCATCACTGTTTTGCTGAAGAGAACAGCTGAGCTTAAAAAAGCTATGGCATGCTTATTGTCACTAAAGTGTTTTCTATCCATCATACTCGGTCTGCAACAATGTTTAGGTAGGTGAAATGTCAGTATCAATGTAAAAGTAATATCCATACGAATGCCAGAAAGGAGATGTCCTATTGCTTTTTCCCTTCAATATGTGTTTAAATAATATAGGAACTTTTAAGATCAGAGGGAAATTTCCTTCCATAATAGTCTGATCTTCAGTGGGGACAGTGGAAGTGGAAACTGGGATTATCTGTTGCACCACCCAGTGGTGCACAATAACCATAAATCTTGCAGAAGTCATTACTTTTTAATGGATTCCAAAAAAAAAAAAAAAATGATCTGATGACGCAAGTTTAATAAGACCATGAACTAACAAGATATAAAAGTAATTTTCATTTCAGGCTGACTAATTACATTCTACTGAGGCTTTGACAGAAGCAGCTGTTGGATAATATGGAATTCCATATATGGAAAAACATTTGCCTGGAAACCGTTCCCTTTCCTTCTGTTGTCATTGTGCTCCAAACAACATTTCATAAATACCATATGACTGTAACCATTCACTGTCATATGTTCTCTATGTCTTTTGTAATCAGCATTATTGGGGCTGGTTGTCCCTGCTAGGCCCACCCTGACAGGACTGAATAAGGATCAGTGGCGTGTAGGTGTTGCATGTAAATGCTGCATTTATGCTTCCTTTTTATCCATCAAACATGAGAAGATACAGCTGTATTTGTCTATGACTTAGCCAATAATGATGCTCTTCTACTCCATGACCTCCCACCACACACACACTTTCAGAAAAATACACTTTTGTTTAGAGACTGAACCAATCTAACACCACTGGGCTCATGCCGGCATGCTAGCTATTTAAATTGACTTATTCCATATGGAGGAATGTGGCATTTTCAGACTTTCCATTTTAGCTTTCAGAACAGAAGAGATCCTCTGTTTCTGTCAGTGCATTCAATCACAGGGGTCAAACTAGAGTCTTGCTGCAGAAATGTGACTGCTGGCAACTCTAATGAAATAAAATGTGAAAAATATGCAAGTTAGAGGTAAAATTCAGGAAAATTCAGAAAGAAATAAACAAATCCATCAATAGTCTTCAGTTTACTGAGATTATTTTGAAATTCATTCCCTCATCTATGTGTGTTTATGGATTTAACTTTAGTGGATGTGAAAGAAATCCAGGTGCAGTTAATATCACAAAAACAAAATCGTAAGACTCTCTTAGGGGCTGATGTACTAAGCCTTTTGTGCCAATTTCAGTAGCCAGTCAAACATTCTGGCTTTTGTTATGGGACAGCATATGCAAATCACAGTTGGAACATGTTTTTCTTTTTTGTTTTTTCCTCTGCTGAGGCTTCTAACATATGAAAATCTAATCCCTAGATTTTAAGCAAGGTCATTCTGATGGTAAACAGATGTACATGTTCTGTGCCTTCTGTCTAACCACAGTGTCTGTAACTGTTTAAGGAAACCTGCCAACAACACATCTTCTATAATACAGTACTGTGCAAAAGTTTTAGGCAGGTGTGAAAAAATCAATCAACAAAATGCAGTGAATGAACAAAAGAGAAATCTAAATCAAATCAATATTTGGTGTGACCACCCTTTGCCTTCAAAACAGCATCAATTCTTCTAGGTACACTTGCACACAGTTTTTGAAGGAACTTGGCTGGTCGGTTGTTCCAAACATGACTGTGTTTCATCAGCACCTGTTTGGTAAAATTGGTTGATCATACACCGACTATAATCCTACAGAATCCCTGACTTTGTGCAAGTGTACCTAGAAGAACTGATGCTGGTTTGAAGGCAAAAGGTAGTAACACCCAATATTGATTTGATTTATATTTTTCTTTTGTTCGCTCACTTTGCATTTTGTAAATTGTTCAAAATAAACAATCATTATTTATATTTCTGAAAGCATTCTTGGTTTGCAGCATTTTTTCACACCTGCCTAAAACTTTTGCACAGTACTGTATATCTTAATCAATCTTCTTTCCTGATGAATGAAGTGAAATGAAGCAGGATATGAACGTGAGTGTGAAAATGATTACTTTGTCATTGTGAAACAGTACAGCACAAGTGAACCACACTGAAATGCATTCTCTACATTTAACCCATACCCATGCACACATGTGCTGCAGGCCACCGCTGCCCCAGAAGAGCAGAGCAGAGGATGATGCTGGGTGATGGGCCATGCCTGCTTCTGCTGCTCTACTCTGCTCTCCATCCCAGATGGGACTACATGGGATTTAAACCCTAAATTCCTGGATTAGGAGGCCAATGTGTTATCCATTATACCACTGGAGCTTATATGACAACACCACGTATCTTCATATATAGCATGCAGGCAGAATATATTCAGTTTGTGCATGAAATAGGTGCAAAACAGATTTCCACCCCCCTGTCTTCTTGGCCAGAATGAAGCGCTCACATCAAGAATGTGTATTAGGTGAAGCTACACACAGTTTGCATGATAACTAGATAGTTGTATGTAAGGTTTGATGTCCCTTTTCCCAGAGAAACCAGCATGCCAGATAAAAGTTTAAAAATAGCACAGTCCAGGAAAAAAAAAAAGATGTTTTTCAGCCATTCCTTTTACTCCATCATTGCCATGCTCAACTACCCTCTTCACTACAGAAGCCAAAAAAATGTTAGGAAATTATCCACATAGGGTGAAGGAGCATCCCAAGAGGTAAGAGGTATTTTAACTTAAAAAAGGCCCCTGGCACTGCTCCATCCACTGGACTGGATCTGACACTTTCATATTGATGAGATCTCTTAGAAGGCTTTTGTGCAGTCTGGAATACATCTACAATAATAAAAATCCAATTCCAAAAATCACCATGCTTCTTTTATAAACTCAGGCCACAAAAGCTGAGGTCTATCTGGGATCCCACCGGTCTGTGCCCTAAATGGAAGTCCAGAGGCTTTACCTTGCAGTTGGACTCTCCAACTGCACAAAGAAAGCATGCACACAATTTGAGTTCATCGAAAGCCCAACTGCCCATATATTGCACATGTCGTTGGCAATCCTGCCATTGTATTCGACAGTTCATGGAAGTTACATGAAAGACTTGCTTTGATCTTTACGAATCTCTTTTGAAATCCAAACCTGATAGATGACTTGAATCAGCAACACCTCTGCAACACCCTTTACTGAAATTTTTTGGGGGTATCTTGGCACAAAATCATTACTAGTCTATGAATTTGCATGGATCTCATCAGACCATTAGAATAGTCAGCACACTGGGGGAAACTGACTAATCCAATGGCTCTGATGAGATCTTGGCTAATTCTTTCAAAGGAGATTTCCATGAATGGAAGAAAGTGGGTTAGCCACAGGATATAGGAGGTAGAATGTTGCACACAACCTATATATGAACCCAATGGATGAAACAGGACATTATACAGCGTAGTTTTTTTCAGTCCCCAAATGTGTGGAAAAGGGGTTGTATATCAGTAACTGTGCAATGATCTCACCTGCCAGTGTCCTGAATTACTCCAAATGATTCGTTATTTATAACTGTGAAATATGGGAAAGTGAGGGCCTGTGTGAGAATTTTGTGTCCGTCCTTGCTTTACAAGTCAGAGCATAAGCTGGAGCCGCCCAGGCTTAAGTTTGTTTCCAACTGTTTAAACTGCTGTGAGCCTCCCTGATGTATTTTCTTTGGACTTAAACTGTGAGGGTAGCCACGATGTTGTTGGCCAATAGATGTCAAAGTGTCAGGTTGGTTGTTTTTTTATTTGCCCTTTTAGTAAACTGGAAAAAAAATGCTGAACTGCCCTTCTCTCTGCTTCTCCACTTCCCTGCCGTTCTGTCTCAGGAAGCTTTTGCAGGAGATGAGAAGCCTTGAGTGGTCAATGCTCCCTCTTAAGCGTTAATAAGTAAAAGTACCATTGGTAGCACTCTTACACTAGCCCAAAGTACAACAGCAATCTCTTTCATTATCAGGTACTCCACTTGGATCTCTGGGGGCAAACTGTTTGCAGCCCACTGGGCTTTATTCATGAGTAAAGTAAGTTCCCTTGCTCACACACTCACTCACTCACTCACTCACTCACTCACTCACTCACTCATTTTCATCACCGCTTGTCCTAATTAGGGTTGTGGGCGGTACCAGAGCCTATCCCAGCTCTCACAGAGCAAAAGACGGGGAAACACCCTGGAATGAGTCACTGGTTTTGACGAGCAAAAATGCCCACCAGAGAAACTGCAGTGGCGAAGAGAAGAAAGACATGGGGGTATAAAAGGAGAGAGCAGGCTTGATCCTTGGCCTGAATGATTCTTGGTTCAGAGCATCATGATGCCTAAGCTGGCTTTCTTCCCAGAGTGTATACTGGTGATTCACATGTACACACATGCACACACAGCCATCCACATGATATGATTCTGCTTGTTAAAGTTGCTCAGATCTTTATGCCTGCCCAATTTACTGCATCCTACTAATCAGCTTCAGGGACTGACCATTCTCTTTTGATCCCAACTCATTGGAGTGCACTGTAAACAATGTGTATTTACCCAAAGTATTTAACCCATCCTACAGTGGCAGTAAAAGCAGCCCAGAAGTAGCGGACTGCACACCTTACACATTGGGCAGTTGTGGGGTTGAGTGTCTTATCTGAGTGAGTAGGAGTAGAACAGCACTGTTCACCCGACCACCCGCTATTCAGTATTTGCAACCAGCTGGGTACAAGCACTCATCTCTAGCCAGCAGGCCACAGCTGGCTTCCACTCTTGACAGGTGCCATGGCACATTGATCAATGTAATTTACGTATTCATTATTGTGGCATAAGGTGGACTCTTTAAAATAGCAGTGCAATGAACGAATCCAAATGCACACCACTATGAATTTATGTCTATTTGCTTATCTATACGATTCTAAAGAACTATAGCTACTAAAACTTTCTTTTTGTTTGTATCAGCTAGTTAGATCGCTTGTGCAATGGAGTCTACATTGTTAACTACTGTTAGTTACTGTTACTGCTACTATTGTTACCACTGTTACTGAAATTAGGAGATGTTATTGGTTTCAGAACCAGCAGCAAATTTCCAAACCATAAATGAGGAGGTGTTGACAGACTTTGGCATATTTTTTTGTTATTTCCCAGCAACCGAAAGGCCAGTAGGCCAGTGCTGGAAGTTTATAGTTTCAAATCCCAGAACTGACTGAGTATACCTGGTAGCATCGTGGGTAAGGCACTTAATCCTTCATTCCCCAGGCAGGGCGGTTGTGCTGCCCCAGATAGAAAAAATATCTAGGTGGCAAAATCACTTGTTCTTTTGAAAAGTGAATATTCTACCTCTGCATTTTACCCATAGACTCACACGCGCAGCAGGGGGCAGCTATTGAAAGCACCCGGGGAGCAGTGATGGGGACGATACCTTGCAAATTACTGGTCTGGGATTTGAACCCACGACTTTCTGATGCTGGGGCCAACTCCCTAACCACTAGGTCACCGCTTCAAAACAAGGCCTGCTCAATCTTTCAGTTTATGGGTTTTCAGGGTTTCTCACTACTCATTTGCAGTTACTCAGTTACTCCTCTCATTACTAAATGATTAAGAAGACCATGATACATTGAGCCATGCTCTACATTGTCAAAATTCCGTGATAAACAGCTATATAAATGACTAAAATTGACTTCATTTTGTGCTCCTGAGTCATGGAATGGAGAGGCAGTCCCTCATCTTTTCAGAAAAGTTGATCATTCACAGTAGCTTGCCTATGTCTGGGAAGATGCAGAAGCAAACCACAGTCATGGGTGAGTATATACTCTGTAGGGGTTTTGTATAATGCCTGTGGGAGGCCGCATTTCTTTCAGCTGCTTATAAAGTTATCTTACTTATTTAGGAGATGCTTTCATCCTGCTTGAGGTTTCATGACAAGACATGGAGCTGAAATGACACTAAGCCAAACAACATTTACCAAAAGAATGGCTTTAGCGCAATAGGAAAACTCAAGGATTATAAATGTTTACAAAAACGAAACGTCCTTGTTCCAATAGAATAGAAATGTATCTGAATTTTGACTAATAATTTGGTTATACTGTACATCTGTTTCTGTACTGTTTTTATCCTTTATCTGAAAATGTCTGTTAATGCTTTTGTCCTACATCACACCTCTTCTCTCCCAACAACAAAACAATTGCATTGAATTTAAAATAGAAAATACTAAAGATGCTGAAAATAAGACAATAAGACAAATAAGAAAAAAAAAAAAAAAACAAGAGTACATGTTGCACTGCCATTAAAGCATCATGGGGGAAGGTGTTTTTTTTTTTTTTTTTTAACAAAGAAAATTTTCCTATTTGAGGTTGCACACATTTTTCAAAAAAACAAAAAGACAAAACTCAGAAAAGCAAAATAGGTATAATGATGGGTTGCGGGGAGCAGCCATCAAGTCATCAAGTGACTCCCCTTTGCCCTTTATTTATGTTCAGTCCAACTTTCTGTCATTCACGAACATGTCTGGTTTATTGAATCTCATATACAACTTCATCACCTGATGCCAAAGCAGGTAATACATTCTCTTCACTGTCAGAAAGCTCACCAGGGGAAATATCTTGCCAAGGGTTTTGTAAATTATACCACAACAGAAAGTACAGCAGGCAGAAAATTGTTCTGTGCAGAAATTTGTCCCTACTTTATTATCTAAAGGGATGGTTTCCTGTAAAAAAGAAAACAAAGCGCAATGTCCAACATGGCCAGCTATGTGTCAGAGAATATGCTCAAGCTTATCTTCAGTCAGTGTTATTTTACTGGCCTGAGCTTCAGGCTTTCTGTTCATGTCTGAAATGGTCAATCCAGCTATATAAGATGAATCAAGATGTATTAAGATTAATCTAAAGTTTTACAGTGATACACAAGAGAAACTGGTACCCACAGTACTGCAATACACATGGATCCAGGGCACAGTATGATCTCAAGTGTGTTTTGATTACAATGCAGTTAAAGGGATTTATTCATGGATTAAATGGTGTCCATGAATATGATGGACACCATTTAATGTTTAATGTGATGGTGTGCTGTGCTGTGACCTCGCAATAACGAGGGTTGTCACTTTCACTTTCACTTTTTTTGTTTTGAAACAATCTTCTTCTGAAACAATCTTCTTCTTCTGTTGGCTTCTCCTGTTTAGGTGTCACCACAGCGGATCATCTGTTTCCATTTCTTGTCTTCTGCGATGCATGGATTTGACCTTTTATCATATATCTCTTCTCAGGAATACCTTCAGTTAGCGAGAGTGAAGTACCAGGCATTGAGTGTCGTGAGCCCTCCACTATGCATCCGTGGAACATCTGGGCAGCACCTCCAACTCCACAATTGCAGGAGTTGTGCCTTTTTGTTGAGAGTCATTGAGTTCAAGAGTGATCTTCAGTGATGTATGAAGTAGGTCACTCTTTTCCCTTGCTCTCAACACTCTGAAAGTTCTTTCCATATGTACTGAGGCTTACGGAGTGATTGTAAGACTGTAGAGGGGAAAACACACTCAGGAAGATGGAGCATCAGAAGGTGAAGGTTGGATCTTCTCTCTCCTTTAGTGGAGCATCTCTCCTCAGTCAAGCAGATGCAGACAGTCAGATTAGTCTTCATTACTGCACGGATGAGCTATTACAATGCTCCATGGAGATTTGGAGTGATTGGGCCTAGTGTGCAGAGGTAGTTAGAAGCGCTCCACTCAGCTTCCTTCATTATCTGCTTTTTTATGAAGAGAAAGAGAGAGTAATGGCACTCTATTCAGGTCTGCCTGGAGGCTAATTGACCAATAGGCCTGCAGCATATCTGGGGACAGGAGAGTGAGGTAAGCCACACACATCAAAATATCATCACCAGGGTTCAGTCCTGAGCTCATTTTCCAAGATCTAATTTGAGCTGTCCTGCTCTCTCAACCCTGACTAGCGCAATACTAGTCTCTGCTGAGAATACTCTGAAATCTACACCTAGTGAATAAGGATGGATGAATGGTAAGCAGATTAATTAATGTCTGCTTAAATCAATGCAGGGAGTAGTAGTTTTTTTTAGCTCAGAGACCACCTGCCTGCTTGGCAGCTTTTGATCTAATATGGTTAATGAAATCACTGACGAATGACCCTTCATTTTTTGACCTGCTGCCAACTAATGTCTGACAGATCTGTTTGATCCCATACTCACCCTGCAGACAAATGAGGAGATGTTTTAGGAGATGTTCTTTGCAATATGAGAAATCTATAAATGAAATGAATTTCATTTTTTTTTGTTGCTTAACTGTTTCATTAGCTGTACATCACTTTAAATTCAGTAACATCGCTCCACCACACTGCTACACATAATCTACCTGGGCTGCTTTGTTCCACAACACTGCAGCCCTCCACGGATGAATGTACTGTCTGTCGTGCCGTCTGTTGTTGTCTGTCTTGTCTTGCACTTGTTGCCCTGTGTTGTGTCTTATGTTGTCTTGTGTCTCGTCTTGTGTCTTGTCTTGTGTGTAGCACCAGGGTCCTGGAGGAACGTTATTTCGTTTCACTGTGTACTGTGTATATGGCTGAAATGACAATAAAATCCTACTTGACTTGACTTGACTTGACATCAGGTGTATTCACCTCAACAAGTATTACCATAACTGAGAAATAGTGAGGTCAAAGATTTTCACCCGCAGTAAAGTGCCTTAACATTTATGAATAATTTATCATTTGATTGCAGATTAACCAAAGATTATTATTTATTTTAAGCCATATTATTTAGGATAAGTCAAACATTGAGTGTTCTATTGCTTTTATAAAGTCAATTTTTTTCAGATGGTCACAGAGTTCTGTAAAATTAGTGTTTTTGCATTATTTGCATTGTTTTTGCATTGGGGCATTAGTGTGCTAGAGATTAGGGAGTTGTCCCCAGGATTGTTTGATTTGATTAGTTGTTGGTTTGAATCCCTAAGCAGTAGGTTGCCCTAAGGTACCCTTGAGCAAGGTACCATCCCCATCACTGCTCCCCTGCTGCACAAAAGTGTATCGGTCAAATGCAGAGGAAGCATTTGGTTGTGGATCCCTGTGTGCTGTGTTGTGTTTCACAATGGCAATTAGTCACTTTCACTTCACTTTCACTCATGGATATAAGAGCCATGAATCTGTCACAAAATAAAGTTAACCTTTTTCAGGTTTTACTACAATTACCTGAATGTGCGTGTGTTTGGTGAGTTTGTAAAGTGTTACAATGTGCTTGCTTATTTGCTGTCTTGTTGTCAATGACCCCATGTAAAGCTGACCTGGGGCAATGACAGTTCTTCCTCAGAATGTGGCAAAATGGGGTCACCATCAATGTTTTCTCAGTAAATATATTTCTAATGGGCTATTGACATGAAATTTAAACCAGATGTCGGTAACAACGCACATAATCCATGCAATCCATACAAAGAAATCAACACAAATAAGTCCATAAAGGAAGTTATGTGTAGTAAAGTGGAATGACACTATTGTGAAACTATTGAACACATGAAGAAAAGGTGCAAAAAGGCTTGCAAACCCAAGAAAGCAGTTGAAATCTGTCACTATTTTGATAGCAATCCTGACCCCTATTGTTGCTAATTAATGTCAGCTGGTTTAGTCCTAATTGAAAGTGACAACCCTTGTCATTGCAAGGTCACGGCACAGCACACATGAACCACAACAAAATTGGACCTCTGCATTTAACCCATGCAGCAGTGGGCAGCTAATGAAAGCGCCCAGGGAGCAGTGATGGTGACGGTACCTTGCTCAAGGGTACCTCAGGGCAACCTATTGGAAAGGGGTTTGAACCCCCAATCCTCCGATCATGCGGCTAACACCTTAACCGCTAGGCCACCGCTGCCCACTTGATGGCCTATAAAAGGGTTCCTTATTACCATCTAATGAAAGCAACGAGCTCTCTCAAGACCTTCACATTGGCATTGGCTACAGACACATTTCAAAGCTTCTGAATGTTCCAGTGAGCACCTTTGGGGTCCTAATCCAAAAGTGGAAAGAACATCATCTGACCATAAACCAGCCACGAGCAGGTGCTCCTCACAAGATTTCTGAAAGAGGAGTCGAAAGATTTATCAGAAAGGTGCTGAAGAAAAGGCATATTGAAGTTCATTTAAAGTTTGCTGCACAACATTTCAGAATCTTTTAGAAGCTGAGAAAAACTTTGACGTGTTCAATATTTATTTTCCCCACTGTATACAATTAATCAAAAGTGTATTTAAAAAGTGAAAGTGACAACCCTTGTCATTGTGAGGTCACAGCACAGCAGACAGTGAACCACAACGAAATTGGACCTCTGCATTTAACCCATGCACACTCAAACACCGTGCAGCAGTGGACAGCTATTGAAAGCGCCTGGGGAGCAATGACGGGGACGGCACCTTGCTCAAGGGTACCTCAGGGCAACCTACTGGGAAGGGGTCGAACCCCTGATCCTCCGATCATGCGCCCACCGCCTTAAAGTATTTGTTTCTAGATTATTTAGTTAGGTTAGGGGTTATGGAGTTGGCCCCCGGATCAGAAGATTGTGGGTTCAATTCCCTCACTGGTAGGTTGCCCTGAGGTACCCTTGTGCAAGGTACCATCCCTGTCACTGCTCCATGGGTGCTTTCAATAGCTGCCTCCTGCTGCACATGTGTGTACGGGTGTAATGCAGAGATTGAATTTCATTGTGTTGTGCTGTGCTGCGTTTCACAATGAAAAGAATAGTTACTTTCACTAAAATGCAACTATGTGAAAGGTTTCTATGGACTACATTTACAGTACTGTGCAAAACCGAGCCATTGCTCATTTCGTTATGTTTTGCAAGATATCTCTCTCTCTCTCTCTCTCTCTCTCTCTCTCTCCCTCTCTCTCTCTCTCTCTCTC